>JAUBOD010000443.1:1635695-1648432 GCA_032353885.1 Nothura maculosa | reverse complement strand
CAGACAGGCACAGTGCATAATTACCTTAATACACCTTCCTTCAAGGAAATATTTACAAATTTGTTTGCCTTTATGTTCCACTGTATGCTGATTTATGAATTCCTGACTCATATTAACCCATTTCTTCATTGGCTTGCCATCCTGTAAGAAAAAAGGAGGAACATTCTATTAATGCTTATTTACTAAGTGCAGCTGTAAAAATATTACATTACATTACAAATATTAGGAGTATCTAGTGCAACAGTTACATGAAACAGGATTAACTATTTCATGATTTGATTTCTTAATAATATTATACTCACATCTTAAAGGCAAATGCATATATTTTTTCTTAGCTTTTTTAACAGTAGACTTTATACTCTCTTATGAACATAACCAAAGCAGAAAGTTCTTACAATACAACAGACACAAATTATTAAAGCAAGTATCCAGCACTTCATTTTCAAATGCTCTAAAAGCAGGAGTGGCTCAGGGCACCCTGTAAGCCAGCGCCAGCCACTCCTTGATCCAGGGCTCCTCTGCCTGCTCTAATAACTGCCCCTCTAGGTGCCACCATCTCCCTCGCTCTGATGTGAAATAAACAGCACTCAGTTACACGGGTGTCTAAACCTGAGTGGTTTGGGGGTCCACAGTGTTAACAGCTTGTAGTCCACAAAAACCTCAGCTTTTAATCTGAATCAATTACCGTGAGAAATATGTTGATTAATGCCTGGTATTTTCACCTTAAAGGCAAAGATCAGAATGATGCTCTTCTCAGCGGTGGCCAGTGACAGGACAAGGGGCAATGGGAACAAGCTGAAACGCAGGCAGTTCCCCCTGTATGTGAGGAAGAACCTTTTCAGTGTGGGGGGGACAGAGCCCTGGCCCAGGCTGCCCAGGGAGGCTGTGGAGTCTCCTGCTCTGGAGGTCTCCAAAACTTGGGCACCACCCTGTGCCCCGTGCTCTGGGTGTCCCTGCTGGAGCAGGGGTTGGACTGGATGATCTCCAGAGGTCCCTTCCAACCTCAACTACTCTGGGATTCTGTGAACTAGCTCCAGCATCCTTTACCCTGGCCCAAATCCTTTCTCAGTGTTCACCTTCCACCACCTTCCTGCCTCAAATTGAGAGCAGCTCTCTATACTTGTGACACAACTGCTGCTTCACAGGATAAGCGGGAAGACTGCAGACACGTGCTGGAGAAGAGCAAGTTCCTGACACTTCTGAGAAGGAGCAGGAGAGCAAGATCAAACAGAAGCTGAGCTGCTGCAGGTCTTGCTAGCACGGCCCTTGGTCCTCAGGGAATCCTAAACTAAGAGCTTAGGCTGCTGTCTGTCTTTATTGCTCCTTCATGTGTCCACTGCCATCAAACTCATGTTCCACCTAATCTCCACGCTATCAGCATTTCTGTTAAGTTCAAACAAATTAATTCACTCATTATTATTTACCTGTAGCTGGATAGTTACAAGCATTGCCTGTAGCAGAGTCAGAAGATGAACTCTGATCACCAGATTTCCATATTTATCTTGACCACAAGGTCATATTTTGCCAACTCTTTCCCTCTCCATGCAACTATGACATCCATATTATCTGTGCTCTTTTTTTTCCCCCCATCAGCAGAAAACCAACATGTTTGCTTATAACGTATGAAGCAGAGCACAGATGAAGCACAATTTAGTCATGATCCACCACGTAAAATTCATTATATATCTGGTGAGGGCAAAGAATTCTTGGGATTTGATTCCCTCTTGGCACCTGCACTTAAGATAAGCTACAGAAACTGAGGCAAACCCATTAAGGCAGCTGAGAGCCTGACCATGTCATTCTCTACATGGTTACTAGGCTTGCTCTGCAAATGGGAATTGGGAAAGAGGAGGGAGTAGCCTAGGCAGGAAGGAAGGGTGAGCAGCTTGTCTGGGACCAGACAAGGGGGCCTGACTGGTCTAATGAGGAAGTCAAGGCAGGACATGAACTTCAGTGAGTTGCTCTATGTGACGTACAACACGGTAGAGAGAAACACCTCATTTGCAATACACAGTGGTTGTCTGTTTGATACGATTAGAGCTGGCAAGTGAGGATTTCTGATTTCAACTGATTTAAGTGAGGAATTCTGGATTTCTGATTTTAACAAAAACCCAGAGGGACCTGATGTTTGAGTAGGAAATTCCGAAATGGAGTGGATGTGCTTCTCCAGAGCAATCCCCCTGGGAAGCACCGGCATCAGCGCATCCAGCGTCTGCTCTCATTTTGCTTGGCAAATTAAACAGTGTCATAAAACGTTAACACTAGGAATGATTTGCAGACTTGTGTGTGTTGAGAAGCAAAACGGCCAAGCTAGAAATGCCCCTCCTGGATGAGTCCAGATACATTTGGTATCTGAATACATCGACATTGAGGAAACCTCAGTACTACAGGCAAGGACACCTGGAGTCTAACACTTGATCCCCTTCAAGATTAACACAAACATCACAGTAAAACGATCCCTAAGGCACTGTAAAAGCAGGGCCTGGAAACAAAGGCTTTACGAGGGGGGAAACGCTGCAACTGTGTCATCCACATCCCAGGGACCTCATCGTGCCGCTAGGGAATTGCGACACGTAACCCAAGCGAGCCGGGAACCCGGCATCTGCGCGGCAGAGCTCGGGCTTTGGCTGCAGCCAGGAGCCCAGCTTTTTGTTTTCTGTCTTTGCAGCCCTGCCTGCAGCTGCCTCTTGGTCCCCACCCATCGCCACAACATGGGAGAAGGAGCTGGATGACAGGACGTGCTCTCCAGAAACAGGAAGCAGGAGTTCTATAAACCAGGCATCCTGACGGAGCCAACTGCTTCCCTTTAGCCTACCACACACAGGGCAGGAAAAGGAAAATCCAATCCGGACCACCCAGAAGCCCCAGACACTTAGGCCGTCTGGAGAGCACAGGGGGGAAAAAAGAAAATAAATAAATAACATGGCTGAATTATACATTAACACTTATTTTTTAATGAGAAGGCAGCCATGAGTACTCTTCAACACTAGAGGGAGAAGAAGTACCAATGTCTTAAGGAGAGAGATAAATAAATTGTTGTCTTACCATCTTATCTCACAGTCTTAGAGAGATTTATCTATAGGTTTGCTAAAATAGTCTTTTGGGGCCATGGATGGATTTCATGTTTATCCTCAAGTTTGGTTTTTTTTCATGCCAAATTTATGAATACAGGTGGTGATACTGAATGTTACATTTTCTCTACGTTCTGTGCAAAGAATTACAAAGTGAAAACAGAAGTCATACACATCATCATTTCCAAAGCTAAAGCTATGGAAAAATGGAGAATTCTTCACAATTCAGATAAAAGCAAGTGAAAGCTGTAAAAATGGCCTTCTTGTCCAAAATCCTCCAACTGAACTAGTAGCAGCAAAATATCATCCTCCAGAAAGAAATCACAATTATGTTAATTTGTTCAAAATTAAAATTCCATTCAGAACCAAAGCTCATAAATCTCTTTCTGCTAGTCTTTCATTTCTAAGAAAAACAAGAAAAGGATTTAATTGGTTTAAGCTATCAACTGTACTTCTTACATCAAGTTAGGGAAAATTCTAGCAAGGGATTTTAACTTTTCTCTAGAGGAGGACACCCAGTGAAAAAAATACATATGTATTTCAACATTCTTTTGCTAAAATAGAGTGTGTGGTCACTTGCACATAAATATATCCAGCAGTTAAGTTTTAACTCCACCCACCTCGTGAAAGCCATCGGATCCCTTATTGCCCCCTCTCCCCCTTCCACGGTCTTTACGCTTCAGTTTCTTCTGCATCCCACGTCCTCGGCCAATGTGGTAGTTATTCCCTCTTGGAGAAATACCTGGAAAACAAAAAGAAACAGTTTGGGTAACCAGCAAGAGAGGGAAGGGGGAAGGATCCCTGCAGGCTCATCCTCTTTTTAAATGATGTCGGAAACTGCAGAAAAAATGGGTATTTATTCAAGTGACATCAAATGCAGACAAATTGGAGGGAAACAAAGGGCTTCTTTTTGCAGTGGGAATTCCTAAACACTCTTTTGAGGCATGATTTGGCAAGTGCATTACACCAGGCAGTTCTAATTCTGTGCAATGGTCTCTCTGAAAAACCTGAATCCCCATGGAAATTATTTATGGTCTAGGGAATGTAATGCTTGTGCATCTCCCTCTTCCCAGGCAACCTGTAACTATCAGTACAGAAATAATTCTCCAGCCTTGGAGGTTTGGAGGGCTCCTTCATGTACCCAGTCCTCCCTGGATCTGAATGACAGCACAGGGCAGTTTAGGTGCAATTATATCAGGCCTGCTGACGTGGTGGTCAATTCATTCATGAAAAATTACTAGATTCCTGAGCCAAATTTCAGCAAGATTCTTTAAGATTATTTCCAAATCAGAAAAAAAACAGTATTTATTATTGAGTGAAAGCAAATGTTTTAATGGAAAAAATGTGCTATATTTTACTCTCTATTCCCTTCAGTTCCAATAATGCAACATATCCCTTACAGCCTCTCATTGGAGATAATCGAGTTATAGCATTGAAAATGTTACAACTGCATCTTGTACCTAATTCAGCTTTAACTTGCACTCCTATTAAGGATGCAATAAACAGAAGTGGTTTAACAACCATCCATGGGCCTCCTCCAGTTATTATCATGCCAGAAGGACTTAAGAAGAAAATAAAACACCCAACATTTAAAAAAGCAGCTCAGATGCAAATTCTTAGTGAGAGTGAAAAGAAGAAGTTGAAGGAGCTCTGGTAGAGAACACGTATGCAGGACTACAGGGTTAGAAAGCATGAAAATCCTTGATCTGCTCCTTAACTCACTTTAAATAAATAAATAAATAAATAAAACATAACCCTATTCCTATCTCCTATTAAACAGAAACATTAGCAAAGGTCATAAATCATTAAAAAATTGCTTTCCACTTGGCAACATTACCCATCATCTTCAGATAAACTTGGCCTCCTGTTGAAACAGGAGTATCGACGTTGCTACTCTGTCCCCTTGCTGAACAGTGAATTAACCAGTACATAGGTGCAGCTAGGCACGGATATATCCTGTTCTGTTATCACAACATGCAAGGCAGCTGAGAACCTCCAAAATACGGCTGAAAAACGGTGCATACTGCAGTGTTTAATGGCAGCTGTTTGGAAGCTTCATCTATTCTAGGTGGTAATTATCCAAGTAGGAGCAAGTGAGCAGTCATGGTCTCAGCACCAGGATGGAGCACCTCCTTTCACACCAATTAAAAAGAATAAAATAAATAAAAACAAGGAGCAATTTCTTCTACCCACGCCCCTGCTACAGGTGAAAGTCACTCCATCACAGCTTGATTTCTAAATCAGTTACTCATCTAAGATCTTATTCTTTTGGTAACATGTATTCATTACAGAACATCTCACCTCCTTCCTCAACATGTATAGTGTGAATTTATGACTTTATTTCCTACTGACTTTGTTTTATAACTTATGACTTTATTTCCTACTGCTTATCCCTTTGGGATGGGAGAAGCTAGGAAATATTGCCACTAGGCACAAAAAAAAAGGAATCACCACCAAGCATGTATGTGCACTGAAACGCTGCATGCTGGAATTCTCTTAACACCTTTTCTTTCCATCGTTACAATTCTATGACCCCATTCTGATGCACAACAACAGAGTTAACCTACCAAACGACCTTACCTTTTTGGATGCCTTTCATCCCGGGTTTTTTCACTGGCTCTTTAGGAAATGGAGGTCCTAAATCAGGGTTCGAAGTCTCTTTAGACTGCCTGTATTGTTTGAGTTGATCTGCAAAATCTTCATCTTTTTCCTCCTCGTTGTAATTACCGAAGTTTTCATCGCTGTAATGACTATATTCATCATACTCCTTACTTTTTATATTCTTTTTATGCTGCATTTTCTGGGAACTCATGTAATTTCCTGATAAGTGTCCATGCTGTAGAAAAAGGAATTGCATTTGTCAGAAAAGACTCAATACTTCAAACATCATCCATTCCCAAACAGCTCTACTAAACTAATAATTTTTATGCTTTTTTCACTGTTGTTATTATCATTATTATTCTTTCACTACTATCCACGTAAAATCAATTATTCCATAAAAATGCATATTTTTATTTTGAACAGATCAAAAAAAGAAAAAAATCAGAAAGAAAAGCATCAACATTTTTATTCCACAAACTTTTCAGAGGTCAAGAAAGCATTTTAGCATGTGTAAAATTCTATCCTCTAAGCATTGCTTCTTTACAGATCTGAAGTCTTTTTAAAAAAAAAGAGTAAAATGAGTAAAAAAAAATTAAAAAGTATTGAGAGCATGTTCAGATCACAGAAAAATATTATGCATTCAGATGTCTCGGAAATGTGTCTACAATCCATATATAAGATTGTTTTGCCAGAACTTCAGAGCTTTTTGCCAGAAATTGCTTAGCATCTCTCCGGAAGCAAGACCAACCAACCTGTGCAGGCTTGCAGCATAAAACACTCAACAAGAGGAGCAAGCACCAAAGTGGATAAGATTAAAATAAGAGTCAAATGACTACATTAATAATAATAATGGTTTATTATTTAGTAGCAGCAGCTAAATTAAATTTCAACTTTTTATAGTCAATTTATGAATAGCTAATAAGAACTATGACTTCGAGGTCTTTTGTTTTGTTTTTTACTTCCTGAGAATCTTGGAATCAGGACAGATGCAACCTGCTCAGAGCAAACTGCTCAGTGTGGCCCCTGCTACAGGCACCGCGCACCGTCCTGCTCCACTGCGTGCAAACAGGATCTTCACTTTTTAATGAGTTAAATTGGCTGCAGAGTTTCTTGGAATGGTTGCAATCCAAACAGAAAGTCTCTTTGCCTCTGAAGCCATGAAATTTCATAATGCCTGTAGCTGCTCTCCTGCCACTAGTCACTTTGTCCCAGAGTTAGAGAATTGCATTCAATTTTGCCCGGTGTGCTCACAAGGGCTATGACGTAGCACAAACTGAGAAAAGTCAGGACAAATCAACCAATCTGAAGGCAGATAACACTCTCGATTTTTAAAAGTGGCTTTCTGAGGGCTGTTTCCTCTTCTGTAGTAAAGCCTAAACCCAGGATGGGCAAAAATAAAAACAGATGAGCTATTACCTGATAAAGGAAATAGTGTCTCGCTTGTTTGAGTGACCACTTGACGTTCCTACCACATTTGAAAACATTTCAAAGGAGCAGATCTTATGAAATCCATCAGAACGGGCACAACGAGCAAGGCAGCCTTCATAAACAGCATGATATAGATGCACATCTCTTCAAAAATTGCAAGCAAGTACAGAATCAAGGAATGAATTTTAAAAATATTACCTGAGAGAACGAAGAATCATAATCTCTGTATGAACTACTGCTGCTCTTTTTATGCGGTCTCTCTGTACGTTCAATATCAGAGTCATGGCTGTAGTCTGAACTATCATCACTGGAAGGGGAGTTATGCTGGGAGAAAAAAAGGAAGAAAATCTCACTCTCAGAAGCTGTTAAGCAATGCCTTATGCAAAAGATCTACTGTCTATGAAATTAAAGGAAGCATTAGTGCACAATATGAAGATATTTTCTTAACTCCCACAAACTTCTGCTTCTAAGGAGAGCCAAGGTGCATTCTTTGATCAATCTGAATGACCAAAGATGATTGATGCAGTGAAGCTTTTGGAATGGAAACCTACCATGGCTCTCATTGCATGTGTTTTCTTTAGCTTGTAATGGCTTTTTAAGCATCCTCTGAGTCCTGCTGCATGTGAACACAGCAAGGATGTGGCTAAAAGGCTATCAGCTCTGGGAGATGCCTAGAAACTTGCATACGACCAAGGAACAGACCATTTTCTGACAGGCACTGGGAAGGTCTATATGTAATTTATGCTACTGAGGAAATCACTTGCTGCTACCAACAGCCTCCCCCAAAACAACTGGACCTCCAGAAGACAGGACCTCCACCACAGCCTATTTTAAATCCCCTACATTTCCTTTGTTGCTGCTTGCTGTTCTGATGGCTCCCTGGCTTCCTCCGCACACAGTATGCACCACTACTTCAAGGTACAGGCACACTATTTCTTCAAAATACTTATTTTGTGTTATTTTGGCAATATCAACCAATAGCAAAGAGTACATATTTTATTTTTATAGTATTTTGGAACATATTTTGTTTTAAGAAAAAATCTCGCATTGCTAAAAGCAAACACATACCAACCCCTGGAGTTAATTTATTTTGTAAAAGAAGCAGCTTTACAAACAGAAATTGCAGGGAGCTGCTTGTATTGGAAAATATGACTGTGCTACAGTTAATAAGATAATACCAAGACTCCTATTTAGTCCAAATCTTTTCTAAAAGTATTTTTAAACAATATTCTCCAGTTAAGCCTTTCTCCCTGAATCCCTGTTATTTTCCCCTGCATTCATCATGTTAATCATATTAGTGATTATGTCATGTCGTCATATTGTCTTGAACATGTCAACCATATTAATGTTCTACTAGGTACACTGTTTTGCAAATTATTAGACAGAAAACCAATTACAAACAAACTCTAATTCTCTGCCCTCTGTCTCAACACTACACTAGCATAGTACAGTCAATTTTCTAAAAGTCATAGAACTATTAAGCTTATTTTTTGTGGCAAAAAAAATGTGAATCTTTTGCATTTTTGAAGCCAAGTAAGACATGATTATACACATTATCTTCAGGGCATTTTTCCTGAGGAGTTCAATTAGCTGACAGGAATTCTTTTCTCTCTGTGAATATGACAGTAAGTAGAACAAGTAATTTATATTATGCTTCTTATTCTAAAACTTCCTCTCTTAATGGTTCAGCCACCATCATCTGCTGCTAGTGGCCAGAGTCATTACCTTATGGGGCTGTTGAAGGTTTAAAGGATTTAACTAGTGGTGTAACATCTAGAGTGAATATGCACTCTTGTGTAAAGAAAGTCTATTTAGCCATGTAGCTTAGTACTGAAATGCCTTAATAGGAGAGGACTATAAAACACAGTAATCAGTGTTCAAAGACTACGTAACTAATGCTAAAATTGTCTTCTGGGCTTCTGGTCCAATTTCCTGGATAAGAAAAAGATAAACCTGGAACTCAAAGAAGCACCACCCGTATTTTGCTTTTGATTTCCTAACCTTATGCTTATCCCGTCTTCTCCTTTTTGACTTCTTCTTTTCTTTCTCTTTTTTGCGTTTCTTCCGGGATTTTCTATGCCCTTTGTCGTTTTTCTGTTTATCGTCACTTTTTGTGCTATGTTCTTTAACCTCTTCAAGCGCCGCATCATCTATCTCCCCATCTTCCAGTTCTCCATCTTCTCTGTAGGACAAAAAATACAAAGAAGGTAACATTACCCATCACCTCCACCCAATAACAGAGTAAATCAAAGACACTTCTTATTTCTTTCCTTGAGTTACATTCTTATACGTCTGCATAGGCACTTTAATACATGTTAATACTCCCAAAACAACCGGAATTCCAGGATTTTCTTATAAATAAAAATAAGTGCAAGTTAGTAAATACCTTTAAATTGTATTGTGCCATAAGAAATAGCCTATAAAATATGGACATTTCTGTATTTTTATATATACTTAGAAAAAGGGGGGGAAGAACAATGGCTGTGTCTCCTTATAGCTTCCTCTGATTACAAACACAGAGTTGCCCTTAAACGTACTTCGCACTGAAGAGCTACTTTAGCCATTTAGAGAAATACTACTATTTAATTCTTTCACTTACTAAGAACCCCACAACTTGGCTTAGTCTGCAAAAGCTGGAGTCTCATGTCTAATGGAGCCAAGGAATAGCTAATGCTGCGCTTAAGCTGGCGCATTTGCAAAATAGATGTGGTCAAGACTCGGGTAAGTAAAGCTGTCTGCAAACTGGACACTTAGGAGTAAATTAATGAAAACAAGCAGTTGGGCACTAAAGGGGGAAACATCCCCAAAACATCCCAAAACGAACACATTTTCTTGTGTTTACCAGATCCTGGAAGCCAAGGGGGATCCACAGCAGCAATAACTGTGAAGTCTTGTTTTGCATAAGCAAGAAAAAGGGATTGCTTCAGAGAGAAGCCTTGCAGTATTTCTCCCATCACCAGCTCAGAAAATAAGCTGGATTTAAATGTCCTAGGCAAAGCAGGGTGAATAGCAACTAATATCATCCCTTTGGCTGTTTTATCTGTAACATGGGGCCTTCCAGCTACATTGAATTTAGCCTTGTTCTGCTAAGCTTAAACAGGGGCCCATTCAGCGGTCTAAACAAACTCGGGCTTTCGAGGCAAGTTCTGTCACAGTTTGGTATTTCCAGAGAGTAGATTTTAATGCATCCTGGCTTTGCCAAGACACAACTGCTAGGTTAGTTACTTAACTGGTACGTAACATGGAATATGTTATTGTGCTTATTGGAAATCTATAATTGAGATGGAAGGAAAACAACAACAATGATATCTAAGGATAGCAATATTATGAGTGATTCCAAAAGGCAGATTTATTTTGTAGGGTAAGCTGATTCTGTAAAAATGGGGAAAAAAGTCATAGTTAACTGAACATTTGCACTTCACTTGCTGAACTCTAAGAACTCCAAGGGAAAGACGCGGGATGATGCTATTCCAGCTGAGGCAGCCCAGGTTTCTGCTGCCTCAGAACAGTGAATTCGTGGGGCAGAGGAGGACGGGAGCTGTTTCCTCTGTCAGAAAGTGGAAATATTTCCTCAATAAATTCTGCAGATGGAGCAATGTGCACATGTAACTTGTGAATATGAAGGGTAACCTGCTCAAGGAGCTCTAAAAGTTGGAGTGACATGAGAAGATCATCCCAAAAGATAAGTTTTAATGAAAATGCAACATTGTAAGAGTTTGCAGAGTAAGAGGCAGAAGAGATTGTGCTCATCTCCAACAGCACAGGAGAAAAACAGTTTCCAGGGCTATATGAGCCTCTAAATAACACTCCCTACTGATCAAAACGATAATAATCTTGAAGATATTTTTGCCATGAAAGCCAACAAAGTGACCAACACTTTAATTTGAACCCTCTTTTCAGGCATTCTACTGCAAGCAACATTTTTTTCCAGCAGTTACATCTTCTTTCCTACTGTTTGGTATTGGCAGAGTTTGGGTTGTTGAAGAACACACTGTTTTCAAACTTATATAGAGCCAATTACATAACTACTTTTACCCTACATTACACTGAAGGAATCTGGGCTTTGTGGGCACCAGAAAACCTGGCTGAAACTCAGCCCTGCTCTTTTACGTGGAGAGCATTAGAAAACACCATGAATCCTGTGGAGTCTGAAATCACCACTGGATAAAAGTATCAGATTCACCAGAGAAACAGCAGAAAAAGCTGCCACCTGGCGGCGGCAGGGAGGTAAGGCCATAAATAGCAGGAAACTCAAGCATGAAACTGAAGGTTTCTCTTTGAATCACTGAAAATTGGTAAAAGTCAGAACGCTCATTTACTAGAAACAAACATGGAATAACTTCAAGAGGAAATTACTGGCAGCACCAGCCACAAGACAGCACTATCAGCAAAAACAACATTTAAAGCACTGAAAAAATCATAGATGAAAATAAATCCGAGCTTTTAAAACTTGTTTTTCTCCCTGAGGAGCACTCCTTGGTGGCCCTTCAAGTCTTGCTCACGTTGCACATACCATTCCTTTCTGCTCTAGGGTCTCTCCTTCTTCCCACAACAGACATAGTCAGTTCTGTCACTGCCCTCAGTTCTGAGTCCAGAGAACTAGTTCTGGTTCTTTCAACAAAATGACTGTAAAAACTTCTATATGGCTTTAGCATGAACAACAGCAGCAACTAAATTATTTGCAAAGTGCTGAGCTCCTGGGTAATCCTCCAGGTAAGTGGAAATGGTTTGGGAAGCAGTTTGCTATTCACAACGCAAACACCTGCTGGTTTGGATGCTACTCAATGAACATGGCACAAAGCAACAGAAAGCTTTAAGGAAGGGGAAAGTAAAAGGCAAAATGAGCTTCCATTTAATGGAAAAATATTAATATTACAGTATTTTTGCATACGGTTAGTTGGGAAGACTGTGAGTCTTTACCAGCAGGCATCAGGGCTGTAATGGTGACACCCAGCTATGCAGATAAAGGTTTCGCTTGGCTGTTGCACAGCCAACAATTCCATACATAAAATGAGCAGATAATCACTGAAAATGAAACATTGAAAACTGGCCTGAAAGCAGCATAGGAGTAATCCTGAAGCTGATCCTGAACACTACAGAAATTCTTCCAAACGTGACCTATGGTGTCTTTAAAAAGTTATAAACTGCTGACTGCCCAGTCTTCAGCAGCAACTATTTCTCCTGAATTCCGTATATTTTCATTTGACCTTCATCAACTCAAATAACATTAGAGCAGAAATAATTAGACTCTACTAGAAGAGACTCAGTAAAAAGTAAAATTTCTCCCTGAAGATAAAAACAGATGGAAAAATAAACAGGAGAAATTTACTGCATGAAATCCTCTCGAGTCAGGCTTCAAACATATTCCATTTTGGGTCCTCCTTCATCTACAGATATTGCTTGAACTGGCAGAGGAGCTATTGCCACAAAAAGAATCACGTAAAGACCCACAAATGACTTTGCAACTTTGACGTTTGTGTCACAGCATTACAGAAATGTGTGTTAAATGTTACTAACCCCTTGGTGGCTGTGAGGATTACACCAGACAGAGAGACATTTAAACTCAATCCATCTTTAACAGATCGATCCGGATTCTCTGCATGGATTTCCTTGCAGCGCAGCGGATATTTTTGGTTG
>JAUBOD010000443.1:1598850-1620702 GCA_032353885.1 Nothura maculosa | reverse complement strand
CACCGCAGCCCCGTGCCCACCACAGCCCCGTGCGCGCCGCCGCGGCCGTTATGGCGGCCGCAATGGCGGCCTGGCGAGCGCCCCCGTGCGGGGAGCCGCGCAGCGCCCCCTTCCCCAGCCACCCTCTGTGGAAAGGGGATGGCGGCTGCGGCCCCGCTCATCGCGAGAGAGGCCACAAATTGCCCCAAAACAACGCATTTCTCCCACAACTCGTCATAACATATATTTAATAAAATACGTAGATTCCATCCATGCATTCCCTGTACACAAGAGCGGGTGTTCTGTCAGCACCCAACCTCGAGGAACCCGCGGGCTTTCACAGCCCCCTTTTACCGAGCACACAAGCGCAAGGATTCCCCTTAATGAAAGGCTCCGCTTTCCCAGCAAGTCCCGAGGGAAAAAGAAAGCAGCTGCTTTCCTTTCGGTCACAGCCACCTTCGTCATGACTTGTTCCCATTAAAAACAAGGATGAGGAGGCTAATAAGCCATTAGGGAACCAGAGGGAGTTATTGTGGTAAATCTCGTCGAGACAAGCAAAATAAATTCTTACCTAGTTGGGGAAAAGGGTCCTGGTGTCCCCAGCCAGCTGGTTTTGTTATACCTAAGGGGGTGTGTGTGTGTGTATATATATATATATATATATATATATATATATATCTCCTTACAGTATAGGAACAGAGCAAAGCATGCTGCCTGGCATCAGGGGAATAAACACTGATGTGCCAGAAAAACCACTGGGACACTAGAAACAGCCTTCCCCTTCCAGGAGCTGCTGTGCTCTCCTGCTCCATCTTGTCATGTTGCAAGAAGGGCCTTGCTGTCTCAGGGCAAGGTGGTTGGAGGTATTAAAAAAATAAAAATAAAAAAGCTGCCATAATCGATCTTTAGCTTCATTAGCCAAATTCTTTCGCTTCTTTAGCTGCTTTTAGAGTAGCATTTTCCATCAACGAGTCATATTTCCAGATAGGAAATGTAGACAGCTCCATTCAGTGACCCTAGCGGTAGTTTTTCTTCAAATGATGCTGTAGAGGCCCCCAACTGAAGTTCAACCTCACTTTGTTTAAAGGTGGAGCAATACCAGGAGCTCCAGCAGTGCTGGTAATTTCAGAAGCACCCTTATTTCAAAGAGGGGAGTAAGGGGTAAAATAAAAATAAAAATTAAAAAAAAAATTCCTCTATCATCCTCCTAGCCTCTCCCAAGATAAAGACTGTTTTTCTTTTCTCTGGGAACATTTAAATATCTCCCAGCCAGAAATCAGTCCACTCACCTATGTGTGTTCATCTCAACACAGAGGATTAGCTACTTTTCTCTGTCCTTAAAAATAAAGAAATCCCTCAAAACCAAGAATACCCCCCCCCCATTACAGGCCCATGTACCACCATATAGAAGTGTTAAGAGACATACAGCAAGCGTTGAGCTCTGCTTTTTACACCTTTCCTCAAAAAGCTACTGGCTAAACATTGCTTTGTACACTCTGTTTACACATGCAAGCCACCCCCTTCACTGGTTTTCCTACCTTCAGCAGCCCACGACCTTTGAGACTTTGTTCCAGTCATAAATGTTTTTGCACTATGTTTATGACATGCCTATAATATCCTAGCTTGTGTTTTGCACCAGTAGTTCCCATTCTTCCGCATTTTTGCCCAGGTCCCTTGCTTAACATACAAGCTACTTCTGTCGTACCTTACTAGTTTAGCCAGTCTCACAGTTGGATTATACACAGTCCTTTCATTTATTTTTCATCATCTTTGGATATTTCTTTTCTCATATCAACATTGGTGCTTTATAGCGTAGCTATCAAGCATTACTACATTTCTGAATATCTGCTTGCTTTCTTTACACTGCAAATGAGTGTGGAGATGAAGTAGCAACCAGCTCCCTCCCCTGATAAGAGACTGCTCAAGAAAGAGTCATAGGCCAAGAAGCAACATGTCCTCTAATACAGGTTAAGGAACTTGTAAGGCAAGACTGAGGGAATCCCATCAGATTTAAATAAGGACACATTACAATGCATTATATGCTCACTATTCCTAACAGTAGATGCCAATACCATGGTATTCTGTGGCTGTTGTGCATAGTAACAACCATCTCATCTTAAAAACTGTTGCTGAATAAGAGAATGAAAAGGCCTAGAGAAGTTGGTGTGCTAATTAACACTGTAGCAACGGAATTATTAGTGAAGTTTCAAAACTCATTAAGCAATCCTTAATAAAGCTATGGAGCAAAACGCTAAAAAAGTTATTGAAGCCAATAATAAAACAAGATCCAAAAGATCCTGGGAATTTTTGTATTGGTAGTTATAACAATAAATTTGTGTTTACAGGTTAAACAATTTTCAGGGATTAGAGTGAAAATTGGTGGGATGCAACTGACTAAAATAGGCACTTAAATCTTATGTGGAGCTTACATAAGAAAAATTATAAAGCTTGTACTAGAAAAGTTATAAAGCTCATACTAGCGTTGTGTACTCCATGGGCCTGTTTTTTGCTGTTCGCTGTAGCACAGATACCTCTTTGGCAGACAAGCAGTTTGCAAAGCAATGGTTTGTACAGGCCTCACTTCTCCAGGTAGCAACAATTAATGGATTATACGACGCGGGCGCAGTCTGGCAGCTCTTACGTTCTGCTTGTTTTGCAGTCTAGTAACAGACAGTTTTCAATGTCTCATTTTGTATATGTTACTTTTCCCCCCTCAGTGAATTTCATCCTCTGCTGTAATACCATATCTCTAAGTTAAATGCTTCAACCTTGGGGTATACCTTAAGGTTAGGATAGACTTACCCAGCACAAATAAGCTGCAGCTTTTGCCACTTCATCGCTCATCTCTTCTTCCACAAAATTGATTCCTATGTACAACTCTGGCACAGAGATGGAAATATCCCACCTGCTAGACTTCGGTGTGTTGAAAGCTGACCATTTATTCCTACCTTAGTTCTGCTGACCCTCAGCTGTTCATAGTCTCTGGGAGAATGTTATTTGTTGCTATTTTAATGGCATTTCTTTAGCATTACCCTTTGAAGAACTTTGTAACAGCTTTCTTTAAAAAAAAATCCCAAATAAATTACATAACTTTTTTTCCATTGCTGTCTCCCCAGCTTAGTGTTCTTCAGGACATATGACTCTTTTCAGTGCCAACAGTTCTGACAAAGAAAAAAAACAATTAAAAAACCCAGGAACACACACATTGGTTCCCACTTGGGAGGGATGCTCCTCCAAATGCTACGCTCTGTCACAAGACATTTTCCTCTTACACAAGAGGCAAAGTCTCTCCTTCCATTTCCTCTGCCTGAACATCTACAATGCTGTATGACAGTGACTGCAGCTTGTTATGAAGTCGAGGACAAGACGCAGTTCAGCAAGCAGTGAAACTATTAAAGCTGCCACCCATTGCACCTGGGCCTCCCGGTTGGGCATTCTCAACACCCAGCCAAGTGTGATCCCTGAACAAAGGTTTTCCCACGGTGGAAGCACTCACATTATCCTTCTCGCTTGCACCCAGTGGTGGTTTGGCTCATGCTGCAGCATGATGCACTCCTTGGCATTACAAGGAGAATCCCGTTTCACATCCCAGTTGCCTGTTTCATGCTCAGCCTGAGAATACTCTCCTATTTACAGCCGAGTAAAAATTGTCACTGAAAACAGTCTTCTCAGAGGTCTGTTCCTCTGTCAAGTGTGGTTGCAAAGCTGTTCAGCCAAGCCCACACTGCTTAAGGAAAACCTGGTTGAAAAGGGCCATCACCAGAGCTTTGTGACAGTCTGAAATGAGTTCGCTCCTTGTCATTTGTTCCCACCAGGTGGCAGCTGCGAGCTGTTCAGCCGAGGATGACTCCTAGAAGTGGGGTTCCCTTATCCCACCCATCCTCATGTTGAGGGGTTACAGCTGAAGCAGTTTCCTTCAGAGAGCAGAGAGGTCCAGGGAAGCCAGCAAAGACTGGTCTCAATGTCTCAGGTATTGCAGCTGGGGCAATTCCTGTCCCTACAGTTCCCCATTTCCAGGTCCTGGTTTGAGTGCAGTCTGGGGAGTTTGGTTGTTCTCCAGGCCATCTCCCTCTGCCTCATACTCCTTCCATGGCAAGCAGAGATGCCAGGCTAGCTTAGGGACTTCCAAGTCTATGTAACTGTGGTTCCCTATGTCTGGCTGGTCTCTGAGCCTTGAGGGCATCAATTCCCAGTGATGCCCTGGTCATGCATAACCCTCCTTCTAGGGCATAACTCTCTTCCAGCTATTTGGAGCATAGGAATTCCATCCTTTCCTTTGGTATCACCAAAAGCTTCAATGCTCTTTTTCCTCCCCCTCCAAAAGTCTAATTCTTACTTTGGCCTCCACACGCCCCTTAAGTGGTAAATCTCACAGTACAACCAAGCACCCTGTGAGAAAGTATCAGCTAGAGGCTTTAAGGCTGAGGACTTTGGAGCCCGGGAGTCCAAACCAATTTTGCATCCAATTAAACTTGCAGCCCTTGCTGCATGCAACCAAATCTCCCTCTCTAGATATCATACTCTGGGTGCAAAAGGAGGTGCTGACAGTCAACACAGTTGTTCTCTCTTCACCCTTACCAATCCCCAGTTTATCCAGAAAGGAACAAGCCATGTTCACCTTGGTTTTTAGTCACTTATTTTCATGCAAAGGGTGTCTTCAATGCACACTGTTCACATCTCTTCTTCAATCTCTCAAGAACTTCACTGGAAAAAGTATCTTCCTCCAGTACAGAAGCTGACCCCAGAGGCCAACAGAAGAGCTGGTGAGTGGTAGAGCTCAAAACTTCAACAGTTTTCTGTATTTGAAATGAGGCAAACACATCCATCTTAAAAATAATAATAATAATAGCCAACATTGATTCTAGGATTAGCAGAGGACCTGGGAGTCTTACCTTACACATAGAGAAAGGAATTGTTCAAGGCTGGAGAACTTTTCTCTGTGGTCCACATGCCTAAGCATGTGGCCAGCTGCTCCCTGAGGACTAGGGAGCCAAGGGAAATACCACAGCTGGTAGCATGGGGCCTTGCCAGCAAGAGCTCAGTCCCACAACACCAGAGTGAAATGAGCAGGGCAGGTATGGCCAGGTTCAACCACAGCCCAGAAGTGAGGCAAATCCAAGATTAAACCAGAAAAGCAATCCATAAGTCAGGTCCAATGATTGCCAGGCAGGCTTGACATGACAAGGAGGGTCTGAGATCAAGCCTGGAAGTCACTCTACAGCTTAGAGCTCTACAACCTGCAGATCAAGAAGATCTAGTTGTGGTCAGGACAACAGCTGCAGCTAACATGGGAACCAACACTCCCACCATAGAGCTTAAGCAGGGAGTGGAGAGGCCCCCAAGCTGAGTTTAAAAAGGGTTCCTGGGCCAATGGGCAGGGATATAGGGTGGATACCCCCAGGTGAAGCTGATCAGGGCTGTTAAGACTGATTAATGTCCTCAGGCTCTGGCAATAGAAATTGTGTAAAGCTGAGAGGCAACATGAAGGGCTTAAACTTGACATCCCAGGCAATGGGGAAAGAAATGTATTTGCAAATGTGAGATAATGACCTGCTAGAGTATCTAGGATATGAAATAGGTTCTTTTGGTTGCTTCCAACTAGGCATCAGAGTGGCATTCCTGTCATGGGACAGCATCCTAACACAAGCTGATGTATTGATGGCTTTTATTATGGAATGATTTGTCTACAAACGGCAGAGTTGATGCAAGAGATAGAAAAACAAAGTGCACCATAGTACATCAGCAGCTCCTCCCCTCGCCAAGCTCGCTTGTCTTTTATTCAGACAATAAAAGTCTAGGTCCTACCTTCATTGAAATGCCTGCACATCACGTTTTCAGGGTAGACTTCTGTTTATTCTCCTTCATTCTCCTGCTCAGAAGCCTCCATTTACTACTGCAGCAGCACTGGGCCAGCTTGCTGCTCTCAGTGGTCAACTCCTTGTTCACCTCATAGGTTGCCATAAGCAAGTCCCACAGGTGTATTTTTATCTACCCTCGCAAAATTAGTTTGAAAATAACAGAAAAATGTGTCGGTATGAGCACAGTGAAGCTGTTTGTTTAAATATCCCTGCATGTGTTTGCGTTGTCAAGGGGGAAGGTACGCTTGTAGGAAGCCAGTGAATGGTTCTTTTTTCATCGTTTTCAAAGTGTAACTAAATTTGGCAATATCAACTAAACAAATTCCCCAGTATGCGCTCCCAGCTATCACAAATATACTGGGAGCTGGGGTATGGTGTGTCTAGCTTAGCAACATACCTAGCAACCATAACAAATAAAAACATTATGGTTCAACTGTTCATTAGAGGCTGCAACAGGATTAATAAGTGTTATGGAATGCGCGCTTGTGCTTTTGCTTTACTGAGGAGTCAAACTGTGATATAAATCTGTTAGTCGGGAGGAGCCAGCACCGCGCTAATGTGTGTGTTGCACTCCAAGAATGTGCTTCATGGAGATGGAGGTAGGGATGTAGTAAAGTCCCATTTGTAGCCTGGGGTTTCAAAGAGCTTTGTTGACGTTCCCTTATGTTTTGAACGTATTTACTAGTCTTTTGTTGACATGAATCTATCTCACAAGACTGAGCTGGTGGTTATCTACATGTGATGGCATTGGTGGTATTTTCAGGTAGGACTGACAGCCGTGCTCATAGGGTTGTCCAGTGTGTTCCACTCTACAGAAATCCTCAAGATCTTGTTGGGGCTCTCTGATGTCTCATGACGTAGAAGCTCATTAGGTGAGTGGGAGGGACACCCTATGTGGCTCTCCAGTCTTGAGAAAAAACGCTTGTTCTCAGTCCCTCCTCACTGTGATGTGCTGGCCATGCCTGGTTTTGCTATTGGCAAGTCAGGAAGGTCCTGAGCAGTGCAGATATACACCAGGTTTTTGTGGGCTGCCAAAGGTCTGCCAGGAAAGAGCTGATGTAATGGGATGAATTGGGATGTGCACAGGCAAGACACGCAGGTTCCAGTGCATTCCTCCAACTGTCTTGGCTTGAGCTTGAAAAGAATTGCTCAGGAAAGCATATGGAGAGAAGATGATTCCTCAAGCCCTCAAACAGACATATGCAGAGCATGGCAATGTGATGCCAGATCTGTCTCTGTAAGCTTCAACAGGTGAAATCTCAGTCCTGCTGCCAAGGGACCTGGCAGAAGGTGGAGGAAGGCGGTGGGAAAGGACTCTTCATCTTTCAAGAAACACAGGAAATTGCAGACTTACTTAAAATGATTCCTTCAGGCCGTAAATGCATAGTTATTAACTGCCAGGCTCTTGGCCACTCCTGCAGCCCTGAGGATAACCTTGGTGCCCTGCGATCAGACGGTCGGAGGCTCTTTGCTCAGGAAGGCCGGCAGCGGGAAGCACCAACCTGCACATTTAGTCAGTGGCCATAGTCCTATCCACAAAGCAGCAGCTACAACCCAGCCTGAGGCTCAATACAGAAAATTCAGCTTGACAGCAGGATTTTTCTATTCACAGCAGGATTTTTCTATTCCCACCTGAATGGGAAGGCTAAGAGAAGACAGAGTGACTCCACGAAGCTTAGTGAGGAGGCTTGGAGCAGGTTCAGGCATGCTCTACGACTGCTCCAGACCTCTCTCTCTCAGACAGTATTGCTCAAAGGATTCCCTTTTGTTTAACATTGCTGCAAATTCTCTCTCTAAAAGTAGAAACAGATCAGTGTAGGTCAGGTAATAAAATACTAAAGAGATCCAGGCCATGGCCCATGTTAAATCTTAACATTTTTTTTTCATTTGAGCACATTCTCACATTCTCCTTTCAGTTCCTCTTCCCTTTTATGCACATCTCTGGGGCTTGTAGGTTTCCTAAGCATTTCTGTATATATTTAGGTTTTGGGATTTTTGACTCCAAAATTATATTGGGTGCTTCGTGTTAGACTGTCTAGACTGTTTCTCAGCCCTTGCCAAGAACATTCGAGTACAGGACCGTCTACCACACACAAGGGCTTTTCATCTTATATTAACTACCTGCACTTCCTTCTTCATTGATTTCTTCATAGCTTCTCATTATGCTGGTGTGTGACACAGGATGAGGAGGGTCCTACTGGCTCAGCACATCTTATCTCCTTCTATTGCAATTGCCTAAATTCCAAGTTTTCTGCTTAAATTTGCTAAGTGCTACTGCCTACCCAGGCTACAATCGCAGTGCTGCCCAAATCTGCAGGACTCCAGTTCTGCCGCAGACTTTGCTGAAACTGGGAGAGTTGGCGCAAGGTTAAATTAGGCCTTAGCCATCCTACAAAAAGAGACATAAGGCCCCAAAGGTGGTGAGGGAAACAAAACTGTGTCTACTAGCTCTGGTGGCTTAAGAGGCCAAATGGTCTAAGGAGAACAGCAACTCTAACCTAAGTGAATAATTAGATACCCTTCAAGTTTCCTGCCAGTGGAGTGTGTTAAAGCAGGTTGCAGAGCACTAGAGCCAGTAGAATATAAGTGTGGTGGGGATGAGTGTGGCAAGTGGGACTTCTCCATACAAAGTGACTGCTCCTCTTGTCCCTCCTTGTGTCCTGCTCCATCAGAGGTGCAATACAGCCTTGGGC
This sequence comes from Nothura maculosa, assembly GCA_032353885.1. Lineage (NCBI taxonomy): Eukaryota > Metazoa > Chordata > Aves > Tinamiformes > Tinamidae > Nothura > Nothura maculosa. The sequence continues at coordinate 1,612,172 of JAUBOD010000443.1, read as the reverse complement.
CAGAAATACCTCCCATTATTTCCAGCTCCATTGAAACCCTTATCAACAGGAAATAAAAAACTCTTTGGAAAAAAAGCAAAATACTGAAATGATTTAATTGAGAAATGACACAATCTGAACTCATCTGGTGAGCTGGAAGTTGCTAGCCTGCTGTGCTGCTCTCCCCATTGTATCTCCCTACTATATTCATGCTTGATAGAAATGTCCTAAAATGCAAAATCCACACATAGAGACAAGCTCTAAAATGCAGAAGTGAGATTATTCCTGGCAGATTTTCCTGTGTGGTTTCATGAGCCAGGAAGGCAAAATAAGGAAAGTATGAGTGATTACCATCAATCTGTTCACTTCCTTTACAGCAGTCCTTTTCCTTTTTATTTATGTCCATCGAGAGAGTCTGTTGACACTCCCTATATCCCCCAGATTGTTTTCCAACATGCTAGAAGATATTTTTTTCCATGGAGGTTTTCCTTAGATTCACTTCTCAAGGTGAAAGATACCTCCAGGACCCTGATCCCAGGTTTGCAGATCACTTCCTAGAAGTGAGACAGAAAATCATGGAATGACTGCACATGTGTTGGCAGGAGGCACATCTGATTCTCTGGACTTCTCCAGAGAGATGCGTCCAGGATCGTTTCTCTCCATGTTCTCCGTCTTTCATGAAAATCCACCTTGCAATGCAAACTGGGCTCAGCTTCAGCATACTCCAGAATGGGCCACGAGACAGATTCCCCACGGCTCCGGGCTTTATGGTGCTACCGAAATAACACAAATAACACCCCAAGACAGAGGTGGGGAACAAAGCCCAGGGAGGGCCCCTGCCTGTGTGAATCAGGAGGAGAAAAATGTTGTTCTGAACAAATGCAACAGCTCGTGGCTCTTGCCAGGGATAAAGTGGCTGTCAATTGGTAACATATGTCTTGTTTAGTGGTTGTGTGCCCCAGGGAAGGGCCTTACCTCCCAAATTCTCGCTCCCTAACACACAGAGGCATCACCAAGATGCTCTCAGTCATGGAACATCTGGACTGGAACAGGCTCTGCTTGTGTTATTGAGTCAAAGACCATTTCCCAAGTTGGTTTACTGGACCTCAGTCATCTTGTATCTGACCCGGCACACATTTTGGCACTGGCATATATTAGGCACACGAGAGCTTCTGTCAAATCAAGCTCCAATTCTGCTTTAGAAGGAGCTGAAGAAATTTCTGCATGCGGAGCCAACATGTGGGTCTGAGCTGTGGTTTCCGTTGAGCTCCCTCAGACTCAACCAGGAGACAAGAAAAAGAGACCTCATGAACAAGTGGCAGGTCTCCATTTTTACATCAACTTGTGAACACATTAGGTGGAGGATTCAGCCCTTGGCATTGAGCTCTGCCCTGCATTTATACAAGGAGGACACAAGGCAGCTCGTGCCTTAAAATGATGAATAAAAAGCCAGCAGCAGATACCACAGAGAGCACTGAACTTGCTGGTAGAAACTACTTCCTATAAATAACAGGAGCAGCATCTGTCCCAGAGAGCCTGTCCAGGGAGTATTTAATGGACTAGACAGGTTTGGGGGGACTGCCTCTGATCCCTGGGTCCATATGTGATGCAGGGCAAGTCCAGGGAACAGCTTGAACAATGTCTTGCACAGGGCCTCCTTATTGCCGTGTTGGGTTCTCTCACCTCAGTCCATTTCGTATGACTTTTGCCGAGATCTGGAGGCAGAAGGCTTCAGTAGAAGGAAGCATGGTACAAGAGCCCTATATAGCTCCCTCCTGTGAGAATGCATCTTCTTCCAGCAAGTAGAAAGAAGAAAGGGAGTAGAAAGACAAAACAGGACATGGAGTTGGGTCCCTGACCCTCATTCATGCCCTGAATTTCAGGCCTTATCTCTCTCACAAGACAGGAGAGGAAAGGGCACATACAGACTCAAGAAAGTCAAAGATATTGCATTTATCTCATTGTATTAAGTCCCTCCCAACATGCTTTTTGCTATCTCTGAATTGGAGTAGTTAGATCCACTGAAAAACTTTACAAGAAAAAGTCAACCCACGTGTTTGAGGATGGACACTTTACGCACAAGAGGTTTCACATCAGCTTCCCTGTCCCACCATGGCTTCCACTTGCACAGTGACACCGAGGGCAGCCACAAAGGAGCTGAAGGGCTCCTCAAGGTACTGAGAGCTTCTTACTTAAGACTGTCAACAAGAGCTTGTCTGGTGTTGTGTAGCATCCCTCTAAGACCACCTCCATGTGAGGTCTTGAGCACAGGCCGCAGCAAAGGGTGTTTCCAGGATTTGTCACAGCTTCAGGTTCATGCCCTTGAAGCATGAGAGGAATTGCTGCCTGGGGACCTCGCATCTGATAGAGGCCATGACTCACTTCTCTGAGTCATCAGAAGCATTTCCCTGGTGTCTCTAGATCATTACAACCCCTTATTTTGTTTGCAGTCTCATATACTCCTACATGTCAATTATTTATGCCTTTTTAAGCTCCAAGGGGCAGATTTTTTTTTTTTTTTTTGCAGGACAAGAAATGGTTCAAACTTCAACTTGTGACAATTGGGATCTGGGTGTTAGCAGCCTGCCTCCCCACTCCCTGGAAACTGCCTCTCATCTGCCTCTCCACCACTCCATGTATCTCCTTGTGCCCCAACACAGCTACCCAGTGTTCCTGTACCACCACAGACTCACAGTGTGGTAGACACCACGATGAAGCCTATCAAAAGAAAACAGTTCTTGCATCAGCTTCACCCTGGAGAAACGAAAGGGAGAAAAAAAGAGAGAGATCACATGCAGCAGATGTTAATGATGTGGTTTTGCTCTTTGCTGAAAGTCCTGTGCTCTGATTGAGCACACTATGCTACCAGTGGTCTGTACTACTACAGGCAGCATTGCTGCTACACAAAAAGGACCATTCCAAAAAGGTTACTATCTCCTCCTTCTCCAGTCCTGTCCAGCTCTGCCAAGGGAGACCTGGCAGATATTTGTACCCAGTTTACAGTCTTTCTTATCTCCTCTTCAACCATTTCTTGATGAGGATGCACCTGGTGCCGTTCTCTCAAAGGCAAGGCAGGCTGGTAAGCTATATCCCATTGTAAGGACATGGCACATACAGGAGTTACATGTGGGATCAGACCCTTACCACGTGGAAGAATGGAAATTCAAGTCGTCCGCAGGATCCAGAGTGCAGTAGGACTTCTTTGTGCTTATGGCTGGAGTCCTGCTCCAAATCACTCTGCAGCAGCCACTGCCTCTCCCTGCAGCCCAGAGAGGCTCCCAGAACTTTCCATGGGAGCTGGGATTACTCTAATTATGTGTTGGAGAGGAAGAGGGACAGAGATTAACCTCATTAGCAGATACACCATGTTATTGCTGGTGCTGGTGTCCTAAGCATCACTCCTTCTGCTAGATGAGGCAGCCACTTGTGAACTTCAGCTAATTGAAATGCCCGGGAAGCCAGGCCCCAAAGCAGTTCCCCACTTCAGTGAGCAGATTCCTTTGCTGGGAATGTCCTGATTGACATAAGCTGCCATGGATCATGGCAATGCTGGGGTGGGCACTGTGAATGCCCCATGCCAGCCCGCAGCAGGATGATGCTCCTGAGCAGTGTGGGCACCAGCCTGCCCAGCTAGATCCAAGGACAGAGGTTGTTTCCTAAGGAATGGAGAGCTCTCATAAGCTGGTTGGGTTGACAGACAGGAGCCCTGGGTTGTGGCCACTTTGAGGTTTGGGTAGAGCGGTCACGCTCTCCCAGGGCGTGCAGAGCAAACACATTTAGGAGACCACTTGTTTTCAGCATCTGTAAGGAAGGCAGAAGCAAACCTAGCTATTTTTCAGGACTTAAAATGTTATTATCCCTAAGAGAAGCTATATTTACCAGGGCCTGAAGAGCTGCAAATTCCAGTCTTGATAGATCTGCATGATGTTGGAGTCACTGCTGTAGGAGGTAGATTCTCCTTTAGTCAGCTCAAATGCTGCCCAGAGGTTTCCAGCCCCATCCAGGCACTGGAGAGTCAACCTTAACACATTTCTGGGTCTTAAAAAGACATCTGCAGCCAACCAGTGCTAGGAAAAAAGATCTGAACTTCTCAGCTCAGCTCCTGGCTCTTGAGGTGGATCTGGAAGGACTGTGAGGACAGAATCTGCCTTGGGACCCTGCCGTGGTGGCTTATAGACTCTCCTGGCTGCTCTGTATTGTAGGAGTCCTGGGATGTCCTGCTTGAAGAGGGGAAACCAGTTCACCTTGGCTTTAGAACTTGGGAAAATGTCAGTGCGGATTATAGGGCAAGGAAAACTCCAACACCCATCTCCGACTTCTTAAGTCTCTTAAAGAGTCAGATGGAAACTATTCTGTCTTGTCAGAAGCTTGTTCTCTTGGAGGCTCCTGTTTCTCGGGCAGTAACCACAATCGCAGAGCTCAGCAGGCCAGTCACAGCAGTGTTTCGCCAGCTCCGCACAGCCCCGTGTGACTCAGAGGAAGACTCAGGCTTTGCCATCAGTTGACATCTATGGAAAAACACTCCTCAGAAATCACAGAAATCAAGCTGATGGCTGGTTTCTTTCCTTTTCCGTATTTTTTACTTCTGGCTCCCAAAGGACTCTGTTTAGGTTGACAGTTCATAGGAAAATGTGGATTTCCCTTATTTTGGTACTTGCTGTATCACTTGTATCACAGCAAAGTCTGCAAGCACCAAGTGCAAGGATATCTGCTGTGGTTGCTGCTAGAAAGAACCATTCCCTGGGAGAGCACATGATTCCTATAAACAAAACCAGGGATACAAAAAGAAAATATATATACTGTCATCATCTCTCTTCACAGAGCTTCAGACCAACATCCTTGGGTCTGATGCATCCTTCTCTTCCACCACCAAATGGGATAAGTTAGTGAAGTGACCAGTTCTCTTCCAGTGGCTGTTTAAAAACCTAAAGAAGAATATGTTTTGTTGCCTCATGGTTTCTGACACAGTCAACAGCAGCAAAACCAAGCCTTACAGGCAGAGCAACTTCAAGGTGCTAGACCATGATGCTATAGTCAAAATCTTGACAGGCAAAAAGACATTCACCTGATCTGTGGAGCCAAGAGTTTATTGTTAATTTGATCAAAGTCCTCACAGTAAAATTAAAATGCAGCAGTTGTTATTTTCAGTTCTTCTGACTCCGAAGGTCAATGGTGCTGGTTGTCCTAATGATGAATGTGGAAATTATGACAGATATTTGGCATCTTGACCTTTTAGCCGGGAGCAGCATTATGCTCATTGTGGAGTTGCATCTTCCATGGTCCTAGATCTCCCTAGGGTTACTTGTATGCATTTTCTAACTTGCAGTTCCTTCACTTGTTTCCAACTCTTTGCGGCACTCTTTTTCAGTCCTCTTCATTATCCCCAGAACCAGTGTCCCTGTTACCACTGTCCTTAAAAACAGTATGGATTCACAGACTTGCTTTCCCGCAGTGAGCAAGGATTTATCACTGGGATCTGCATTGCCAGTCTGGGCTCTGGTGTCAGCCTGTACCTGCACTCTGCTACCATTGCATTTCATTTTACATTTGTCAACAGTTACTCTGCACAGAGTAACTACTTGTTATTACTGCCTATATATTAACAACAGGCCTTCCAGTGCACCAGATTAAAGCAAATTTAGGCTAGGTAACTGCTGCTGTAGTTGGAATCAGCTCAGGCTAGGACAAGCCTCAAGTCCGTGCACTGTCAGATCAAACCAAAGCTTATGTCCTTCTACTAGTAATGGCAAAATTACAGTTCTTGAGCTCCAATGTGCTACCCATCCTCCAGGTCTCTAGAACCTCTCCACCCAATCTCAGCTCCCTCCAGGGATATTTCCTCACTTTATCAACAGCCTGCATAATCTCAAAGTAGAACCACAAGGGGACCTTGACTCCATATGAGTGGAAAACAAGAAATACGGCGCTTTAGGCCAATATTATGTCAATAACCCAGCTCTGTGAAGCAGCACAAAATGTATTTCTTCTTGTTTTGGTAATGGTGAGGGTCTTTGCAGACACCTCATCTCCAGACCAGAGGGAGTCAAGGAGTCCTTTCCATTGCAATATCCCATCAAGATGGGGATGTGACAGTTTTAGAGGCATCTTCCACCATGCTTCTCCCAGCTTCTTACGGCTTCAGAGTCTGCGTCCTACCAAGAGAGCTTTCCCATGGCATTTATGAATGCAAGTGAGACAGGACAGGGTGGGATATCGGTGGAGAGGGACACTCAAGGGGTTTCACAAGCTGAGACTGCTACCACATACCCTGCCAGTCCCTGACTCCTCACCATGTCTTCCACAGGTGTTCTTACTGTATGGCAATGGAAATGTCCTTTACAAGGTGTCTTCTCATGAGTCATCCACACAGCGCCAGAGACACAGGGTGAATTTCAAAGGTGTTCTTCATCAGGGATCCACTTCTGCCTGGCCTCTGTTGTAGCTCTGCCTGCTCATCCTTCAGATCTCTACTCAGGAACCAGAGCGGCCTCTTTTTTACTGATGCAGAGGGGAATGACCTGGCAGGGTTTGGCTGTGTTTCCTTCTCTGGGGAGGAGGAAATATTCCTTATGCTGCCAGAGGAAGGAAGGGAGCTTGCAGCGAGACACACTGCTCACAAAGCAGCCCTTCAGCAGCCGTAGGCTTCACATGAGATCAGGCTTGGCGGGAACTGCCTTTTCAGGTTCAGAAAACCAAACAGCTGTTTGCGGAAAAGAAAAAGGAGACAGAGTGTCCCTGGCGTGGCATGGCAGCCCAAGGGGACTCCTCATCTCTGGCAGGTGGGGAATGGGAAACGGCCCAGGCCCGGGCCCTGCACTGCAAGTCAGTAGGAAACACTCGTTTTGACTTTCCCTGCTCCAGGAGCGGGATGTGGGGTGGCCACTGAGCCCAGACAGAGTCGGAAAGGAGACAAGACAGGTTCTCTTGGAGTTTTTGTGCATTTCTCAAGTGTCAACCTCTGGGAGCCCATTAGAGTGGGAGTTTGTTATTTTTTAGCATTATCTCTTCGCTCTTGGGATCTGTAAGGCTTCTGCTAGGGTTGGTTTGCAGGGTCAATGAATGATACAGCTGGGCCAGGCCCTCTGGAAGTCTCTGGTCTAAACCCCCAGGTGAAGCAAGGCCTACTTCATTTGGTTGCTTTGGGACCACATCCAGCTGAGTTTGACTGTCTCCCAGGACCTAGAACTTGGGGCCTCTCTGGGTCTCTTATTGGACAAGAGCCCTCACGGTGAGCTAATGTCTCCTAGTGTCTGTTACATAAGCTGGGTATTGGCTCAGGCTTCTCCTTGGCTTTGCTCGGCCTGTGGTGCCAGCAAAGCTCCTCGCTGCCCCTGCTGAGCTGAGCACACGCAAGCCCTCCTGCCAGCCCAGACCCCATCCAAGCCAAGGCTCTGTGGGCAGCACATGCCCGAGCACAGGGATTTCTCCAGCATGCCTAAAACGCTACTGCTGAAGCATTTCAAACCAGGCCACGCAGCCGCAGTGGGGTGGACCCGGCTCCAGCAAACCACAGGCTTCTGAGCTGCCCCCCCGTCTCTGGTCTTGTTCCTTCTCAATAACTGTGTTTTCTTTCCCCAGAGCTACCAGTCCTTAGATTTTCCAAGAAAAGCACCCCCTCCTCTCAGCATAGCTCCTTTCTGGGAGTCTCAGGGGCTCCCATCTGTGCCTCTTCCTCCTGTCCTCATACTGTGTTTTCTTACTGCCTGCCTCCAATCCAGGAAAAAAAAAAAACAAACCCTAAATCCTTATGATAATATTTGTAAGTATTTTCACATTTTCACATCTCCGGACAAACATTAGCTCTGCTCTGCTCGGGAGCAGAGCCCAGCCTGTGCCTGACTTCCCTGTCAGGCTGGAAATGACTTCCCTCCGCTCGCAGACTTCCTGACTCCGGGCACACGCGCACTCCACAAAAGCGCTCTCTCTCTCTCTTTCTCTCTCTCTCTCTCTCTCTCTCTCTCTCTCCCTCTCTCATGCCTGCCCTTGCATTGCCAAGCCCTTGGTAGCAGCAGCTGGAGTGGCCAGGTCCAGCCTCCCCTCCAGCTTTGTGGAATTAGAGCTATTTCATGGGGTCCTGTGGGAATTTGAGGTGAATGTCTGCTCCGCTTGTACTTTTAAGTTACTGACCAACAGCATTGCTGGCTGAACCTGCATGAAATGCCCCGCAACCAGGCTTGTTTCTGAGCTCTGGGGCAGCAACAGCCTCTATAAAGAGATTGTGCAGCTACCCTCAGCAGTTTGCAGCCCACTTTTGGCACTACCACTTGGGCACTATGGTCCAGTGATGCGAAATAACCCAGGAAAAGGTCTTTGTCTTGCAAAGGATTACACTCTCAGGAGCTGATTTTTTAGGTTTTTTAAGGTGAGAAAGTAATTCCAAGCCCTGCTCCAATCTGTGGGACATTTTTCTCCCCTTCTTGTTTGCTTAGGACACAAGGTAGTGCAACAGCTTTGTAGAAGAGGAGGAGGAAAAGGGAAGGAAAGGAGGCCAAATCTCAACAGTTACCTAGGCAGGAGGTCAGAGACTCCAGTACTTGCAGAAACGGACCAAAGAGCAAAGAACAAAGTGGTCCTGGAGGTGACTACGGAAGCCTCTGGCCATAGAAAGTCATCAAGTATTTTTGAGTGGATGTTACTTAAGAGCAAGTCCTGGAACGAGAAACAAAAGACTCCTCTTTGGTTCATACCCTGGTTAGAAAAGCAGCTGCCCATGAAGGAAAGCCTGAGCTGCAAAATGATGTTTCTTGCAGCTCTAGCCTTCAAGTGCAGGCTCCTTCCAGCTACCAGATACTTGTTATCTTGTGCAGGGAAACCATTCACACCAAGGCTCCTCATGAGGATGGGTGCAATGGGATTGCAGCAATCACTTTTGCAAAAGCAACTTTAAGAGCAGGCATGTCACACTTGATAAATAAGCCATAAACACTTATGGCTTTTGTTTTCCCACTAGTGTTTTTTAGTAATGTAGGCACAAGCGTGATTGCTGCTCCCAAGGCTACAGCTAACCGCGTTTGCATCATTATTTTCTTATGTAATGTACTAATTTAAAACACACATTGGGCTTAGCTCGCAAGTATAACCTCTCTTTATTTCCTGGACAAAACAAGACTTGGCCAGGGTCGGGTTAGCTTCAAGGAAAGTGTAATTATCTGCTACTCTGGGGTATCACAAGATGCAGGCACATGGTGGAGTTGCACAGCAGCATGGCAACATTTCCTGTTTATCCAGTATTCCTCTCCCAACAATTCCTAACATTATCTCCTGATTTTAATCACGGATGCACAATGAGCCCGTATTTCCAGAATACAACACAGAAAGACTGCCAGATCTCTCCAAATGCTGGCAAGGTTGGTTTTCCCAGATGCCTTATTCCACATACCAAACTTTCTCTTATTTTCCCCCCTGAGTCCCTTCGTATCATGAGGTCCTTCTTCAGCTACTTGCAGAGAGTTTCGCCAGAGGGGCAATTACTCAGAGTAGTAAAAAGCAAAAACCATTCAGATTCAAAACGATTCTGATTCCAGCTCTGTTATAAATATGCAGACTAACACAGGCCTTCTAAGAGGTCACTGTGCGATTCCTGCTTGCAGTTGTCCTCCCTCATAAAAATGAATGGCTATTAGTTCTCCAACACCTCTTAACTTTGCATTAATCTGCATGAGAATCCTTCCATGTTTTCATTCACCCCCTGCCCCAGTATAATGTAACAACTTGTCTCAGTCTAAGCTCAACATATGCAAAAATTAGGAGATAAATGTGTTTAGTGCCATAGATATATAAGAAGAAACATAATTCTGTCCTATAGCAAATGGTCAAAGAGAATTTTTGGGGCAAAGAAAGTCATGTGCTTTTGAAAAAGGATTATTTTAGTCTGGTGAGGACCACATGGCTCAGTCAAAATTACAGAAGAATTGGATATTTACAGTTGTTTGAATGTGTTAATGTGCTGGGGCATCCAAGTTAATCCTGATTTTATTTTTTTTAAATTTAAAAGAGCGTGTTTTGAGAACAAGTATGCAACTTATACTTTTCTGACTTGAATGATTTAAGTGTAATTTCAGTTCTAGTTTCAATTATGTATAACGATCTAAACCATAACAGAGTAAGAAACACACTGAAAAGTATCTTCTTTTCTAGATAAAGCTGATAATCCTTATGATTTTAGAGAAAAAAAAAAGAACATTCTGATATACAAGAACTCACAAGAAACATGAAAAAAAAATCCTTTTGTATAAAACAGATATGATAACCCCAAAATTTTCTCCCGAAAGACATTGCTTGAAATAATAATATATTTTGCAGAGAGCTCTGGATTAAGTAGTTTATAAAAAAAAGATATGTTCCCTGGCTAAGTTCACTGACAGTCACATTTCTGAATTCCAGCACCAGAAGATTTAAATCCATCTTTTCCCATCCTGCGTCCTGGATATTTGTTCTGCTTCAGAGCCCAGATCCCAATGGTTGCACTTTCACCAGCTCATCCCTAATGCTCCCTATCCGTTTTATTGTGCAATTTGCAGCTACATCCGAGATGAACAAATAGTGGACGATCAAGTCCTTGCCAGTGCCCTGTGGTGCTGGCTCACCTCTAAAGCAGATATAATGGGAATTGTTAATGCCTAATTTCTCTTTCACTGACAATTTATGTGGGACAACTGTCCAAAAAAAATAAAATAAACAAAAAATTCCAGACTCTTCTATGTGAATAGTGCTGCTTTGGAAAGCCTCCTTTGCATTGCCAGGGTCTCATGCTATTATTATTATTTTTTTTAATGCCAGACCGGATTTATGTAATTAAGAGGACAAACAGGTCCAGGATAAAACTGGCCCAGAACAAACCTAGTTGCTGCCTGATTTGGTCTTGAACATCCTTACTAGCATCCATCAGATCTAACTGAGACTGCTGACCTGAAGAAGCAACAGTCTTGTTAAAATCAAAGCCTGATGAAGCAGTTGGCTTTCACACATGATGAAATCAAGGGGAATATCAGTATTAGATACTGGTTTTTGCTTTTAATATGTACAAATATCCTTCTATTCATATCAGACCTTCTGCTGATAGTCCCTAGTCCCTCAGGACTAAGAAGGTAGTAAAGGAGCTTTGCTAAAAAGACACTTGTGCTAAGAAAACTGGTCATGTAGCCAAGGTAAGGAGCACAGCTCCTGCCATTTTGGCTGCATGTCCAGGGTGAAGAAGGGCTGTTCCAGAGAGCCAGGTCTTGCTGTTGACATGAGGAAGCAGCGACACCAAGAGCGAGACTAATCATCTAGCACTTGTTTGGGGTTAACTTCCCTTTGCACCTACATGGGATGAATGGACACATCTCGCTGCTTTTTCCAACTAAAAGGAGTAAAACAACTCTAGGAGAGCTTCTCTATAGATCCCTGTATCAACCAATTGCTGGAACTTTGGCAAATACCTCCATTTTCCTCACAAGCATGGAGAGCAGATGGACCTGAGCAAAAGCATCCCGTCTTTCCAGATTATCCAGACTGCTGGGAATCAAAGGGGTGAAAGAGACCCCTTGGCAACTCAAGCCCCTGCCTCTCTAAAAACATACCCTCTCCCAGATTTCTCTGCACCCTGCTTCTTTCTTCAGCCTACAGTGGTGGCAACATTAGTTTAAATGGGCTTTAGATGAGAGGTTTGGACCTGGAACTTAATTCTTCTAATAGATAGAGATGCTGAGCAATAAGAGGATCTGCTCTCCTTCACACAGTAGGCAAAGCTGACACTCTGGGTTGACTTAGAGGGAAGAACTGATTCCTTCTAGAGCCGAGGGGCACATCAGGCCTATATATTGCAATTAATGACTGCAACAAATGCAGATAGCAGTCAGCACCAGACAGATCTCCCATGTTTCACTCCAACTTGGCTCTTCAGGCTTTAACTTACTTCTCCCTAAATGGTTTTTCCTTGTGCCTATGCCCCCACCTAAGGTCATGTACCAAAATCTTCAGAACCAAAATGTACATTCCTCTCTGCTGAAGCTTTCATTAGGGGGAAGGTCTCAAGAAAATAGTACTATAAAAACAGAGAATAACAGCTGCCATGCATAAATCTTTAGAAATTCAATCAGTCCAATGATCTCAAAGATCGGAGGGAGAGACCAAACATTTCAAAAACCTTTGAAATATTTTCAAAAAATGTGTGTATTTTTATTAGACTACTCTTGTGTGAGCTTTTGTGTGGTGGGTCATCCAGCTTTCTTTGGAAAAGATACAGATCCAAAACTGTATCATGGTTCTCATTAGAAATGGGATCATATGAAACAGAAGGAGCTGTTTTTCTGGATTCTCTCTCTCTCTCTCTCCACACGTGCTACTGTCTCCTCTTTCTCATCAGTTAATCCTGTTCAGTCCTGTCCTGTGACTTTAATCCTACCTCTTTTAGCAATAACAGAGGCACCTCAGAGTTTTGTGGCTCTCAGCCTAGTCTATTGTGCTAGTCTAGCTTTTCTTTCCGCCCCTCCCTCCATTCTCAACTCTTTTCTTGTACCCACTGAGCTCCTCTGGGAACAACTCTGAAGAAAGTCCAGGTGTGGGAGCCATTTCCATCTTCCTCCTTCTGTTGCTGCATCACAAAGGCTGAGTTAAATCACTCACAGGTCAGTCTTCTGAGTCTTCTACTTTTATCCGCTACCAACCTTCTGCTCCTGCATCCAGAATCCAAACTCTCCTGAGAAAAGATGGCAATTTCTCCAAGCCAAGAACTGCAACATATCCTAGATGTGAGATCTACCCAAGAGCCTGAAAGATGCACTTTGAATGGAAACCCAGGCATATACCCTCCAGAAATGCCAGCAATGAGACCTTATAAAATAGGAGGATAATTATTGGATGGGACCCAGGACCTCTCTCCCGAAACAATTGTTCCAAGACCTCTCAAATAATAAAAAAAAAATAATAAGGCTTTGCAACAGGGGAATACACAACTTTAAAACTTTCCCTCCATCAGACTTCATCTGTCCCTATACATACCAAGAAAATAAAATTTGAGAAGGATCTCTACCATAAATACCTCATTTTTCCCCCCTCACAACACATTTTAAGACACACAGAGAATCTGATTTGCTTTCCCTCAGGAACATCTCATGTCAGATCTACCTGTGTTAGGGCTATATCCACCTCATCTTCAAACCTAGGATTAACTAGTTATCCTCAGAGTTTTAGTCAGAAGACATAGCCAGATAATACAGAATCCCAGAATGTTCCAGGTTGGAAGGGACCTCTAGAGATCATCTGGTCCAACCTTCCCGCTCCAGGAGGCACCTAGAGCAGGTGGCACAGGGCGGCATCCAGGCAGGTTTGGAGACCTCCAGAGAAGGAGACTCCACAACCTC
>JAUBOD010000443.1:1572369-1597028 GCA_032353885.1 Nothura maculosa | reverse complement strand
CAAGGTAGACGACATCCACGGCTCTCCCTTCATCCAGCCAGCCAGTCATCCCATCATAGAAGGCTATGAGGTTTGTCGGACATGAAACCACAGACCTCTGTGGTTTATAGGAGAGAAGACATTGGCCTGACTTTGAGGAAGCCAACACTAAGCAGCTCCTGATCCTTCTCCAGCTCTACCAGGTGATGGCTTGCTCATTTCCTGATTTGCCACCTGAGCTCCATCTTCAATCAGCTGCAGACCTTTCCATGCTGATCTCCAACCCCAGTTAATAACAAGGTGAATGACGGCCTCGAGCAGCTTCTTGCTGGTAGCAGAGTGGCCTGGGAGTGTGTGTGGTCCTTACAGCAACCAGAAGCAACCGGTGCTGTGGGGCACTGCATTCCGCTGAGCTGTGTGCTGAACGTGGTGTTGCACTCCCTGCAGTTCCTTTTAGCCTAAGCCCAGCTTAGGGCTACTCTTTGTAGTGCTCATAGAGCAAAGCAACAAAGCACTAGAGCTTTATCCTTGCCAGGTCGTGACAACATGCTGTCCGTGGCATGAGAGTGGGGCAAAGATGTTCCAGTCCTGATGAGCGCTGCACAAATACAGGCTTCAGGACATCAGATAGGCTAACATTCATGCTTCCTACCTGGAGAGTTCAGCCCCTTCCCTGGCTCTGCCCCCAGCATCATTACATAACGATGGAAATGCCATGCAGCCGCTGTGCTGTGAACACATTGGTGATTCAGATCTGATCATGACTTACAAGCCAGCAATTTCAGCCTCGTGCATACCAGGGGAGTGCTGGCCAAATCAAACTTCCTTCTGTACCTGGGCTCAGTTGGGTAAGCCCTGAATCAACAGTAGCACTCCTTATTGAAGCCAAAGACACACAGAGCAGTCATTCCAGCCAGGCAAGGAGGACGCCTGGTGAATGCTTTAGCATTGCAGAGGCTGCATTTCTGTCCTTGACGAAGCTGCTTCCAAACCAAGAGGTTGGATGAACTTCTCCAGAAAAGCTAACCAAGCCCTCATATCTGTGTGTTTCAGCCCCCAAATGATGCAACATAGCAACTATATGAATGTTAGACTGGAAGGAGCACTGAGTTGTCTCAGTGCATTCATGACTGACACGAATGCCTCCACTGAAGCAACCTCCGCTACTTTTGGGGATGTCCCTGTCTTGGAGCAGATAAACCAGGATAGCTTCTGTCCTGCCAGCACATCAGGCCTCACTCAAGGTGAGAAAATCACCCCACTGATATTCCTCCACGCAAAATAGTGTCCTCACACTGGAGAAGGGGATACAAGTGGGCAAAATTCTACTCTACCAAGATGGCCCAGGTGCTGCTGTGTACAGATAGGCTTCTTAGGTTTTCATGGTTCATTCAGGTCTAAATTTTGGTAGTTGGGTACTACTGTTCATTCCAGTTGGCAAGACTTCAACCTACTTTTGGAGGCAGATGTGCTGGTGGAAAGTAGAGGATTTATTGTGTATTATATGTCTTCAAAGGAGAGATGTGAAAGAAGAACCCCATGAGGCACATCCGGTAAATAACACTCAAACTCAGTGATTTTTGTCCCACAGCCCAGGCAGATGAATGAGAAAGCTACTTGAAAACCTAGATGATCACAGTTTGCCTCTGGATGGCTTCCTTGTGTAATAGGCTTGTTGTTAGGATTCTTTTCCTTTGGCAAATAGATATCTCCTTTCTTCCAGACAAGAGAATTTCTTAGTATCTGGGGCCGAATTCCAGAGAAAGGAAGAAGCTCCATATTTTGAAAGGCTCTCAGGTGTCACCCCATGCTATTATTTGCAAATCCCTGGTGCCAACTAGCAGAAATAGCACACTTAGTCTAGTGTGCAACAGATACTGGCTTGTGAATTGACAGTTATGACCACAATGTCTGGTAAAAATATATCCAAATTTCTATTTATAGGTATTCTCAGTCTTCCAGGGAGTGGGAATGTTTTCAGCCGGTGCTGCTTGGCTCTGCAGTTTCTCCCCCTGGAATGGAGTCATCATCCTTGTCATGATTAATGAGGCTGTTTATAAAAATACTGTTTCGATCTGACAGAGAGGTCCCTGGATTGCCTCCTGCAAGGGGCCAGAGCCAGAAGGAGGAAATGATTTTGATTTCCTCTGGCCGATAACACCGTGCAGAGTTTAGGAAGAGGATCCAGGAGCTTGGCCATGCCCGCAGTAAGCCTAGCTGCCCCTGCAGCCTTCTCATCTGCGTTACTGAAGAGCTCGCTAGTGCTGTTTCCAGGCCTATCAGTGAATATTGAAGCTTGAGGCTCCTTCAGGTGAGGACCTCTAAAACCTGGGGCACCACAAAGCTCACCACGTGTAGTGTAGGGGCTCAGTAACACTAACTGTTCTCTTTCCCCATTCAAAGGAACAAGGTTGGGGCTGGCTTAGGACCCTGACCCACTGCCTTTTCCCTCTCATGTCTAGTCTAGTACCCTGTTTCTGATCGCTGAAGGACCTTGTTGGTCCCTCTGAGGCAGAGAACTGCTCAGGACTTGCGCTCTTGGCCAGACTGTTGTGCATACACTGCATATCCTGCTGGATAAAAAGTCCCCAGAAGGAATGGATAGACTTTTGCTCAACAGCTTCACTATTTTGCTTTTAGCCTCTAGAAAGCTCATTGATGTAGAGACAGCAGAAAGTGACTCATCCAAGTGGCAAAGTGGTATTTTCTCCATCTTGCAGATGGATAGAGAGCTGCTAAGACAAATTTACCCTAATCTTCACCATCAGACAAATGTTTCCAATAGATGGGAACATATCCCAGACCAGAGAACATACTAGATGAAAGTATCTCAGTACCATCCTGCAGATGCACAGAAACAAAAACACATCTGTTTTGGTGGCTGAGCATCTGTTTTATTGTGATGACCTGTAGTTGTGATAGTTTTGCTATTAGGTTTGGTGCTGCAGAACTACATTTGATTTGATCTGTCTAGACGAGAGGGTCAGATCTCTTCACATGGAGGAAGCACTCACATTACTTTAACGATGTTGCTGCTCTTGTACTTACTTGCACTGTGGGTTTGGTTCCGTGCCAGGGAATTTTCCTTCAGGAACATGGTTTTTCGTTGAAACAACTTCCTTCTCCTGTGTGACCCCACTTTTCTGCCTGACATCTGGGGCTGTCCTACCAGGAATTCACTGCAAGCTGCAACTTTTTCACTGCTTTCTAGGAAGTCCTGACGACTGCAGAGGAGGCCGGACTGTGCAGCAGCCCCCAGCTCTTCCCTGCTGTCCCTCGGCCTCCTCCTGAACTGCACGGTGTCAACTCAAGGGACATTCAGCCTCCTGTCTCTCCTCACCAGACATGGCAGTTTCCTGGGATATAGAGTCCCTTCTCCCTTTGCAAGGACCCTTCCCACTCACAGTCCCTCTCGGAGCAGGTGTCAGCTCAGGACCCGCTGATTCAGTGCACATGCACCCACCAAGTCACGGGGTGTCTCTGCCCAGCTGCCTTGCCCCTCTTCCCAAGTCTTCTTTGGGCAGCACAGACTCTTTCTTGGCATCCTTGGAGGATGGGAAGGATGCATCACAGCTTTTGGGATGCTTTGAAGATAGAAGAGGAAAAAAAAGGGTTCCCCACAGGCTCCCAAGCCATGCCCAAAACCAGGAGCTGCCCCATGACTAACCTGTTAAATCAACCTGGCCACTGTCACTCCAGGAAGGCTGAAGGCAGAGCTGCCTGCAAGAGCGGTGGCGAGTCACCCTGCAGGAAGGGGGCTTGGGGTAGGAGGGCAGGAACGGGCTGGGATAATTTTAGCAGGAGCACAGCACTACCAGCTGCACCAGCCTGGTAGCTGGGGGAGCTGAAGGGAAGGACAGGCAAATAACTGGCTGCAAACACCCCTCACTTTGGCTCTAGAGGGACATGGGCACGCTCATGCTGAAGAGCAACCTAAGATACTGGTCTTGCTTGACTCAGGCCTTTCTTACTGGTTACAGTCCTTGCAGTCCAGTTGTCTCAAGGCTTCCCAGCCCAAATCCCATTCTGATTCTAGTGAGACATCCAGTAAGCAGCTGCCAGGCTAGTCCTGCCTCCAAGGCTGTTCTGGAGACGTTCAGACCCTCTTGCTATAAACGCCACACTGCACATGGCTTTCTTAGTCACACAGGGAGCAGGAGCAAACCACAGATGCATGAAGTGCTTTATTCTGCACCTGCTGAAAGGTTATATCATCGTTTGACTGTATTAAAATCATTGTAGTAAAGAAACATGCATAATGTTGTGGTTTTGTGGCTAACATGCGCAAGCTCTGCACTTGAGGAATGGTTACCTAAGGATCAAAGGGGTGATAGGACAGAGGTACCTCCCTGCATGCACATGTTCATATATCTGCAGATACAAGAAACAGAAGCTTAACTGCTGAATCTGAGCTCATGTTTCCTAGAGCTGCTTAACCATAACTGATAGTGGAGGCAGTGGGTCATTAAAGATGAAATATTCACACCTTGAGCTCCCTCAGCGTGAGTATCAAATGCAGCTGAAATGATTCCCCTCTGCCTGCTGCACAGCACATTCAATCAAGCTCACCAAGGACTTCCCGGTGGTCTTGAGTGGAAAAATGCATGTGGCCACATTAAAGAGGTTTAAGAAGTTGCTACTCATCAGCTGAAATGCAGGAATCAGCTGTAGCAAAGCTCTTAGCCCATGGCCATGCAAATGAAGCGTAGGGGAAGATTGTAGCTGACTACTTCATTGAGCAAGAACTCTTTAAACTGCTTGAAGGGGATCAGCAACTTTGCTATCCACCTGCACATGATTTGGAGTGGGAACATCTTTGGCCACTCTATGCTAGTCCAGGTAACACCAAACTTGGTTGATAAAGGTAAAGTGGGATGTATGTTCAACAGCCAGCTGAATATGAGTCAGCAGTGAGCCCAGGTGGCCAGAAAGCCAACGGCAGCCTGGCTGGCATCAAGAACAGTGTGGCGAGCACAACCAAGGAGAGGATTGTCCCTTGTATTTGGCGCTACTGAGGCTGCACCTCAGATATTGTGTTCAGTTTTGGGCCCCTACCTACAAGAAGGACGTTGAGGTGCTGGAGCATGTCCAAAGAAGGACAACGAAGGTGTGGAGATGCTGGAGCACAGACCTTATGAGGAACAGTGTGGGGAGTTGTGGTTATTTATAGTGTGGAGAAGTCGCTTGGGGGAACCTTATCACTCTTTACAGCTACCTGAAAGGAGGCTGTAGTGAGGCAGGAGTTGATCTCTTCTCCAGAGTAACTACAAATAGCGTAAGAGGAAATGGCCTCAAGTTGTGACAGGGGGAAGAATCAGATTACATATTAGGAAAAATTTCTATGGAGTGGTGAAGTATGGAAACAGGCTGCTCAGGGAAGAGATGGAGTCACCATCCCTGTTGGTTTGAAGGGCTAAAGGCTGGACTCAATGATCTTGAAGGTCTATTCCAGCTACAATGATTCTATGATTCTACGAGTGGCCACATGGGGTTTTGTGCAGCTGTAAGCAATTCGCAGAGAGAAAAAGAAGTCAAGTAACATTTGCTCTTCTCTTCTTGTGGCATGCTCACAGTGTTTCAATGATCGACCAAGATTTGGTCTCACTTTTTCAGGCTGAGAGGCCCTCTTCTACAAACTAATCCTTCTTGTTCCTACTCACTGCTCTGTCCACCTAGGTCCTTACAATCCTTGCACAAATTATTGCTTTTTTCCCCCATTTCTAGTTTCTTACATGTGATGATAAAAGCTACTTGCTCAAGTCCAAACTGAGATGCCCTTCATCACCTGACAGTGGTGACCTCCTTCTGAAGATGGCACCAAGGGCAGTAGGTGCATTGCAAGATATATCACTGTAGGGTTGATAGGTCATGGACCATTATAATGAAAGAGGAAGGGCAACCCCTTACCTACTACTTCTGTACAAACATACCAGATAAAGTCCTTCCTGAGCATCTCCAGTGATTCTCAGAGTTATACCTTGAATGTATAACATGAGAACAGGATAGGTTTCAAGAGCTGTAAGATAATACATGCTTCCATGTAACATAACATGCTTTCCATCCATGGCATTAAAACGGCTTCTTAATTTTTACATGGTCTCACTCCAAAATTGCTGTTTAGAAAATAGTCTGAGAGCAAAGGCTGTAATGGATTTTTACTTCTTGAGTGCGTTACATAGGCTGAGGGCTACAAGTGCAATATGCTTTATACCAAATATCTCTGAGATCACTTTCTCTTACAGCTCACTGTGTCTTACATCTCCAGTGTCCTGAGACCAGAGCACTACGCACTGCAAAGATATTGGTTGTGGGTTGTAATCCAGACTGTCATTTTTCCAGTCCTGTTCTATTCTAGGAAAAATTAGACCACTTTGTTTTGTTGAAACACCTCAAATTCCCCATAAGCTGATACCAGGTTTTCAGTATTCAAAGGGGAGCATAGTTGTGCTTTGTAAGGCTATATTAAGTAAGAACAAGCCTGAGCCAGCTCAATGAAGAGTAGTATCCACCAAGATTGAGCTCTCTTGTGCTACCTCCTTTCTCCTCTTGCCTGCACCAGCTTAACTGCTTTCCAAAAGGAAGCACTAAAAAGGGCCTTAATTTCCACCCACCATTTTCTGCACTATGTAGGCTCAAAGGCTATGGGAGGTCTCTATGAACCTTGGAAGAAGACAAAATCCTGCTTGGCCCAGGCCATGCGATACACTTCCTGCTGCTGAGGACATCTTTCTCTTGTGTCCCAGTAGGCGGATAGTCCATTGCTATTCCCACTCTGTGGTTTGGCAGGTTTCTGCAGTGGACAAGCTGTTGGAGAGCACATGATTTCTTTTGCACTTCATTTGCTGGTTTTCATGCATGTGGGCATAAAAAAAAAAGCTTGGAGGCTCAGACAAAAGAATCTTAACCTAGAGGAGAGGATGGATAACTGCAGAGAGGTTCTGGATGTGCTACCATTGTGAGCTTCCCTGTAACACATCTGCTTCCATCGTTACGTCTTTTGGCTGTGCAAGTCACAGAAGATGCAGAAAAGCAAGCATCACTGTGTGAGCAAACAGGCTTTGAGATTGTCAAGCACCTTCTCTTTGGTCTGGCCTTTGAAGGCTGTGGTTCTCTGTGGAGTTACTTTGGTCACTGTTTGCTGGTGCTGTCCCCGGCATGGGCAGCATTGGGTGACAAAGACAGTTCCTTTCATTTTGTTGAGTGCAAGGAGGGCGGTGGGTGGGCAGGAACAGCTGGGAGCTGCAGGCTTTCTGTCTGGCACCCACCACCTTCTCTAGAACTCATAGGCAGACACGAAGACCGTGATTTTGGACAGGTGCTTTGCCTGGAAAGCACGGTCCAGGTACTCAGACATGTCCACATCCACCTCTATCGTCTGTGGGCCCTTGAGGCTTTGCACGAGGATGAGCTCCCCGGTTTGCCGGTCGGAGCGCTGCATCACGAAGTGCCCTCTGTTGTTGCCTCCCACGATGCCAAAACGCAAGCTGTCCGGTCCCGGCCGGCCGGGTGCGGAGGCGGTCGCCATGCGGAAGAGAGGGGTGGGAGTGATCAGGTTAGATGGCAGGGGGAGGTAGTGGAAAGAGATGGTTTTGGGTGCATGGTGGCAGGATCTGCTGTCCATTGGGCAGGGGTTGCGTTCACACTGGCTGATAAGGAAAGGAAAAACAGGTTTGAGGTGAGCCCCGAGAGGCATAGGGGTGCTCAAGTCAAAGCTCGCACACCTAAAAACACGATAGTCTGGGTTTCACATCGTTCCCAAACAGCACCCCCAGATCTGCTCCTCTTCTCTTCCCGTCATACTTACAAGGGTGATGTTTTCACATAGCTGATATTGCCGCTGGACTGGGGGCACTCTGAGCTGACACACTGGAAGCCCCCTCCTGTGTTGATGCATGTGGTCCCCCTTGTGCAGTTACTCTGCGACAGGGCGCATTCATCTATGTCTGTAAAGCAACCACAGCAAATCCAACCAAAAATAACCAAATCCTAATGGAAACACCTAAATCATAATCTTGCCACTTCTTTTCTCTCTCTATTTCCCTTCTGATTTTGCATGCAAATTTACTGGCCCAGGGCTTAAGTGGGGATTTTGAGAAAGAAATTACAGCAGCAGGAGGACTATCTATTTTTCTAACTTTTTGCTAGGTTGCTTGAAACACACTGTCTTTTTGTTTAAGAAACATGTAAATACACTGAATATGGTTACCTGTCTATAAGTAAAAGTAGGAGTTTTTAATTAAGATATTTGTTGAAAGCATCACCAATACTCTATCTAATCATGCACTAACTATGGTAAACACTTACAGGAAAAAAAAACCAGGAGTTTTTCCACATAAAATGTCTTTTGCGCACTAGTCTTCATTTTTACAGCATAAAATCTATTTTTCAGCAACACTCTCATGCAAGCAATTCGGGCCACCATATCTACCTAGTGTCATTTTATTTTCCTTCTGCCCAAATTCTCCTGTTTTAAGAAACGGAGTTGTCAACCTCTAAACTAATCTTTCAAGACTGATTTTTGGTGTTCAATTACATCTGCTGCCTCAGAGAGCGTCCTAGAAATGTTTAAATGGGACAGATCCGTGTTCAGGAGGGTTCTCCTGGTGAACTCTCCAGGTGCCACATGCTCTGGGTGTCCCTGCTTGAGCAGGAAGGTTGGACTAGATGATCTCTACAGGTCCCTTCCAACCTTGAACGTTCTGTGATTCTGTGATTCTCTTCTCATGCTCTTTATTCAAAGTCAACTGAGTTTTCAATGTGTTTACTAGTTTTCTAAGCTTAACTGCTGTCATTTCTCCTGATGTCTCGCTCCCCATACTCATCCTAGAAGAATCCTTGTCTAGAAAGCACAGCAATGAGGACCTCACCTTCACAGCTCTTCCCATCGCCAAGGAGGTTGTAGCCACGGGGGCAAGAGCAGCGGTAGGAGCCAGGGACATTGACGCACTGATGCATGCAGAGGCGAGGGCCCCCGTCCAGCTTGTAGACCTCACACTCATCGATATCTGTGGGGAGAAAGCAGAACCGAGCGGCGCTCGAGGCACGGGGCCTGTGGCCCTGCTTGGCCCAGCGAGTGTCCCCTGCTCACCCTGGCACAGGCCGTTGTCCACCGTGCCGCTCATGTGGAAGCCCGGCTCGCAGCTGCAGTGCTGGCTCCGCTCCGTCTTGGCGCAGCGGGGCCGTCGGCTGAAAGCGGAGTCGCTGGTGACGCTCTGCACCGGGGGTGCTGAGGGGAAAAGGGACAGCTCTGCAGTCACTCGAGCCACAGGAGCAAACATCAGCCCACCCACAATGCTCTCTCTCCTTTCCACAGGCTGCCTTGGTTGCAGGGACCTGGGTTTGAAGTGGGACTCAAGGCCAAAATGTGCCAGGAGAGCATTTTTAAAGAGCAAGCCCTTCCACTTGTTTACAGTTCCCGTGTTTTTTCTCCTACATGAGCTTTCATTCCTGCTCCCGTGGAATTCAAATTTCCCTTTGCCTTCCAGGCCACACACAGCTTGCATTGGCCTGGGTGCTTTTTAATAGCCTCATGATTCATGAAATGGCTGCACCCAGAGGCAGGACAGCATGGGAGCTGGGACAGCAGGATGGAGGCCTTGACACCTCACCATAGGCCCAAACAGCACCAAGGGGTTCACAAAAGGGGAAAGAGGCTCTGGGTGGCACATCTGGGCCTCACTCCCCTCGGCTTCCCTAGGGAAGTGACCTACGCACCCGTCTGCGTTTGGTACTGGCAGTTCGTTCCACTCCACTCCTGGGGGCAGAGGCACTCGTAGTGGTTCAGCCTCTCTACGCACGTCCCACCGTTCTGGCAAGGGTGACTGGAGCATTTGCTGATACCTGCCATGAGAGAGAGACGTCTCTTTTTAGAAGACAACCCTGGGAGTGTCACACTGCTGGGAGTCAAGAGGTAGTATAGACAAATACTTCAGTGATATGGATAAAGCAGGAAAGAAGAAATCCTCAAAGCTGCACATTCCAACCTGGTGGACTTGGCCTTCAGATAGGAGAAGTAGTCTTCGAGTTGAAGACATGGGAAAGGATTTATCTCCACAGGCTACAAATGGCACCATCACCTCTGGAGGGTTATTATGGCAGGACAGGTCTCCCCTAGTTGTGTTTTGTAGGAGAAGCAACCCAACATCTGAACTTGGAAGGATAGCTCTTGGTTGGGGTGTCCAATTGTTCGTCCATTTTATCTCTAGCTACAGCTGGTGTTTCCATGGGTTTGGAGGCGTGGGAGCATCTCCGCTCCCTCTGGGGAGGGACTCTTCCCAGTGGGAAAACAAATCTGAGGTCTCTCCAGGGACAGGCTAGGCAGAGCTTCTTGAGGAATCTGAATCAAAACAACTTTAAGCTGTTCATACATTGTATTTCCCATAAGGTATCAGTCATGGGGAAATGCAAGGAACCAGCCTGTGAAAAGGAAAAGCCCCCGTGTCTGCCACAGGCTGGGCTGATGTGTCATCAGTAGCATACCCAAATATCAAGGGAGTGATGGACCATGAAGCTGCTGAACAAGCAGTCAAAGAGCATCACCCGTCCTCTTTCTCCTCCAGCCCTGGTCTTGCTGCTTGCAAGACACAGGTCTCTTGGCTCAGTCCCAAGAGGTGCGAGGCCATGTCTTGCTCACGTATTCCTCCAGGGAAGGCCACAAAGGGTTTTGCAACCAAGCATTTGCTCATCTCAACAGCCTCAAAGAAGCCTTTCTTTCTTGATGCTACAGTAATCCCAAAGGATTAAATAGCTCCCAACCCCTATCCCCACCTTTTCTTATTCTTTTCCTACATGTTCAGACAGTCAGCATGTCTGGAAAGACAGAAATGATTTCTCAAGGTGCTTTCATTGAAGGAAGCCAATGTGCTGTGGGAAAACAGCAGTGTGGGCCTTAGTACCAGGTGAATTTAGCAGTGCGAACACCTGGGGGTTCACACTAGCACTCAGGAAGGAAGAAGAGGAACATTTACAATGGGGAGGGAGGCTGCATACAGGAAAGGTCATGCCCAAAGCTGGGCTTTGCATAGAGCAGAGTACCTTTCAGCTTGCAGGCACCAAGCTCAGATATGGGTTTTGCATCCTCTATAACACTGCCTCAATGCAACATTTGGATAAGATGGAGGAAGGCACTTAACTTGTTTGCCTGCTAGTTGTGTGTGCACATGGGTTGGTGTAATGATATGTAAAAAATAAAAATGCCAGTGCATTTCATCATGACTAGAAAAGACAGCTACTAGAGATGATGGCTACCAATATTGAGGCCAAGCAGCAAAGCAAAGGCCAAGGCCCTTTCAGGAGTTTGCTACCTGGATGATTTTTGTAGGCTTGCAAGAAGTGTTGTTTTACCTCCTCACTCTTTGACCTTGGGAGAGCCCCATGTACCTTGAAGGCAAGCCTAAACCCAGACTTGGGCATGTAAAACACTGACATCATGACACCTACCTAGCACAAGGCTTTCTTTGCTGGACAGCAGAATAGGGTGTCTTTGCAAGGCCCAACCTCCATCGAGTGAAAGCAGTTGTAATGATTGTGCAAGGGACTGCACAGTCTGTTCAACAGTGGCTCTCTGAAGCAGAGCACAACCCTCCTCTCCAACAAGACAAAGAACAGAGCTGCCCATGAATGACAGGCTTCAGGCAGTGCTGCTGGCAGAACATCTCCAGGATTCCTCCTGGGGATTTTCACAACTCACTGCCAATATTTCAACAAGAGCTGCCTCAAACATGTTCCCCTGCACATAATCCTTGCTTCATCTGCGGCTTATCATACATGCTGGGAGCACAAGGCACTGACTGATCACAGAGAGTGAACTCTGAGAAAAACAACATTACAAAAAGTGTTCTTTGCTACAATCCCATCTGAACGCAAAGCACAAGAAAGTGGGTTTGGTTTTGTTATTAAGATGTGTTTTCAAGCAGCCCTGCCCTTTCCAGTGGCTTGTCCCAGGGAGAAATAATTGATGCTCTGTTCTCCTCCTCATCTCTGTGGAGGAAGTTCTGGATTAACCTTCTGATTTAACTTCTAGCTTTCCTCTAGATCGTTGGCTGGAAAAATGGACCTCATGGAATAGAAGGCCTTTAGAGCGGGAGCTTTAAGAACCATGGCAAGACTTTGCTTGACTGGGAAGTTAGAAAGCAGAAACCCAAAGGTGAAACCAAACACAAGCACAAGGAGACTGGGTCAAGGATATAAGACTTACAGTCTCTGAATTTCATACCCTGTCCAGAGCTTATTTCTAGTAGCTCAGGGACAAATTTCTAGTAGCTCAGTACCTATTCATTTGATGAACCCCAGAAATCCCTTTCCAAAATAGTATCCTGCCTTTGCAGATGGACATGGCAAACAGTCGCCTTGGGAAGATCTAGGCAGTTATAAACAGGTGCAAAGGATCCTCGTTCAACATGAGCCTCCTGTCCCAACAATACCTGCCTAGGAACAAGCAGTACCTTGCAACAAAATGCCCGCCTCAATGGTGATTGCAATAATAGAAGTCAGAACTAGAAACATATTTGGGAAGATTTGTCACACTTTATCATCACCTTGGGTAGGACAGTAGAAGAGACTATACCAGTGACCGCATAGAGCCTACGTTAGGACTCAGACATACTGCCTTGGACCTAAATCAATGACAGAGCATTAATAAATGTTGCAGGTGACATTTCAACTTCAATCTACTTGGTCAAATTGGAAAATGTTCTCTCAAACAAGACTATGCAGTCTTTTTCTGTTCAAATGCACTAACCCGAGTGGCTGCTAACCTACCTTTTCCCTAGGTGATATTTTTAGTAAGGCAATTATATCCAGCATTCCTGTTTTCCAGTTTGAACCTGCCCCACACAGATGGTAAGGCAACTTTTGGCCAGACATTTGAAGGAAGTTATTGTACTGGGCTGTACTAGCCACTTTCAGGCACTGATTTTTAATTATGAAGTAAGTTGCCTATTGGAGCCTTGTTTTATGCTTAAATGATCAGCTCTTGGCACCAGAAATGAAAAACATTCCAATGTTCTTCCAATAGAAGAAGACAGATGGGACAGACATTGTCTAGGCTGCAAAGTACCCTGAGCTCATCTAGAAATATGATGCATGGGGCAGCATCTCCTATTACCAGCACTCAAAATGCACTGTGCAAAAGGGAGGCAGATGCTGAATGACTTTTGGAGCAGTGCTGACCATCAAAGCTCAGCAATGAATGCTTGATTTCATAAAACCTGCTGCGAGCAGAAGGCAAACAATGGTGTTGTGCACCCGCAGGCTGCTAATCTTTAAGGTCTGCAGTACAAAGACCCAAATGCTGTGGAAGCAAGTGTTAAGATTCCCAGGCCAGCATTACCAGTGCACACACCAGATGCTCAGAACAAACTGAAGAACATACAGCAGATCAGCTCCTATACGTGGATATCTCTTCTGCAGATATCCGCGTGCATGATGATGAGGGCTCCCAACCCCAGATCAGAAGTAAAAGTACCTTTGCATTGAGGTTCCTCTCCAGTCCAGCTGCCATTTGCCTGGCACATCCTCATGCTGGAGCCCAGGAGCTCAAAGCCTGGGTTGCAGGTGAAGTGGATTTCGTGGTCCACCAAATACTTCGTACCAAACTTCTGTCCATCCACGGGAGCTTGTAGGTCAGGGCAGGACACTGCAAAGGCACCACAGAGGGATAAATATTACAGGCAGGTGCTTCTAGAGAGACCATGTGAAGTGGGTGAGATTAGAGAAGCTGCTCCCTTGCTTTGTACAC
Organism: Nothura maculosa; assembly: GCA_032353885.1. Taxonomy (NCBI): domain Eukaryota; kingdom Metazoa; phylum Chordata; class Aves; order Tinamiformes; family Tinamidae; genus Nothura; species Nothura maculosa. Next base: position 1,583,311 of record JAUBOD010000443.1, on the reverse strand, counting down.
CACAGAAAGACACAGCTGAGCACACTTGGGGAAATTATAGTACAGTTTCTATGGGATAGAGACAGGAAGGCCCAGTTGGTGACATTTGGAGACAATCAGCACCAACAGCCTCATACAGAGAAAGCAATATCTGCATCCAGGAGTCATGGGGAGCAACGACATGGTGGTGCTCAGGTGAACCCACCCAGCACACCTCCACCTGACCTCAGAAGATGAGCAGTGGGACATAAGCCTCTAATAAAGTCAATGAGGGCACAGGAGGTCAAAGCTTTCACTGTCTGGATATCTCACAGAGACTACTTTGCCATCAAAGTAGGCAACCAGCCTGTGTGCAGAATTGCTCTCATCCTTCATGCTATCAGTTACTCACCAACGAGTGTCCCTGCTTGAGCAGGGCTAGATGATCTCTAGAGGTCCCTTCCAACCTCAACCATTCTGTGATTCTGTGATTCATGAATCTGCATAATCCTTTGAAGACCAAAGAGTTGCATCAGCCTGGGAAGGAGCAAGAAGAAGGGAGTTTGCTCCTCAACACACTGCAAAGGTGCCACTGTCACCATCTGTATGCTTCACCAGGAGTCCTGTGGTGCCACTGCCTTATTCTCCGGGTCTCATGTACAAACCCTGCACAGTTATCACAGCTGTTGGGTGCTATCAAAACAAAATAGCCTTTTACCACATGCCAGTCTTGTTTTCTAGTGATGTCTTCATTTCCCATGCAAGAGGAGACTCCTTTGCTCAACTGCTTAAATGATTTTTCCTACAACTACCTGAACTGATGCTGAGCCAAACAGTTATCTCTACACTTGTAACATCATGTTTCTGCCCTTTCTGGGAGGGATTCTTGCTGACCATCCAGGTTTCCTGATCCTGGCAGGGGAACCAAGAGTCTTTGGTTGCAGAGGCAATTTTTCATCCTACTCTCCCTCAATAGCCTCCCAGGAGGTCTCTGCTTTACAGCTAATTGGATAATCTGAAAAGAAGCTCTTGAATCTTCCCGTATCTTACTAGGCTAGAGAGTTGCTTGAATTTGAGCCAAGTATTTATCAGAAAAGGAGAAGAATTCAGCAGTCACTGTGCTCATGCTCTGTGGTTAAAGCACTCTCTGCTGTCGATATTGGAGAGTTCACCTGCTTTCGAACCCGTTTTGCCCAAATGGGAAATATCTGTCTTTGTACCCAGCACCAGGAGAGCATGAACTCAGTGAGGCTAGTTTAAGGCACAACTCAATTTAAAAAGAAAAAGTGGTATTTTGGTATGTATGCATATCAGCCCTATATCAGCAATGGTCCAGCTGCAGGACCATTTGTTTTTATTGAGCATCTTATCCCAGGGAGAGCTAGACTTAAAGCTGACTGTAGCAACTTTCCTTGATACCAGCCTTGAAGGCAGCATTTCTCAGAGCCCCTAGGTAGCAGTATCGGTTACAGTTACCTCAATCCGCATGGGAAGAGTCTCACAGAATCAGAGAATTACAGAATGGCTGAGGTTTGAACTCAACGAAGGAACCTCGAGAGATCATCCAGGCCAACCTCCTGCTCCAGCAGGGACACCCAGAGCATGGAGCACCCGGTCGCATCCAGGCGGGTTTGGAAGATCCCCAGAGAAGGAGACTCCACAGCTTCCCTGGGCAGCCTGTGCCAGGGCTCTGTCATCCCCACAGGAAAGCAGTTCTTCCTCATATGGAGATGGAACTTGTTGAACCTGTGTTTCAGTTTGTTCCCATTACCCCTTGTCTTGTCATTGGCCACCACTGAGATGACTTTGGTCCCATCCTACTTACATCCTCCCCTCAGGTATTTGTATAGGTTGATCAGATCCCCTCTCAGTCTTCTCTTCTCCGGGCTAAACAGGCCCAGCTCAGTTAGTCTTTCCTCATACAAGAGATGTTCCATTCCCTTAATCATCTTTGTTGCTCTCCACTGGACCCTCTCTAGAAGCTCCACGTCCCTCTTGTCCTGGGGAGCCCAGAACTGCCCCCAATGCTCCAGGTTTGGCCTCTCCAGAGCTGAGTAGAGGGGCAGGATGTTGCTGGCAACGTCCTCCTTCCATAAAGCAGCTCGAGATGTCATACGAAGGGCTACACTGGCTGCAAACTGAACCACGTGCATGATTAAGCTCTGCCTAGGGCAGCCAGCAGACCTCCTTTTGCTCAGCTCAGCCAGCAGGAGCTTAAGGTGAGTGATATGAAACCTTCTGGATAGACCTGTCCATTCACACAGGCTGCATACAGAGCCCAAGGAGCGTCTGCTTTGTTTAGCACTGATTCATCAGCATGGGCAGCCTAAAACAGGCCAGGCAGGGAAGCCACAGACATCTGCTGCCCTTTCAGACTTCTCTTCCTGCCCCACAGGCAGCTCCAGATCCATGACAGCACCTCTTACCCCTCCAGACCATAACTCGTGGTTTCACTCAGCAGCACAAACAGCCACCACCAGCAAAAGGATCCTAAAGTGCTTCACAGGGGCAAGAACTGAGTAATGAGTATGGGGCTAGAGGACGAGAGAGAGGGATGTGCATCCTTCCAGAAAGAGGAAGCCTGGCAAGCTACTCCAAGCTGGAGTTGATGCCACGGACAGCCGATGTTCTCACCAGCAGGTGCGTCCATGGCAGTGGTTTTGGTCACGGTGTTCTGCAGCGTGGTCAGCCGGCTCTTCATCATGCGGATGCCCTCGGCGAAGCGGGTCTCCTGGCCCTTCAGCAGCTGCTGCATCTGGCGGATGGCAGCCAGGAGCTGCTGCTTATTGAGGCAGTTCTGCAAGGAGGAAACCACTGGTTCAGCAGGAAGAACCGGTGCCCCAAATACCCCCAGAATGTTCCCCCTGTAAAGACTTTGCAGGGACACCAGCCAAGCATTTACCTCTTCCTTCTCTCTCTTGCATCGCTGGTTTCCACCCATTGCTCCAACCTCCTGTTCCTCTGCAATGGTTGAACAGGAGGAACCCCTACATGACTCTCCCAACTCATCATGTGATATCCATGCAGGCCCAAGGCGAATGCTGCAGGCTTGGGGCAGAGGGCCTGGAGAGCTATACAGAAAAGGACCTGGAGATGTTGATCAACAGCAGGCTGAACATGAGCTACTCATGAGCTACAGTGAGCCCAGGTGGCCAAGAAGGCCAACAGCAGCCTGGCTGGTATCAGGAATAGTGTGGCCAGCAGGACCAAGGAAGGGATCGTTCCCCTATGCTCGATGCTGCTGAGGTCGCACCTTGAATCCTGTGTTCAGTTTTGGGCTCCTCACTACAAGAAGGATATTGAGGTGCTGGAGCATGCCCAAAGAAGGACAACGAAGCTGGTGGAGGAGCTGGAGCACAGACCTTATGAGGAACAGTGTCTGGAGAAGAAGAGGCTCAGGGGAAATCTTATTGCTCTTTACAGCTACCTGAAAGGGGGTTGTAGTGAATTGGAGGTTGACCTCTCCAGAGTAACTACAGATAGGAGAAGAGGAAATGGCTTCAAGTTGCTTCAGGGGAGGTTCAGATTATATATTAAGAAAATTTCTGCAGAGAAAGAGTGGTGAAGCATGGGAACAGGCTGCCCAGAGCAGGGATGGAGTCACCATCCCTGGCAGCATTCAAGAAACATGTAGATTCTAAGGGACCACTTGGGGACATGGTTTTGCAGGATGACATTGAAGGACTTTGGTTGGACTCAATAATCTTGAAGATCTGTTCCAGTCATAATGATTCTATGATTCTCTAGTGGTATCTCTTAACATCCGAGGGTGGCACCTCCAGAGCAGTGACCTCTCAGATGGAGCATGTCTAGAGCTGTCCACATCCAGGACCTTCCAGCAGACCCACCTCCTTATGCCATTATTAAGGAAGAGAGTTTGTTCCTTCACAGCCTCAGAGAAGGGCTTGAGACAGGCAGGACAGGGAAAAACCCCATGGTCTACAGAGATCTAGGAGGGCTAGCCTTCACTACCCAACATAATCCATAGTCCTTACATCTCATAATGGCTGGTTGCATGTGAGAGCAACAGCAACTTTTCTATCAAAGCTGTTCCCTGGAAAATGCTTTGTGCCGGAGCTGCCAGGAGGAGCATGATGGCTTACAACAAGCACAACACATGGTTGAAATCCTCTCTTTGGGAGAAGGCTTCCCAGTGAACAAATGCTGGGAAAGCGGCATTGGAAAGAAGCCTCAGCTTTCTCCATAGAACATCCACATGGTGCTTTGCAGTGTCATGGAGAGCTCTGTGGCAGGAGTCCTCCTGCCAGTCCCAATCACTGTCGACATCCGCTGTTCCTTCACACTGCTCAATGATGCCATGGAGAGCAAACTTGGGAGCCCCGGGAGCAGTGATTGTGCCAGGGAGCAGCACAGTCACCCCATCCACAGCCTTTTGGTCCCTGCCACCATTTGGGTCTATGATTCCACTAACTTTGACTCTGGAGTAAGACCTACTTGCAGAGAACCTGCACTGTCTCTGAGGGAATATATTTTCTAAGATTTCTGAAGCATCAAAGATTTCCTCAGGACTGTGTTTTCCTTTTGCCCTTTTCTCTTCTCTGTTCTTTTCTTTTTTCATGTGACCAGATTCAAGAGTTTTTTTAGCCTGTGAGAGAAATCCTTAGCTCCAGCTTGCTTCCGATTTAAGAGGATAATGTAGCACTTTAATGCTACAAGCAGGGCTGTAATCACTTTGTTAGTCCTGGGAGAGATGCCATAACTCATGTTTAGTCCTGCTGGAACTAGGTCTGCGTCCCACTTCCATATTACAAAGTAATAGGAAAACAGATGTCTTGTGAGTTCCTCTGGGGCCAGAGACACTTGTGGGACTTGTGCCTGCAAAGTAATAGCTACCAAGGGACTGACTCATTCAGGAGATGGGCATCTTTATTATAGGTTTCCTACAGAACTGACTTAAAAAAAAAATAATAAAGACCAAGAGCTGAGCAAAGCAAAATCATTTCTGCACCTCAAAGATTTGCAGAGCTTCATTTCCATCCTTGACCAAGCTTTTCCCTTCAGTGGGAAGCGAGCCTAGGGAAGACCACATTGTCAAAGGATGGCTCTGACTTGATCCAAGGGCCAACAGGGCAAAGTCAAGACAACTGAAGAAGACAGAAGGGCTCCAAATGCCTCCATCCGGTGGCCAGGGAGGAATGTTTGTGCCAAGCACTCCTGCTTAGACCGAACCCTTGCAGAGGGAAGGCAGTTGCCTCCAGGTCCTGTTGCCAATGCAGTGCATGGAGGGTGGAAAAGCATCTTGGCAACTATTGAGGATCTGCAGAGAAGAAGAGGTAGACCTCCAAAACGCATGCCCCTGTGAGAGCCAACACCAGAACCACCTGATCCTGGCTGACAAACAAATAACTTCAATAACAGAAGGAGAAATCCTGGCAAGATTTACCTGCTTGGGTCTGCCTGTGCCCTCCATACCAGCAGTACTGCTGGGCACTTGCCCTTGGCCATGCCTTCTTCCCAGGAGGGAAGTTTCCATCTCCCTCCCTCAGTTTGTTAAAGACCCCACATGGACAACTCCTGAAACATCCCACAGGATGCCTGGCTCCATCCATCCTCCCCAGACAGCTGATAGCCTCATAGCCAGTGCTTTACCCTACTATGTGCTGGGAGGACAGAATGCAAGGTCCCCACCACATCTGCTGGTGGTCTTTCTTCAGGATACTTACTGGGAACCTGCAGAATACTTAGCCATGACAAACACCATTCTCCCATGAAAACAGCTGCTTTCCCTGGTTCTTATGTGCTTGGCCATGGTTTAGGGGTTGGATCCAATCAGAAGCCTTATGGGAACCAGGTTCTATCATGATAACATCCTCATTATCACCTTCTGGCACCACACACCTGGTGGCTGCCTTCAAAACCCCAGCACAGCTGAGCTGCAGAGCAGAGATGAGAGCTGGTGGGGTTTCAATCCCATCTGGGCAGTCCTAGGAGAGTGTCTGACCCACAGAGGAAGAGCCCTGACCCATTCCTTAGGGAAGCAGGGGGAGTGTCTCTACAGTGCCTGAAACATAGATGCCCAACGTGTGAACTAGAGAAGACAATTTCCAAAAGAAGGTGGGAAAATCCAGTTAGGCTTGTTTTGCCCCAAATTCCTGCTTTGGAAAGATGGAAGTCAGGCAAAAAGAAGAAAACAAAAACCTCAAGAAAGCCTTTCTAAGACAGGTAGCTTTGCAGCACAGCTGGAAACACGAGAGCCAGGGGACAGCAGTGCAGAGAAGCGGTCACATCCCATCCAAGCCTAGCCCGGCACATGCCCTCCCTGCAGCTCCCCGTGGTCACCGCTCTCCCTGCAGCTCCCCGTGGTCACTGCTCTCCCTGCAGCTGCCCGTGGTCACTGCTCTCCCTGCAGCTGCCCCGTGGTCACTGCTCTCCCTGCAGGTCCCCGTGGTCACTGCTCTCCCTGCAGCAGCCCCGTGGTCACTGCTCTCCCTGCAGCTCCCCGTGGTCACTGCTCTCCCTGCAGCTCCCCGTGGTCACCGCTCTCCCTGCAGCACCCCGTGGTCGCTGCTGGGCCGGTTTTGCAGGAGCAGCTCCCCGTGGCCGCTCGCGCGGGGCCGGCTCGATGCTCACCTGGGCAGCCCGCGCCTCCTGGCCCGCCGCAGCGAGGCACAGCAGCAGGCAGAGGCTGCAGCGCAGCGCCCAGCCCATGGTCCCGCCGCGCGCGCCGGGCTCTCCTCCCCAAAGCCTTCCCGCCGCCGGGATGTCCTCGCTGCTCCCGTCGGGGCGGCACTGGGTACGGGGGTCGCCTCTTCCCATGCGATACCTCCGGCTCCGGGATGGGTTATCCCTGCCACGCTCCAGGAGCTGCTGGAGCAGCCGGCTCGCTGCTCTCTAAGCCGGTCCTAGCCCGGCGGGCTCCTCCAAGCGCTCCGCTAGGCGCCGTTTGCAGCGAGGCCGCCCCGTTGGGTAGCGCGCGGGGACTCGGCGCCTGCCCCGCGATGGGGAGGACTGCGCTGCCTCCGCCCCGGGGATGAAGAGGGTCGCTGCTCCCTGCACGGGGCGGGGAAGGAGGGGGCCAGCCCGGCAGCTGCAGCCTCCGCATCCCTCCTCCCCGGGCCGGCACCTCCTGGGGCAAGGCCAGCACTGGGACAGGGAGGAATCCCTGCAGGGCTCCCCTCCAGCAGCTGCTCCTCACCCAGCACCAGGAGCCCAGTGCGCTCCGCTCCGCACCAGTGCTGGTGACGGAGCCCACGCCGTCCCCCGCGTCAATGGTCCAGCGATGCTGCGCTCCAGCTCCTCACGAGCACTAGAGGCACCTTGAAAACTGGTCCCTGCAGCACAGGGAGCAACAGGAGCCTCTCCACTGTTCCCGGCCAGCTCAGCAAGAGAAAAATAGGACCAAAACTCAGCTGAACCATCCTCTGCCTCCTCCTGTTTCTAGGCAGTTTCTGCTGTGCAATAACTATACATGAAAGTTTTAACTAGGAGCAAGTAGGGACATTAGAAGCTTCATCTTATTAGGTCTTTTATATTGAAAGGCATCTTATTAGCTATCTACATGGGCTTCAGCACGCGTGTAGCAGAGAGCCCCTGGTCACCAGCGTGCTCAGACTTGCACAGCGCTGTGGGAAGCAGCGGTGCAGGTTTTAATGCACCCCAAAGGATGCTCTTCTACATGGGTTGTGTTGCGGAAAGGGCCAGACCAGCTCTTTTCTGTTGGGTCCCTGCACCATCTACTGGGCAAGGCGAAGAAGTGGAAGCTGGAAATGAGGGATGTTCATGGCAGGGAATTGCTCATTCCTCTTCTCACTTTCCTCGCATGCTGAGGGAGCTGCAGGGCAGGAAGGACTGTGCATGCCTGGAGTGAAGTCTGGATCCTGGCGGGTGGCAGTGGGAGAAGCAGCTTTCTCTCTGTTCCCTGCTTTGACCATAAGATGCTGAGTTGACCATAAGATGCTGGGTTGACTCTCCAGCCCTCTCCAGACTGGAGTCTGCCCCTCCGTCTTCAATCTTTCTGGGGAATGTGATACCTTCGGATGTCCCATCTAATATCCCAGAATCCCATAGGACCCGAGATCAATGGCTTGTGCTGGCTCCTGCAGCCCTTGGCATCTCCTTTTCTCCCTGGAGACACAGGGGAGAAACTCATCCATCTTTGCCCTATCCCAGCTCACCAGGACATCATGGTGCGAGCCAACCCCTCCCAGCAGCGGCAGAGGGACCTGTGGCTTCATCCTTTGTTCAACTCAGGGACTATGAAGCAGCCCGAGCATTCCCTGCGCTCCACATCATCAAGGAGACACCGGCAGATGGTGCTCCTGGTGCACGCAAGCTCGCCAAGGAGCTGCACGTTTGCTTGCAGGGTGATACATGTACTGCCTGCCCTCTACACGAGATTAGAGGGACCTCAACCTCCACACCAGGGGTCTGCTCTTCTGCAGCACCATCAATCAGGACAAGGTGATATCTCCAGGAGCCACCCAGGACCAGGGTGATACCAAGGTGATACCTCCAGGAGCCCCTAAATCGAGGACCTGTTGCATTGTATGTCCCCTCTAAATGGTCATGATGCTTCGGGTCACCAATGTACCGTCTGGTTCCAGGCCCTTCTGATGCCTCCCTTTGCACCCCCATGGGGCTCTTCCCGCAGAGACTGAGCTGGGGGACAGCCCATGAGGTTGGTGGAAACACCAAAGAGCAGGAGAGGAGGATGGAGCCTGGATCCCCTCTGACCAAACAGGGCACTGTAGGGGTGAGCCAGCACCATGGGTTGTCCACCCTGTTACCACCAAGCAGAGCGGAGGACAGCAGGGAGGCTTTCTGAGGCAAAACATAAGCGGGGGGGACTTGGAGGAGAAGGTCATCCTCATCTGCTGGAAGCTTCCCCTCTTGGAGCTGCTTTCCTCTCCATTATTTTAGCAAGATTCATCATTTTCTCTGCGTATTCCTGGGAGATGCCTGTAGAGGGGCTCGCCGGGACACCCTGGTCCTGCAGGTCCTCCTGGTCCTCCAACTCCTGGTGTTGGTCAGAGCTGGCACCTCCACTGAGCAGTGATGCTGCGGGGGCAGGCTGAAATCCTGTCTGGGAGGAGGGTTGGAAGCACTCGGTGCTCCTAATCCAAAAATCCCGGGTTTTGACTGTTTTTTTCCCTGGGATGAAATCCCCCGGAGGGCTGTGTATGCAGTTCTCCTACCACCCACAGTGTTTCCCACTGAAGAAGCCAGGGTCTACCACCTCAGAGAGCACCATGCAGATGCGGCTGCCTTGACGCCCCACTCTCCATGTCCGCAGTGGAGACTGTAATTCCCTCCTGTAACTGCCCTTGAGTCAAGCATGAACGGAGAACTTTGAAGGTTCCAAGTGATCAACCTCTCCCACTCCGAAATCACACCACCCTTTCTCCCACATGCATGGGAAACCACAACAGGCCTCTATTATGTTTTTCCTCAAAACTGGAGCAGGCAGCAGGCTCCCAATTCTGAATTTACGGGGAACAGGAACACCAAAGATAATGAATGTTGGAACAAGGAGAAGACGGACACCCAAGGTTGGCTTCGTGGCTCCTGCCCAGACCTGGGGCAGGCACAGGACAGTTGTTCATGGAGCAGCTGGTGCAGCCCAAGGGCGGATGCACCCGCAGGGGCTGGTCCTGCTTGCAAGGCCAAAAAGCCACCTCTGCACTGCAGCCTTTCACGTTGCAGTGGCTGAAGAAGTGGCCATAGCTTTAACCAAGGAATAGTTCTGCCCAGTTGGCCCAATGCCCTGCTCTGCCCTGGCATTCCCATCACAGGGATGCACCAGGAGCTCCCTTTCTGTCTGGGATGCCCCAGGGCCGATTCTCCCCACACCTCCACACCAGGTAGCCCCTGACATCACTCTGTCCCCACCATGGTGGGGGAAGAGGTGCTGTCTCTGACATATGAGCCCCAAGCGCTTAAACACCTGAACCCTCCCAAACACAGAAAACAAACAAACAAACCAGCAGTTGTAGCATTTAATTACCAACCAAGAATAAAACTTCATGGCTTCAACCCAAGAAACAGCTCCTGGGAAGGGCGGCATCTTCCAACATGAAAGTAATAAATGCAAGAAGAGGTAAAACAGACCATTGTTTATTAAAATAGAACATCTCTGCCTTTCTCTCTGGAAACGTTCACCAAGCTGCTTTCCATGCCGGGGTCGGGAGGGCTCCTAGTTCAGAGCAGCACTGGGGCATCCCCCAGGCAGCCGCCGGCGGGCAAGGCGCCGGCCTCGGGCAGCAGCGGCACGTAGGGCTCCTCCGCAGGGCTCTGGAGCTGCTCCTCGCTGGTGCCCTTGAGGACGTACCTTGCCCCGCACTGTCCATCACTGTGGACATCCACGGCCACCAGCGCTGTCTCCAGCTGGGAGCAGCGGGGCTCTGCGGCGTCCAAGTCAGAGTCCGCTTGCGGGAAGCCCGAGTCCTGCGTGGAGTCCGGGCTCTCCTCCAGCGGGTTCGTGTTGATGTAGAGGACGTCCCTGGGCTCCCCCGGACCGGGCAGGTCTTCCAGCAGCTTCTCCAGATGGACCTTCAGCTGCAAGAAGGTCGGGCGCTCGGCGGGCTCGGCCCTCCAGCACGCAGACATCACGTTGTACCTGGAAAACGGGAGGGGCAGCTGGGATCTCGGAGGGGATTACCGTTTATTAGGCTATGGGTTGTGTGTGTGCTAGCTGCCCACAGACAGCTGCCAACTAGCAAAGCCCAGAGCTACTACGCATTGAAATGAAGCTAGAACAACTTCTCTAAGAGGCCCAAACAGCCTCTTAGGCTGGTTTGTCACTACAAACAGAGTGACAACTCTGGGCAGAGAGGAACCTCATGAACTTCAATAAGGACAAGTGCAGGGTCCTGCACCTGGGGAGGAGCAACCCCAGGCACCAGATTAGGGGTCAACTGCTGGAGAGCAGCTCTGCAGAGAGAGACCTGGGAGTCCTGGTTGACACCAAGTTAACCATGAGGCAGCAGGGCCCTCGTGGCCAAGAAGGCCAATGGGATCCTGGCTG
>JAUBOD010000443.1:1561029-1572269 GCA_032353885.1 Nothura maculosa | reverse complement strand
TTTTTTTGTATAGGATTGCGGGCTTTTGGCTGCTCTTTTGGATAGGGACCTTTGAAGCCTCAACGTGCAACTCCTACCAATGTTCCTAATTTAACAGTTTTCTGTTGGCAGCTTTGGCTTAAACATTTTCAGCTGTAAGGGTACTTGGGAATAACTCGGGGACTAAGTGCAGCTGAGCCAACTTTAAACAAGAGCCCCTTTTGAGCTGCTCTAACACAGGCATTTTGAGGGCCAAAATATAGACTATCTTTGAGGATAAAAAAGAGAGGGGAAAAAGGTCTGATCCCTTCACTACAAGTGGCAAACTGCTCCTGTCGTCGCAGCCTAGGACAAGCCAGGTCACCTCTGGTGCTTCCCAGCACCCCATGCTGCAAATAGCCCAGCTCAACAGCCTTTTGTGCAAACCCTGCAAACACACTGTTTTCTTGGGAGATTTTCTTGGGAGATTTTCCTTGGAATTTCCCATGCAAGAGTTTGCTTGGAATTAAAAAGATGCTTTTTTAAATTAATTCTGAGGTACGTTGTGCTCTGCTCTGGGACCTGGCACTTTTTAGGCCATTCAAAACTCCATAGCTTGTGAAAAAAATGAAAGGTTTTTAACCTCTTTCTATGATATTTTCATTTAAAATTTGACCCAAACTGTCACTCTGGTCAGCTTTCTGAGCATAAACCCATGTGTTCCTGCTAGCTCTCTGCCCGTCAGCTCCACAAAGAAGAGAAGGTTGAGTCCTTGCTTAAAATTTTTGTTTTAAAATTTTATCCTTCAACAACTTTTTTGTTTTGGAGACTGTCAGAGAAATGAAGGCAGGGACCTTTCCAAGGTACAGTGGAAGGGAACTCCCAGTCTTTTCTTACAGGTTTTTCTTACTCCACTTAGAGCAGTTTGCAACAGCTGGGAGTATGGGTCATAAGGGAACACTCTTTAGCTGCACCACAAGTCTTGGTTTTGGGGGTTTTCAGCTAAATATGATACTAAGCCACAAATCCACAACATGAGTTAGTTGTTGGGGAAAAAAAAAGGACATTAAGAACTAGGAACCTCAAAGGGAAGAGCACTATCAGTTACACCCTCAAAAATCAACCTCAGCCAAGGATAAGCAACACGTAGATGAATTCCACAACCAGGGAATGAGCAAACAGGCTGCACTGCTGTCCAGAGGCAGGAGGGCAATACTCACAGCTCATCCAAGCAGCCCTCAGGTTTTTTGAGCCGGTGCCCATGGAAGAGGTACTCATAGATCTCGTGGTTCTGCACTCCTGGATACGGCGTCATGCCGCGCGTCGCGATCTCCCACATGGTGATGCCAAATGCCCACTGCAAGAACAAAGGGGAAGCGTGTTGAAAGGGCATTTCCAGGGGGAATGAATGAGACTTTTCATGGGGAAAGGTCATTTTCTAATGTCCACTGGGCTTTTGCACAATGCTAATAGTTGTGTCTCCAACCCGGCCTTCCCCAAATTTGGAAATAAGCAGTGGCACAGAATAGCCCAGCAGGCCACTCAGAAAACCTATTCCAGGGCATTGTGCAGGCAACAAAAGGTCAGTGCATCTTGTTACTGACACCCTTCTCCTCCCCACTCTTTGCACTTATAAAGTACACAAACAACCATAATAAACTGCCTCAAATGCGAGCAACTCAACCCAGTCACCCCCAGGATCTGTCCCCCAACTACTGCCTCCTGCTTTTTGCATGGCAAACAGTTGTGTTTACCCACCACGTCGCTCTTGGTGGTGTAGACACGGTCGGCCAGAGACTCTATTGCAATCCACTTGACTGGCATTTTTGCTATTCGCCCCTGCCGATAGTAGTCGCCGCTGTAGATCTTCTTCGACAAGCCAAAGTCGGCCACGCACACGGTCATGTCGTCCCGCAACCTGTCGGGAAGAAACAGGGTCAGGAAAAGCCCTGGAGAGGCAAAGGCAGCAAATAAAAACACTGATGTACATGTCTCCTTGGCATGCGTGGTGTGTGACTGCTGCTCATCACTTTCTACAGCTTAAAAATGACAACAAAAGGGAAAAAATGACAAAACAAATTCTGAGACACCTCAGATTGAGTTGTTTTTCCGTGCTTCCCAAGAACAAGGAAGATTTTATTTAAGGAAGCCCAAGTTGAATGTTCATTCCAAGCGGTATGAAGCCACAGGGTCCCTGTTGTTGGTCCTCTAACCATGATGAAACAGAGAAAAACAAACTCACATGCAGTTCCGGGCTGCCAAATCCCTGTGGAGAAACTGTCGGCTGCTCAGGTACTCCATCCCTCGGGCAATATCAACCATGAACTTCAGCAAGGTCTGCAGGGGCACAAACTGGGAAGGGAGGACGCAGGTCAGAACACGCAGCTCACTCGGGAAGGCCACAATAGAGCAGGTGAGCATCTTAAAAGCACAGCCCTAATCAGCTCGAGCACTCAGCAGGGTTATCAGGGTCTCTGGGGGCTGAGACCAGAGCAGGGCCAACGTGCATTGCCCCTGCTTGTAAGGAAGAGCTATTTGCCCTTTCTGCAGAAGGCCTGACAGTGCACAGGCCATGCTGGCTGCTGCAGGACTGCAGAGTTTGACTTTCCCCAGGCTCTAACAGGGGCTGTGCTATCTGAAACACTTCCTTGTTCAGGGCTACTGGCTGCACTCCTACTGGTTGAGCTATTCTTGGAGAAAACAAGGAGCCCACAACAGCAGCCACTGGGGACTGTCATCCTTTTTGGGTGAACAGCCTCAGACCACGAGATTCATTGAATCGCAAACCTGCAGGAGCTGCACGTGTGGGACAGCTGCTTTAGAAATAACACCAAGCACTGCTGGCCAGGCTGTCCTGCCAAGCAGAAGAGCCTGTCCTGGCAAAGCACACATTGCTGTGGTCTGTTTTGGCAGGGCATACTCATCACACCTCTGTTTCCTCCTTCAGATTTTTCGGCTGTATCCTGCAACTAGATATTCTTCCTCCATGCCTTTCCCTTCAGCTGCCTTAATATTGCATGCTTTTGGAACAAGCTCTAGAGAAAAGGACCCCAGGGTCCTGATGTAGAGAAGCTGACCATGATTCAGCTCAGTATCTTTGCATCAATAACAACCAACTTTGTAATCCACTGCATTAGCAAGAGTGCAGCCAGAAGGTTGAGGTAAGAAATCCTTCCTCTCTATTTGGCCTTGGTGATGCCATATCTGGATACTGATCTGTTGCTCCTCAGTATTAAAAATAAAATTACCCCTGAAGGTGGTCAACATTGGAACAGGAGCCAGAGAGGCTGCAGGGTCTCCATTCCTGGAGATACTCCAAATTTCACTAGAGTAGACAAGCCCTGAGCAACTCCATGTGCTTTTGAAACTGGCCCTTCCTGAGAAAAACATTGATCTAGGTATTCCCTCCAAGCTAAGCTTTTCTATGATTATGTGGTTGTGGGTACCAAGTCCTCCCTGTGTCTGGAAGTCTTTGGTTTCTGAGCAAAGCACATAAAAGGAATAAGTCATCCCTGGTGAATTCTGGAACCAGACCATAGGTTTTTGCGGGAGCTGGATTCCACCATCGTCATTTGACAAAGGCAGGAAGCAGGACCACAATCAAGTTCTCTGTGTTCTCAAAAACAAAGGCAGGTTTTGCCTGTTGTCCCAAAGAGACACAGTCCCACCCCACTCCTCCCAGACGAAGGGCTCTCTGCTGCCTGCATTCCTTACCTGGGGGGCCATCTCCAGCCGTGAACGAAGCAGGAAGCTGTGTAGGTCACCATATTTCATGAATGGGAGAATCACCATGGGTTTGGGGACCTGCAGAGAGCTCAGCTCAATGCACACACCTGGAAAACACAATTTTCAGAGCCCTGTGGGCAAAGGGGCTACCCTCCTCCCACAGGTACAAGAGACCTGAGCACTCTCCCGTCTAGCTCCATAGCCCAGGGCCAGGAAGCCCATCTCAGCTAGAAGGCAGGGAGAGCAACAGTCTGTACCTAGGAGCTTGATGACGTTGGGGTGGTCAAAATCCTTCATGCACGCGGCTTCGCTGAGGAACTCTTCTATCTCCCTTTGGGAAAAGTTATCCACTGGAAAGCACAGGAAACGAGGACGTTTAAAACAAAGAGCTTTAACAACATAAATTGCTGCTGCCATCGCCCTTAGTTTCAACACATCTTCCATGTAGAGCAGGAGGGAAGGGCCAACCAAGATGATAAGAGACAGACTGAGGTGGACTTCACACTAGCTTCTGGTTTATTCAGCACAAAACAAAAGCAGGGGGCAGCCCTACCTCATTCATGCAGTGGCACCAGGGTGTACAGAGGCAGTGGTGTGAGGAAAAGCCTACATTTGATCAGGGACACCAAAAAGTCAGGAGTATCTCATTTAGCAGGAGAGGAGCCCTGACACCTCCTGATGTTTCAAGACAACCTTGGTCAAAAGACATGAAGATCCTTCGGTGGGGAACAAAAAGATCTCAGCCTTGACCACCATCAGGAAAAGGCATGTGACAACCCACACACCTTTCCCCTTGTGTCTACTATGTCTTCTCCTCTGCTGCTCAGCATTTACTCAGCATCTACTCAAATCACCTTCCCAGATTCAGTATTTCTCTGGCTAGCACCAGGAGCTGTGACAGGGAGGATGCAGAGAGAGACGAACATTTTCCCAGCGATTCCACTGAGCCACAAGGTTTGATTCTCACAAGGAAGGACAGAAAGAATGGTGGATGCAGTGGGAGCTCAGAGCAAGAATTTCTCACATGGGTTTGACTGACATCATTGTGTTACATAGTCTAGGGTAAAAGTGTATCAGACAGGAAGATCTGGCATCTATCCATGGGAAGAAACAACATTAAGTAAGTGTTCCAAGGCCAAGGCAACTTACACTTCATGGTCTTCACAGCCACCTTCTGTACAGGGCTGTCAGGCTGGCTGAGACGTCCCTCCATCACTGATCCAAACTCCCCTGCAGCATGGGAAAGAAGTAAACACTTTTTCCACCCTGCAAAGCACTATCTTTTGAGACATCATTATATCTTCCAATGATCTGTCAGGCTGTAAGATGGAGACCTCATTCCCCACGGCCTGGCTGGAGGCAGTTTCTCTCTCCTTAGTGGCAGAATGAGGACACAAACACAGGGGTCCTAGTGCGTGGTCATCTTGACCCACCACCTCCTCCACATCCCCTGGGCCTGGAATTGGAGAATGATGCAGTGAAGAGTACACGGGAGTCACAGTGACACTCCACACCAGCTTCATGTCCATCCCCAGCGTGTCATCCCCAACAGCACCATCACTCACCTTCCCCCAGGATCTTCCCCAGGCTGAGGGCATTTCGGTCAATGACAACATCCTGCAGCTTCTGCTGGAGTTCACTGCTGACACCCAGGCTGCCCACTGTAAGAGAAGAGAGCAGGAGCTCAGCTCACCTCCAACACAGACTGCAGCCATGGGACAACTTGGGATCAAATGCACCAGGTGCTGTATGGTACGTGACTGGGGGAAGATGGTCAAGGGCCAGGACTTCAAAGTTTTGAAGCTTCTGATGGTGCCCATGGGCTGTCCAGCCAGAGACGCAGCACAAACATTTTGTGTCCGGCCAGGAAAGAAAGCCCAGCCTGGCAGACAGATGAAAAGCTGGAGAAATCAGGTCTGTACCAGGATACACACATTTAGTGCTAGCTTGTTCTGTTGCCTCTACTCAGATATCCTGTCACCTCCTTGGCAGTGGAATAAAGGGAAAAACAACCACTTACATGTAAGTTCAACAGCTCTGCGACAGTAGGACTTCTTAGCTGTGTAGTTCACTGCCAGCTCTGAATTATTTCTGCTGAAAGCATTCCTGGTGGAACAGAAGGAGAACGTGCTGGGCTCTCGCTCATCTATTCAAGGAAGACAGTGCTGCAGCTGCAGGGATGAGTGACTGCACCATTGCCAATGAACTCAACAGTAAAGAAGGAAATACACATTTGCCCTAATCTCTTTCATTTCCTTCTTACTGGATCAGTGCCATTGCTTACAATATCCCATGAAAACAGCTCCTTGATAAACATGGCTGATCTATAAAGGAGTTAGTCACAGAGATATTTGGGGGAGGAAATGGGATACTCATTTCCTACACACACACGCCAGTGGCAGGAATATGGTGTCCAGACCAACTGCTTCCTACAGCAATCTGTTTGCTTGGGTGATACACAACTCCAGTGTGTCAAGGCTCAGTGCTACACAAGAAACCATCAAGATTTTAGGCAAAAAGAAGCCAAAAGGAGCTCTAAACCCCAGCCCTGAAGCAGGCGTGTGCAGTCAGTTCCTAAACTGGGATTGGGGGCGATGTTTTGGGAGAACAAGTAAGTGTGATTCCTTACCCAGCTCAGAATACCCCCTTCCTGAAATGATGCTCTTACAAAGGAATTAATTCAATTTCCATTTGGCATTGGGCATCAAAATCATATTGATTATAAGAAAAGCTACAAACACCATAATTATTTGTGCCACATGCTCTGGGTGTCCCTGCTTGAGCAGGAAGGTTGGACTAGATGATCTCTAGAGGTCCCTTCCAACCTCAACCATTCTGTGATTCTGTGTTTTCCTACTGAAAATAGCACAGGGCAGACAAATGCCATGAAGTCATAAAGAGTGTTGGTTTACTACAGTAGAAAACAGTCCTTTATCTACATTACTAAAAACACAACTAAATGCAGTCCAGTGGGAGTCTCTTTGCCCGAAGGAGGCTAAGAACTGAGACTGGATGACACTGGATGGACGAAGGATCATCACACTCAGGCGCTGGACCAGGAAAGGTCTGGTGTTTGGCGAGGCAGGAGAGGTTTCTGAGGCCATAAGGCACCAGGATATTATGCATCTTTGCGCTCTCATCACTGTCACAAAAGGTCACGAGCAGCCCTCCTATAACAATTGCCCAAGTCTACTTCCCTTTAAAAGCAGGAATAGTGAGTGAAAGGTGAACTGCTGGGCTATGGAAGGAAGGGAAGCACCACGCAGTAAAACCACAATCACTCCTTCACCACCAGCATACAAAACACCATCTGCAGGAACGACAGCAGTCCTGGGGGCAGAAGCCTTCCCCCTACATGTAGAGGCAAATGCAAGCAAAATGCCCCTGCCTGGCCTTGCCCCACAGCCCAGCTCAGCACCCAACCACAGGCTGTTTTCCCCTTGGCTTACCCGTATTTTGTTTCCACGCATCTTTTCTGGATGACCACAGACAAGCAGAGGAGCAGTCCAACGGAAACCGTCCCACAGATGAAGCCCAGGGCTATGATAAAGGAGTCTGCATTCCTGGAGGCTGCAGTCGAAGAGGGGGCTGAGGTTATTAACCCTGAGGAAACATTCCAGAACAGACATAGGAGACACAGTCAGTCTGCAGCGCCCTGCAAACGGGGGAGGATTTCTCTGTGGCTGTCACCAAACCCAATAAAACTCAGAGGGCTATGAGGGAGAGGAGGGCACGAGGAAAACAGCCTGTGCACAACATGCATTGACACGTGGGTTTATCTTGGCAAGGCTGAGTGGCACGGGGAGAGCAGGTCTCTTCTGGTTGCCTTTTTCCTCTGGCTTCCAAAACATGCTTAGGACCTCATATTCCTAGTGCTTTATCCACATAGGTTGGCCCAATGCAAAGACATCCCAATGGGGACACAGTGATGCCATATGGCATTGGCAGAGCACAAAAGGGTGGCATTTCTGAGCAGACAGGCAAAGCTAGAGGGCAAAGAGAAGGCGAGCAGCAGGCTGGCAAGATCCATCACCTGGAACCACACTGCACTCATGCAAGAGAAGGGCATCTCACCGTCACTGCCAGGGATGAAGATTTCCACTGGGATGCTGAAAGGCCCCACTCCCCCCTTGGAGACGGCGGCCACACGCACGGAGCAAGTGGCATTTGTGGTCTCCACGGGCAGGATGGCCACGCTGTGGTTCTGCTGGGCTTCCAGAGAGGTGCTCTCCTGGAAACAGGAAGAGAAGAGAGCTGAGGGAGAGAGCTGCCTACCAGCCAAAGGCTCAACAGGAGTGAAACCCCCGGATTCACTGAGATTTGGCCCCTTACTAAGGTTTTTCAGGGCTTTGCCTTGAGGGGCCCAAAGGAAATACAGCAGCAGCAAGCTATTTATGGAGAATAATAGCTCTTGGAGGACCGGATGGGATTAGGCAGGGAGCTCAGCAGTGTTTCCCATTGAACCTCTTCGCTTGTCACGGCAGTGGGACTTAGCCAGAAAAGAGGCAGAAGGCAACACGTGGAAAGCAGTTTTGCAGGGAAGGAGGAAAGATACCGAGGCTTGAAATGCCTGTCTCTTTAATTCCTTCCCTTCTGCAGGGTGTCAGCTCCACTCCCTGTAAACGCTGTAAAATTCCCTGCATCTCCTATAACCACTTGGCTGTCAACCTTCATTTCTACAGCAAGATTACAGGCATCTTTCCTGCTGTCACGGAGAGGCAGCATTACAGGAGCTGCCACAAAAGCCCCCACGCCGCTGGGGCTCCGTCCCTCGGTGCACCACGTGCTGCCCCTTATGTAACACAGGGGATTTGATGCCCGGGCAGAGCCCGGACACAGTGTGTGCTCTGTGCTGCTGCTGGCTGAGCGCCAGCCTCCGCAGAGCTCCCCTGGGCCAGCAGGGCAGGGCAGAAGCAAAGCAGCAGCAAAGCACGGCCAGGAGGAGCACCACGCACCTTGGCCCGTGGCCTTTGCTCGCCCAGCCACTAAATGCACTGGGGCTGTGGGAGCCTGCAAGCCTCGAAGGCAGCAGAGCTTGGCTGGCAGCAGGAATCCGTGCCACTCTGCTGGCATCTGGGCACTGTGCTCTCGGTCTCACCATCGAAGCGCTGCAGAAAGTACATTTTGGAGCAGATATTTTCCCCCTGTGGTTTCGTGTGGAGCTAATAATATTTCCAGTTTTGGAGCACGTCTCCCTGCTTGGTAACAGTGTGTTCTGTGGCACAGATTTGTCTCCTCGATAAAACGACGAGTCATTCTTCTGCCTGCAAATTCCCGGTTATTTCCTGGTCTTCTTGTGAGTCAGCCAAACAGCTGAGAAAA
The DNA here is from genome assembly GCA_032353885.1 of Nothura maculosa. Lineage (NCBI taxonomy): Eukaryota > Metazoa > Chordata > Aves > Tinamiformes > Tinamidae > Nothura > Nothura maculosa. The sequence continues at coordinate 1,563,263 of JAUBOD010000443.1, read as the reverse complement.
TGCCTCCCTCTGCTCCACACTGGCTCCCAGCTGCACAGCTACTGCTCCGGGATGCACAAAACATCTGGCAAACTGGTGTGGACAGCAGAGCTTGGCTGTCCCGGGGCCAAGCAAAAACAGTCACGGAGAAGATCGGGTGGACAAGGAAAGAAGTGCTCAGAGGGAAGTGAATCTCTTTCTACAGTCAGATAAAAGAACCACAGAAATGGATGTGAAACATGCACAAACACTAGGCACAAACCCATGCACGCTGGTGGACGATGCTGTCTTGTGAAACCTGCCTGTTTTGACATGTGTGCTGCTGGCTGGGCTCCTCTTTTCCCTTCCTTTCCCTTTCATGGTATCCTTAGGTGGAAATACATAGGATATCACTTCTCCACCACCACCTCAAAGATGCACTGGCATCCCTTGGCATCTCACACAGCTCTCCTATGTCATTTAAGGAATTTTTGCTGGTATCACACAGGCTATGGAGACACTGGACTACGGGCTTGTGTGTAGGACACACAGCCAGCCTGCAGACAGACAGTATCTGTAAAGAAAATCACTGTCACTGTGTCTATATTCACTGTCACTCAGCAGTGACAGCAATCCTAGCAGCACAAAATTGCCAGATCTAAAGATTTCTATGAGTCTGGTCATAGTTGAGGAATTTCTTCACATCGCAGCTTATAGTCTGCAGTCGTTCTATAACTGCCGATTTAATAAAATTAAGGAACATTTTAAAGTATTTCAAATCCTTTTTTTGACCAGCCACAGAGAAAAACAGACCCACAGGTGGCCTTGCTGACACAGAAATGAAGGATCTCTTAATGCTTATTGTGGTGGGATTTGCAAAATGATCATTTCTGAGGGGAGAAGCCTGAACTGAGAAAGATAATAAATACTGTTTGCTGTAATTGTGCCATCTGGTGCCACAGGAAGGAAAAATACCTGGCATTTCACATTTCACATTCATATAAAGCTCACAAATGTTTTTTGAGAGGGAAAAGAGCTTCATTTGATAGGAGTCTCTTGCTTTAGTTTGCTTGTCCACGTGCTCCAGCAGAAAGATCATAGGCAGCCTGGCAAGATGCTTTTGAGCATTAAGGTTAGAATAGAGTAAGGTTAGAAAACTCACAAGGGCTTTGGAGAGAGATTATGGCACAGGCATAAAACCATTCCAGCGTTCCTTAATCCTCTGATGGTCTTCATGGAAAAGAAGTGTTGGTCTTTGCCCTCGACTGTGCTAGCCTGAGGTCACTGCTTGCATTTTCACCCTTCCATAAAACCCATAAGCTGATTAAATGACTCAGCAATGAACCCAAATGCAGCCCCTCATCTGCAAAGAGCACAGAGGAAATCTCCCTTCTCCCCCTCTCTCCCATCCCCTGCACCTCAGCAGATGTTGGGTTTGGAGCCTCCTGAGAGCCAGCGTTAATGGGAACAGCTACTTGACCTCATCTCTAAGTTGTAACTTCATTGTGTAAACACTTGACTTTATAAAAAGCAAGAAGTCTCCCAGAGCTCAGAGGGCAAGTCTTGTTTGTTACTTATTGCTTGGGAGGCAACGACTGTGTCAGCGATTTCTTTTTTTCATGATAGTCACAAGACTGTAATATTGTTTCCTTGACTTCATTGTGCTGGATCTATACATGCCCCTTTTTAGAAGCACAAAAGGAGAACAGAAAACGCAGCGTCTTACAGAAAAACAGTGTGAGTCAGTCCTTCCACACAGAATATAGGTCTTTGGAGGCTCTCTGTGCTTGCAGCTTGGGACAGAGGGTGACCAAACCGCAGGGCAGAGGCAATGACGGGACACATCCGCACAGTTTTGGTGTGTTCCCTGTTCCCCAGCCACATGGAGAGCCCGGGCAAGGTGTCAAACTTTCCGAGATGCCTTATGATTAGTTCCATTGACAAAATTGCCAAGGGATGCACCCAAATCCTGACCATCACTCCAAAGACAATACCAGAGATTTTCAACACAAGAAAGAGCAACTCACTTCTATTATAGAGAAAGCAGATTCTGATTAGCAGGAAGGTACCATGGTGGATAAACATCATCTCCTTTAAGCAGAATTCCTTCTTCCTAACAATAATTACATGTGAGGAAGAACTTCTTCACTGTGAGGGTGCCAGAGCCCTGGCACAGGCTGCCCAGGGAGGTTGTGGAGGCTCCTTCTCTAGAGATCTTCAAAACCCTCCTGGATGTGATGGGGTGCCCCGTGCGCTGGGTGTTCCTGCTGGAGCAG
>JAUBOD010000443.1:1495311-1529294 GCA_032353885.1 Nothura maculosa | reverse complement strand
TGAGTTTCCTGCTAGCAAATATGTTTGCAGTAGTTGCAGAAAATAAACAGCATAAATACATAGATAGCAATGAAAACAATTAAAATATGCCTAATTTTTACTAGCACTAGCTTATCCACAGTTTTTCTTCTAGCTTAGTAAATAGCAGATGCTAGACAACTAAGAAATCTGTGCACCATACATTAGGCTAATTAAAAGTGAATGGAAAAATGTAATTCTATCTAAGTTTTGCATGAAAGCAGAATATAAAAATACAAGTGTAGTAACATGTAAGGCTTGGTTTGAATTCACATGTTATGATTGTTGATTCAGGTAGGCAACCATGGAGATTCCAGAATTGAGTTGTTTTTGGTCTTTTGTTCCTTGCAGCTTGATTTTGAGGGATCACTGTCACCAGTTATTGCTCCAAAGAAGGCAAGGCCATCAGAAACAGGATCAGATGAGGTAAGAAATACTTGCTTTGTAAATACACGTCTGCTTGTTGTTTAATAAAATAACCAAACCAGAGGAAGTGTCATTGGAGTGGCACATTTTATCTGAGCTCATCTGACATTACAAGCCTTTGGAGGAAGAAAAGTGATGTTGCCCTCCCTGTGCAGTGGTTAGTATCTTGTGACCTGTCTTGTCAGGAACTCAATTTTGGAGGAGTAAGTTGCTCTCAGGAATGAGTCTAATGTGAATTACACAGCAACCCCAGATGGTCTCCTTGACAATGTCAAACCTCTCCTGGATGCTTAATCCCTTTAAAATAAAGCTGGCTCACTCTCCTGGGCACCTTTAGCACATTAGGAGCATCACATTACAGACTCCTCTGAGTGCAGGGATTCTTACAGAATTTAGTGGAGTGTTCCAGACTGATATATGGGTTTTGTATTGAGGAGAAAAGCCTAGAATGATCCCAAGGTATCTTACACAAGAGACTTGCAAGCTAAGGGGCTCAATCATACAGTTAACTTTTTGTGGATGGAAGGTTCACTGAGCCTGTGAGGTTGCAGATCCCTGTCTGCATGAAACGTAGGTCAGCATCTAAGGCCTGAAGTGCTGTTGCAAGGAGAGCACAATAAACAATGGGAACACTGGGTGAGTTGTATGTACAAATACTGAAGTCTGCATGGAACAGTGGTGCAAAGAAGGCCCTCTGAATCTGTTTTCATTTATCTCATTCCCCTAGAATCAACAAAACCTTAGATTTATAAGGAACTACAGCATAAGAAATAAAATGTTTCAGTCTCTGGGCTCTGTGCCTTGCAGGACTTGTGCTGCTTGCACACGTTTGCCACAGAACAAGCCCATTGATTTTAGTCTTGTGTAGGGAAAAAAAACCCTCCTCCTTAAAAGTGCTCTGGAATTATCTTGCTGGCAGTTAATGCTTACCATGAAACCTGTGTCTCCTCTTCCTCTTTGGTCTAGGACTGGGAATATCTCTTGAACTCAGATTATCATAGGAATTTTGAGTCTCATCCTGTAGCCAAAGCTTTGCAACTGGAACCTCTGGAAATTCCACCTCCAAAGGATGACTTTACGCAGAGCCTTAGCTTGGATTCCTCAACCCTCCTTTTCACCCACATCCCTGCTATTTTCTTTGTTCTGCATCTAATATATGAGGAGCTTAAATTGAACAGTCTAATGGGAGAAGGAATTCGCTCACTTGTTGTTCTTCTGGTTCAGCTGGCCAGGTATGTCTAAATAGAGATCACAGGAGATTCACATTGTCTGTTGATAATGGAGGGGTATTGTTTTTATGGAGGTTTTGTGGATTATCTTCAGAGTGGAAACACATAGAGTCTTTCTATGTGTTTGAAGAAAATGAATATTCAAAAACTTCTATACTTAGTGATGTTTGCTGTAGCAAATCCCTTATACAGTTCTTACTGCTTCGCATAGTCAGTGTGATGGACAGATGCTAGTTCTTGGTAGATGGCTCTTAACTCTGACTGCCACAAGGGAAGGAAACTGCAGAAAAGTGCTCTGAACTTCCTAGACCAGAATGTGGAGAGCCCTCTGCAAATAAAACTGGAATTAATTTAGACATTCTTGGTTTCCAGTGTCTGCATTTAATGATTTCACACATTTTTTGATCTGTAGCCCATGAGAATTAAAACACCTACAGCTCATCATCTTGCAGAGTTTTGCTAAGATCTGTGTCATAACAAGAAACTGTGGGATATTTTAGTGTTACTAGGTTTGGGTGAACTGGAGGGCTGTGCTGACAGCTGTGGTGATGCTGAGTCCCAGTATACAGCTTACAGCTATTGAGGAGTGAAGTGAAATATTGAGACCCAGCACAGCTTGTTCTGTGGATATTAGCACACCAAGAGAGAATTGCCCTTAGGGGAAAAATAAAAATACAGATTAGTTACTTAGGAAAGGAGCAGTGCCCATGAGCACCATCCTAGATAGGTATGCCTGAACCTCACTCCACATATATAGGCTTGCACATATGTTTGGGTTGTTTTCCTCATATGATTTGTATCTCTTTCATTCTAGAGACTTAAAACTTGAAGCTTATATAGATTATTACTACCGAGACTATCCAGCCCTTGTGAAGGCTTCCACACAGACTTGTGTGATTGATCAAGGTAAGATTAAGCCTATGTAAAGCTAAGAACAACTGGTAGTAGTCTAAAGGTGTTTGCTGGTAACCATTCTCTTTAAAGCCGGTCAGGACTTAGTCCCCAAATGCCCGAAGTGCAGTCACAGTGTTGAGGTTGCCTTGCTGCTTTGTTTTTAACAGCCTTTTACTCAAAGCTGTTGTAATTGCACAGTCATGAGTTGGTGCCTTCAGTTCAGTGCATCGTGGGGCCCCTTAAGAACAGGGCCAGGGAGGGAATGATGATTCCTCCTAGGGCTGGCTTCACCATCAGCAGAAAGCTGGGCAAAACCCTGGAAACAAGTTGCATCTCTCCTGTGCACAAGTATCTCCTGGCCAGTAGGCTCTTGGTTCATGTTCGATGGGAGCTAAATGGGAACTAAAAGAAAACAGCCCCTAAAGCTAAAATAAGGGCCTGTGTTTCTGTGCATCTGTTTACTGACTTGCCAGCTGAAATCCACTTGTTGGTATAAGACAAACTGCTGCCTCTCCAGACCAAAAGAAATGATCTCATAGGTTTGGGCAGCCTTTCCTGCCTGTGATTGTGGACAGATGATACAGATCATAGTTACAGTGTCCTCTCCCTTGAGCAGTTTGATGTTGTTACAGGACCGTTCCACTGAGGTTTTGAGAAGTTCTAATTATGCACATTTCTCTTGCCTGTGGGCTGAGATGTTTGCTCTCGAAAGGCAGAGAGATGTTTCATGCTTTCATTATGGTCCATTTATAAACCTCTATCTAACGGGAGGGAGGGTAGAGAGATCTGTAATGTTCTGAGGAAACACTGTATTTTTATTTAAGTTAAATTCTGTAGGCCTTGCTTTGGGAATAGTTGAGAAGTTGAGTGCATTTGCCATGAGCTCAGTGTCATTACTATTCATGTGATTAAGTCCAAACAGGTTTCATGCACCATCCCTCATTTTTTTCTGCTGAGCCTCCAAGTATCTTTCAGTGGCTGAGTTCCTGTCTGAAGGGAGAAGGAGTGCAGCCTTATCCTTACTTACCAGGCATCTGTGAAAGGAGCAAACTGGTAGTACTGGTAAGTAACTGGGCAAAGGGGCTGCTGTTTGCTGCTGACACAGTGGCACCAATGCTACCAGGAGCTGACCCCCCCCTATGCTTTTAATTTCCTGCAAGTGAAGTGTCCTCGGAGAGCCAAGTCAAATAACAAAGGGCTTAATTATCCTGTGTGGAGAAGGGGACTGAGGCGGATTAGTAGCTGTATTGGAGCACTCCTCAGCCTATGATTAAATAATATCCCTGAAGGATACGACTATGGTCATACTGTTTGGACACCTGAGCACACAGTGTCTGAATGTTGCTGCTCCACATGAATCAACCTTACCCATCTGCTTGAAATCCTCTGGAGCAGCTCTGTAATACAAGGAATTGGGAGTGCCAGCCTCTCTACAACGGGGGATAATATGTTCAGCAGAGAGAAATCCCCAAGAAATCTCTGCTATCTCATCAATATTACCTCAGGGTGTGGGTGGGTTTTAGCAGGTGGGAGGAGGTATTTGAGGTTGGGAAGAAGAGCTGGCGAGTGCTGGGGAGTGAGGCCTACGCTTCACTGCTTATGTTTTTTTTTGTGGTTTGCAGCAATGACATGTGCAAAGTAATAATGTAACTCAGAGCTAACAGTATTTTGTGAGTGAGAATTTCCCAGCTTTTTTTTTTTTTTTTTTTTTTTTGAGCGTGTGCCAATATAGGCATTGAATTGCATGAGTGTCAATAGTGTCAATGCTGATAGTGTTTTCTGGGCAGTCTTGCTTCCTTATTCACAAAAGATAGGTGGAAAAAACCTACCAGTGCAGGATTTGAAGCAGAAATGTTGGGGCTGACCTGCCTGAGGAGGCCAAACAGGCCAGAGAGCCTCTGCTGTGACCCAAGGGTCCAGGACTGGTCGGAGAGCTGTCGGTCTGAATGGCCAGGAGCCAAATCTGTCCCCTGCTTGACAGTATGGAGTGCTGAACAGCAGCACAGAAATTCCTTCATCAAATTAAAAGATTTTCAATCTATTCTTTCTTTCTTTTTGCCTTTGGCATGCCAGCTTGTTTGGCAGGATCAAAACACAAATATGGTGACAGCTAACTTTGATTTCGTTTGATAGCTAGGTGAGGTGAACCCTGTTTTGAATGGGAAAAGCCACATGAAGTAGCTGACGTTAAAAATGTGGAGGGACTGTATATGAAAAATTGTGTTGGTAGAAAATAGGCGTGTGTTTAACAAGAGGAATTCCAAAGAATATGGGAAATGAAGCAGAAATCACTGGGAACATGTTTTCAAAGTGTGTGTGTCTGTGTGTATAAATATGTATGTGTATTTTTTTCTTTGAAACAGTCATTGGGGAAAACTTAATTATTTCAAGATTTATTTTGACCAATGTATGGACAGAAATCTAAAGCAGAGGAGTTTCATTTACTTGCTTCTATTACTTTTAAACTGCATTTACTAATTATGCTTTTATATTTTTTATAATAGACGTACTGTCCTACTACTTAAATTGCTAAAAAGTGTCTTCTTTTGGGTTTGATAAGCAATACAGTATTATCTGCAGACTAAATAACTTAGTATCATGATGTTTCTTTCCTGTTCAGAGTGTGGCTCTGTACATACTTGGCGATGAGAGAGCTGTGTCTAATGAAGCCTCGCATTATTTGTACAAAATTACGTCAGGTAATAATGCACATGATGCCCTTGCAGTGCCTCTGGGTATCTTGTGTGTGTCTTTTATATGTTGTCATTTGGCTCAGAGAACATAGGACTAACAGCTTTATTTGTCTGTCCTAGGACAACGAAAACAGCAAATGGAGCAGGATGACAGTGGGTATGTTTCTAATGCTGTTCCATTATCATTTTATACTTTTATGACTCTCTCCTGAATTTCTGATGAGTTTTTATTGGCTGCTTCTTTATTCCCTCTTATTTTACAGATGTAGCTTCAGACAGAGCACATCTGTTTCCAACCTGGCTGAAAAGTTGGTTATTTGGATGACTAATGTCGGTAAGAGCAGCTTTTTCAATGCATGAGTGGCAGCAACCATAGATAATAGTCTTGTGCTTGCAGAATCTGAAAAACATTTTGCCACCCTTTGACGGTTAAAAGTTTTTCTTCTTTCCTCACCAATTTTAAGGTTTCACCTTGAGGGATCTGGAATCTCTGCCCTTTGGTGTGGCCCTTCCTATTAGGGATGCAATATATTACTGCCGAGAGCAGCCTGCCTCCGACTGGCCAGAAGCAGTTTGCCTCTTGATCGGGCGCCAGGATCTGTCCAAACAAGCTTGTGAAGGGAACCTGCAAAAGGGTAAATCTGTGAGTATGGGGCTGCATGGATTTCACGTCACTGGGTACTGGGCAGAGCGCTCCAGCTGTGTAAAAACTTCCCCACCATCTGCAGATGTTCAAGGGTGCAGGTTGCGACGTACAGAATGTGCAGGATTAAAGAGAGAGAGCAGGTCTAGGCCCCTGTGAGGGTTTCGATATAAAAGACAGCATCCAGCACAGAAGAGTAACTGTCCCTACCTTTGAAGATTATTGATATAAAATAGATTTCAAGCTTCATTTAAGTGTGGTGCTCAAAAGTCTTGCTTGAGGAGTAATGCCTGTGTAAGTCCTCTGCTGCAAAACAGCTGCATTTTTGAGAAGTATTAAAGAGGTTTGGGTGCTCCGCGCAGAGACTGCCATCAAACAGGTAATGCTACAGCAAAGGGAATTGGATGTTTGGCAGTCTGGTACCCTTATGAGTTGGCATGGCCAGGATTTCTCTCCGGAAGAACTGATATGCTTTATGAATACCTGATTTTCATACTTCTTGAAAAGGATTTAGTTCTTTGTATCCTAAAGTAAAGAGAGAAAAGCTTTCTCTTGTTAGAGAGAAAAGGTGTTTTAGGTTGTTTTCCTGTAAACATTCTCTTCTGATAGTGGGAATGTGACATCTCATCTCAGATGGGTGTTTTTTGTCAAGAATGGTGTGGTCAGCCAAAGCTGTATGTGAAAGCTGGCTAGTGGCATGGGTAAAGCTCTGCCCCTGCTAGGCAGATTGTCTGCAGGTGTTTCAGAAGTCACGAAGAGGAGACTTGCATCCTCATGTACATCTTGGTCCAGGCTATTTAAATGCTATCTTAGCTTTGCTAAGTTTGTGATTTTAAAATTTACCTTGTTTTTTTTTTTTCTTTTAACAAGGCCTTCTTGACTAAATACCTCTTAGAAAAGTAAATTTTTTAAACATAGTTTGTAAGGAATGTAAACAAGGTACTTGTACAAATCTCATTTGGCACCATTCATGAAAATCCATTTTGTTTTCAGTGGGGGGACCTTCTGTCTTCGTGTAACAGTGCTAACTGTAAAACAATGAGAAATCCAATTTCACCACTTGCTATAGAACAATGCCTCAAATATGTGTTACCTTAAAAGGATAAAGTGATCTTCAAATGCCAAATTGTTTGTCATTTCTCAGTGGGGCAGGGTGGAGTTTCCTGTTTCAAAACGGCCGCTGGCTACATGGGTGGTGCAGTTATGTATTGAGATTTAGTGCGTATTTATCATAAAAAATTGGGTTTCTTTCATCAGATGTTAATTTACTTGCATTCCTGGTTATCAGTTACCAGTTAGGCTTGGAAAGACCCTGTATTGTATCTAGTCTGTTTGATTTTGTATATGTCAGACTGCCAAAATTCTGAGGAGAAAAACATTCCGAGGAAAAATAATCACTTTATAGGCTTTGTTATTGCTTTTGTTCCTAGATTAATCATAGTATTTATATCCATGACAACAGAGAAAAATTGGAATGGAGAAGAAAGAGGAATGTGCCAGTCCACTTTACCGTCAATGTCCAGGTTGTTTGGTCAGGCAATAAGGAAATTCTACATTCAGCCAGAAAACTAATTTCTGTAGAATTTTTACAAATTAATTGAAGTTCAGCTTCATGTGGAGGGACAGATGAGTTTGGGCCAAGTGTAGCAGATGCAGATTGGAGCCAACTCTGTTGCATTCTGACCAGTCTCAACCTGGTCATTCTTGTTGGTCCCTTACTAGTGAGATGCGGGTAAGCAGGAGAGACAGAGACCTACACCAGGATTTTATAAATGACATTGGAGAGAAATCTTTTAGCAGTCAGAGATAATTATGTGGGCAAGGAAGGAAGGTCCTTTCCTTCTATAGCTGTGAAACAAGAGCTATTTAGAAAGAAGAACAAGGTTTCTGAACTCACCTCTTCAAGCTCCTACTTTTAAGTCCTTGTCCAAGAATCTCTGGCTCTTTGGAATGTCATCTCCTGCTTTGATAGTGATGTGTCCCATTCAGTTGTGCAAAGACAGCTGATTCAAATGTTGAGCAACATTGGTATGAAAGCATGAAATCCATTCCATTTTCAGCTTAACTTCAGTATAGGCAACCGCTGAGTGCTTTGCAGTTGTGCTGCAGGTATTTGCTGCCTCTCTGATGCTTCCTGTCTCTACTTCTGGAAATGATGCCTTCTTTCTCTTCCTTTCAGTCTATGGGCCAAGTGCTGACCTCCGACACTCCCCCTGGCACCGAAGCAGAAGAGGATGAGGATGGCATGAACGATATGAATGAAGAGGTGATGTCGCTCATATGGAGCGAGGATTTGAGAGTACAGGAAGTCCGAAGACTCCTGCAAAGCGCCCGTCCTGTGCGTGTCAATGTCGTGCAGATGCCAGAAGCCAGTGACCATGAATACATAGAAGAGAAAGAAAACCGGTAAAAAATCCTCTTCAAATCTAGAATTATTTTTTCATAATTTTTTTTTTTCTCCCAGGTAAAAAACTATATTTTTGGTGGCTGAAAGCTGAGTATGCCTGCCAAACAGTAGGATGTATTCTAGGATGTTCTAGATCCTAGAACAGGATCCTAAATCCTAGATCTACATCCTAAACAGCAGGATCTATTCTATTAATGTTCTAGCTGAACATTAGAGTGTAAACACTCAGAGAAGAGGATTGGATTTCAGAGTGAAGGTTTTTGAGGTTCAGTGGACATCAGAACTGATCTGTAGTGAGCCGAAGTGCTCTCAGGATTCCAGTTGCACATGGGAAAGATTGTTAGTCCAAACTCCAAACAGTGTGTTGAGATCAATTGCAATAAAAAAACACCTTGCAGCATTTTTTTTTTTGCCATCTAAAAAGCAGGTTCAGCATAAGCAGGAGCTACTCTGGAGAAACACAGTGCAGAGAGTGTCATAGTCACAGCATGGGCTTGCTTGTCAGGTAGCAGTTAATCCATGTGTAGATACAGACTCTATATACTATAAGCACCCTCCATACCTACCCTGGGTGAAGTGCCAACTGATCCTGATTATTTTCCTCAAGCCCTAGTTTGAATAATGTCATCTATTACAGCCATTTGTGCCCTCCCTCCATCCTCTGATGGCCAGGACTCTCCTCATCCCCTTTACCTGCTGCGTTCTGGTGTCATAACCAACTGCTGCCCAACACCTCAGTCCTTTTTGCCTCCACCTCTCATATATTTCCTCATTCACGTCCCTTTATTTAAATTTAATTCCATTGGCACCCAGTTCTTCATAGGTAAAAGATACAGGGAAATACTGTTAATGGAAGATAGCACATAGCATTCCCAAGGTGAGACATGCAGCAGTTCACTGAATCTCTACGTGCTGCCAGGCTCTCTCTCCAGTCATCTTTATGTATTGAATATATAAATACACACATATACACTTATTATATATGTTGTATAGTCGGCTCTGCCCAGTTATATTGCTGAGTGAGGGGAAATCAAGTAATTGCAGGCCAGAGAATTAGTAATTTACAATTAGTAAATGCAATTAGTAAGCTTGGCACAGGCTGTTTAGCTTGAATGTATGTGGTCTAATGTTAATTGAGCTTTTTCTTTTGGGAGTCTTAAAAGCATCTTCTGAATGAAAACTAATTTTTCAGAAGAATCTTAACATGCAAAACCCTCTGCAGAAATTGGAAGCTGAAGGGACACAGTGAGTTATTACCTGACCTAACGAGCTGAGTAATCCAACAAGTCTAGAAAGTGTTTCCAGAGTAAATTGTAGAGAATTGTGGTCAACATTCCTGGAAGCTTGTTAATTCTGTATGCAGGTTATTACTAAATGTGCTCATTAGTCATAGCAAGATGGCATATGCATATTGCATATGGCAATCTCCTTTGTTTTGCTTTTTGGTTTTATCTCGTCTCCACTATGGCTGCTAAGTTGTCCATCGTGTATTTACTTAACTCCTAGTTTTAAGAAAAACACCAGCATTTTGAAACTTTCCTCCATCAGCTACAGCATACCCTTGAAGTTAACTTTTTAAGCACTGAAGATATAGGTTCACAAGTTTAGCCTGCTAGAGAGGTGAAATTAATGTGCTGTCAGTGAGTCAGAAAAGTGACTCTCTCCGGTGCCTGTTTTTTGGATTCGTTGGATTCATTTGCAGTATTTGCCCATATTAAAAACTAGTTTGTTTCTGGTTTCTTCTCCCGACAGGTTGTTACAGCTGTGCCAGCGAACCATGGCCCTGCCCGTTGGCCGAGGAATGTTTACCTTGTTCTCCTACCATCCTGTTCCAACAGAGCAATTGCCTATCCCCAAATTGAATCTAACTGGTACGACGGTGCTCAGCGTTTTCCTTGGGGTTTGGTTTGTTGGAGCTGCAATATTTGCCTGTCATTTTGCATCTGCTTTGCTGGATATGTAATGCCCTTCTCAGGAGTGTGGGAACGTGCTTTGCTAATTGTGTTGTCTTTGTTAATTAAGTAATTAAAGAGAGCGAGGAGTTCCTAAAGGGTGTCTCCAAATGCGTATCTGCGCTATCTTTTGCACAGTGACTTCTTGCAGCATTGAACTTGTGCAGTCATCACACAAGATACTGCCACTTGAATGCACTGCAGCAACAGATAAAATTAATTGTAGCAGAGAGCTGTTGTCCTTGGTGGACTAGGCAGAGAAAAAAGCAGGAATTTGGCTAGTGGGTTTCACAAGTGTTTCCTGGCAGCAGAGGAACAGTGAGGCTTTGGGAAAAGTGAGCTCTGCTTCCATTAGTGTTGTTGTCGTAATATTATTCCTCTTGGATAGCAAGACCACGCTGCTCAGCTAAGTTATTCCTTTGCTGTTCTGCCTTTGTAGTTTAATCCTTTTGACTGACTCTCTCTTGGGCAGGCCGTGCTCCTCCTAGGAACACGACGGTTGATCTCAACAGCGGCAACATCGACGTTCCTCCCAACATGGCTTGCTGGGCCAGCTTCCACAACGGGGTGGCTGCTGGCCTGAAGATAGCACCTGCCTCCCAGATAGACTCTGCCTGGATCGTCTATAACAAGCCCAAAATTGCCGAGCTGGCCAATGAGTACGCAGGCTTCCTCATGGCTCTGGGGCTCAACGGGCACCTCACCAAACTTGCCACGCTCAATATTCACGACTACTTAACAAAGGTGAGGCCTCCTCTCATGTGCAACAGAAATATCTGTGGGGCTTCAAGTGCTTAAACATTAAAAAGGAGTCGGTCTGCTTTGAAGCAGTGAATTGGAAGTTTCCTGGTATGGGCAGCTCTCTCAGTCACTTTGTTAATCTCGATGTGTGACTTTATTTCTCTTTAAGAGCCTTGCAGCAGTTTTGTCACTGGGTCTTTCTGTGCTGTGTTGATGCACAGCTCATTGTGGCAGGTGAATTTGCCTCTGCTCATTCTGTATCATAAGGTTCACCCAGGTAATCTTTCTGCAGTCCAGAATGGGAGCCAGCCACTCAGGATTTTGTAGAGTTTGTTTTATATGGTTTTCAACCCTTTGTGGTTGTGAAGTCCATATTAAACTCTAAAAAATGTTTAATTTTGTAGCTGTTTTCAAATGTAAAGATCAGTGAACATGATGTCAGGCTTGGTGGGAGGGAAGGACTGAAAAGGGACTACTAGGGTGATGATGACCTTTAAAAGTTTAAATTTTATTGTTAAAACATATCTTTTTGCAGGGAGGAAGCAAAAGCCCCCATTATAATCACGCGTAGCATTTCGCTGTGTAAGAATTTCCATTTGAATTAAGTCTGCCTCTTCAACAGGAGTGTAAATTGGAAAATAATCTTTGTATTTGTAACAGCATTTGTTTTCCTCCAGAGGTGGATTCAAAAAGCTTAACCGCTGGGTATACTTGAGAGTGCAAGACTCAAGTTTCAGCTGGAGAAAAGCATTTTTCCCTTTCTGAACGTTCTTTGCTTCCTTGTCCTCACGCATCCTCGTTTGCTGTCGCAGGGCCATGAGATGACAAGTATTGGGCTGCTGCTCGGGGTTTCTGCTGCCAAGCTGGGCACCATGGACATGGCCATCACGCGGCTCCTGAGCATCCACATCCCTGCCCTGCTGCCACCGACTTCCACGGAGCTGGACGTCCCCCACAACGTGCAGGTGGCTGCTGTCATAGGAATAGGCCTCGTTTATCAAGGCACTGCTCACAGGCACATGGCTGAGGTTCTGCTGGCTGAAATAGGTAACTGCTACCATGGGGAGATGGGGTGAAGGCAGGAGGAGACACACAACGCTGCATGCTTTACACAATACAGCAGTGACATGACAAAATCATGCCTATTTTCTGGCAGACATGCTCTAGTGAGCACTGCAGTGTTCACCTCGTTTGCCAAGGCCTACCCTCTGCCCTTCAGTAGGATAGATGTGACTGTGAACTATGTCCTGTAGCACAGAGCACTCCCTGAATTAGTAGAAACGTAGCAAGAGCATCAGGACTGGACCTGCGTACCTTTAACTTGTGGAAATTTTATCCAAGTAGAGCAGGTCTGGAGTTGCCAGCAGTTTGTTGAATGGTCTACACTAGTAGCATGTTCCTCCTGGCTTGAATGCCACATTTTTGGCAATCCTGACCCTCTGCAGCATCAGAGCAGATCTATTACATAGTGTGCACCTAATGAAGCTGACACTTTCCAGATACTGTTTGTTATTCGTGTTTGTTCACAAAGGAATAGTCCTGGTAGAAACTAGAGACTGAAGCACTGAATGGAAAAGAAAAAGCTTATGTCCTTTTTAGGACAGTCTTTTTGACCACTAGGTGGGTGGAAATACAACCATCATTTCTTCAAATCCCCTATTTCAAATTGTGTGGTTAAGGCATTCCAAACAGCTCTGCCTTATAGATGGTTTTGAGCAGGAAACTTCTAATCATCAGTCTTCTGTGTAGCTGCTCTGATTTTATTTCCAACAGTTAAGTTTTAATTCATATTTATAGGCAGCTCTTCAGAGACAAATTTTAGGGCTAAAATTGTACCTGTTACTTTTTTAGTAGTTTGCTGTATGCAGCATTTTCTGGCTAGAGCTTTTGAACACTGCGGTCAACATTTGTAAATACCTTCACAATATATATAATTATAGCATGGCATTTTCAGCTGGTCTACAAGCAACATATCATTTGGTAATGTAGACTGCTTCTGAGGGGCTTTATCATGTAGGGACAGTTTAATAATTATTATTTTAGAGAAGATTTTCCTTTTATTTGTTTTTTTTAAGTGACTTTTATTTCCCCATTTCATTAGAAATGTAATGTTAAACCATGTTCACATAGCTGGGATTTTAGATGAATGTCACCATTCTGTTTTCTCAAGGTCGTCCCCCTGGACCAGAAATGGAGTACTGCACAGACAGAGAGTCCTACTCACTCGCCTCTGGGCTTGCTTTAGGCATGGTTTGCCTAGGGGTGAGTGCCTCCTTTCGTTGTTGCAGTTGTTGAAATTGCAACTGTTTGAAGAATCATTATATGTTGGGATGAAGGTGCTGAGAATTGTTTCCTTTGGAATTAAGGCTTTTTTTTTTTCCCTTTGTATAGAAAGGCACTTCCTTCTTATTTCTTGTCCTCTTCCTTCTTATTTCTTGTCCTCTTCCTTCTTTAGCATGGCAGTAATTTGATAGGCATGTCAGACCTCAACGTTCCTGAGCAGCTTTACCAGTACATGGTTGGAGGTCACCGGCGCTTCCAAGCAGGAATGCACAGAGAGAAGCACAAGTCTCCCAGTTACCAGATTAAGGTACATATTTTAACTGGTCATATCATTCTTGCTCACCTAAATGGCAAATAAGGGTGTCTGGAAGTCTACAGTGGGTCTATATATCAGAGCACCATAGGAGTTTTGAATGATGCTGCCTTCCTGGTTCTGGAAGTGGCTGTATTTTCACAGGAAGGAGATACCATAAACGTGGATGTCACTTGCCCAGGTGCCACGCTTGCGCTTGCCATGATCTATCTCAAGACTAACAACAGGTATTAACCTTGGAGTTAATCTGCTTTTTTTTTGGTACTGATTAGTGATAAATGTTTAAACTGCAGTAATGTTGGCCCTGCCTTGTGTGACTCGGGCAGTTTTGTGCCCCATCAGATGACCTGTAAACCCTGTTCTTTAACTGTGCTCTGCAGATCCATTGCTGATTGGCTTCAAGCACCAGACACGATGTATCTGCTGGACTTTGTCAAACCAGAGTTCCTTTTGTTGAGAGTAAGAATTTCTCGTTTCATTTCTCACTGTATTTGACAACACTAAAAATACATCTTAAAATTCAATGTGCCTCGGTCACATTGAAGACCTCAGCTATCTGGTCGCTCAGAAAGGCCTGAGACCTTCAAACAAATCTGTGCTTGTACAAGGGCAGTTTGATGGTCATGCAGCCCTAGAGTCAGACAGAATTTGGTGAGAGATACTTGAATGATCTGTTTTGTTAGGAGTCTTAAATTAATTTGAACAGTTTAAGTAAATTTCTGTAGCTTTCTTTGATGGAACTTCAGATAGTAAAAAATACAATCAGGCCTCACCATCTATTACAAGTATATGCTGTCCTTTCAGGTAAATATACTAGCTAATCATATAGTGCTCAAAATAATATATTCTGTGATTCTTTTGTCTGCAAACAGGATTTGAGTTCCATAAAGCAAAATTTGAGTTTCTCTTCCTTCTGATGTGAAGGCTGGGAGCAATGGAGGAGCTGCCTGGGGTGTAGCTAGGTTTTCTGTTCTTCTTTCCAGATGCATTTATTGTGGTGAAGGGATGGGGGAGGACAGGGATGTTCATTATATACTTTTCTCTTTCCTTGCACTTCGACTTTCCCACCCTTCTAGACCTTGGCCCGATGCCTGATTTTGTGGGATGACATCTTGCCCAATTCCAAGTGGGTTGACAGCAATGTGCCTCAAGTAGGTATTCAGGCTTAATGTGTTTACTTCCCATTTTTACCTCTTGCTATATTGCTACACATGTGAGCATCTCCATTGTCCTCTGAGCTTCACAAAAAAAACACGGTAATTTATAATATTTCTTTGCTATATGAAGCTTAATATGATGTAGGAGAGACCGAAGGCTGGACCAAGAGGTCTGTTTTTACAAACAAATCTTGACAGGCTGACTAAAACTTGATGGGCCATTGAAAAAAAAAAAGGCAGTAGGAATGAAGGTAAATGGACACAAACTTACAACATGAGATTTTCTTATTTTATATATAAGGTCAAAAAAAATCACAGTGTGAGTAATTGGATAGTAAAAGAGGAGCCTGGAGAGCCTGTGTGCTCCTCACCTTTGAGGATATGCAGATCTGAACAGGATGAGTCCCTGAGGAAAACTGGATACATCTTTGAAGTGCCCTGCTTTGAGCAGGGACTTGAATTGCAGACTTCCAGAGTTCCCTTCCTATGGTGTTGACGAGTGTTGCACTGGATCTCTTGGACCATGATGGAAGGGTAGGTCTCTTTGTAAAGCACCATGATGCTCTAGAACTAGGAGAGAGAGAATTGAGGAGAGAAAGAACTCTTCAAGACAATGGCAGAAAGAGATTAAATCTCTCTGCACATCCACAAGACCAGAAGCCATGTGTCAGACTGCTGTGGGGAGGTATCAGTTGTGCATTAGGAATAACTGTCTAACAATAAGATCAACAGTCCTCCAAGATACATTGCTTGGAACATGGACTTGGCACCACTGTTTTTTTTTTTAAAAACAAGTTAGATGACCAAAAGTTACCTGTTTTGGTTTTGAGTCCATGCAGGAATATTGTGTTCTGACACAATCTCGCCACTGCCTGTTTTTTGCCAAGTCTTTAAGAAACCAGATATGTGAGCACTGAAAAGCATCCCTTTTGGATGAGAAGTGTGATGAAGCAATAGCTAGTGAGAAAAAAAAAAGTTAATTTTTATAAACCTATGAAACAGACCTTTTTTTTTAAGATTTGTGAACCCTGGATGTCCAGAAAGGTTTGGAAAGGGTCTCCTGGATTAATTTTTCTACCTTTGATGCTTTTTACAGATCATAAGAGAGACTAGTATATCCCTTAATGCAACAGAGCTCCCTTCATCTGAAGACCTGAGTTTGGAGACACTGGTGTAAGTAGCATATGTAAAGATCAGTCACAGCTAGAGTCAGAGATTACACAAAGCCAGATTTTACTTCAGAAGCATGCAGCTAAATGAGGGATACTGTTATCTCTAATTGGTATCTCTAACTAGAGATATTAATATGCAAAGAAAATCTGTCCCTTGATGCTTGTAGAATTTTATTCTCAGCTTTCTTTTAAGGAGGAGACTTTTTTTATGTAGTCGAGAATTTGTGATGCTTATTCAGATTAGGAAAAGAGAATCACTCATTTCCTGTTTATGTTGCTTATTAGGCAAGCTCATGTCTACATCATTGCTGGTGCATGTTTGTCACTGGGATTTCGGTTTGCTGGTTCAGAAAACCTGGCAGCATTTAAGTGCTTGGTAAGAGGTTTTTGTGTGCTTTTTCACCTTTGACTTCCTATAGAGTTGTAATCTGTGCTTTGTATCTCTATTTAATATGTATTTCTTCTCTCTACAGTACAAATATGCAACAGATTTCCTGAAGTGTTTGTCAGCACCAACAGCTTCAATAGTAAGTTTGTTGAAGTTCTTTGGAAGTTCAGGGGCAAGGAGGCTTTGTTATGTGATATACTTCTATTCTGAAGCCTTAACACAAATACAAACATGCCTTGTACTTTTTTCTGTTTTACCAACTGTATTTATAGAATGTGACAGGGTGGAGAATCATTTTTGTTAAGGACTTTGGTTCTCCACTCTCCCTGTTTCTGTGGAATGTGTTTTTTTGAACTCCAGGGTAGAGAATAACATGCTAGGTCTGACATGTATTTGACCACAGAAGGATAACAACTCTTTTTCTTCTCCTCTACTTGAAGACAGGTCATTATAATCTCGAAACATGTTTGAGTGTCTTGCTGCTGTCTCTCGCCATGGTCATGGCTGGCTCTGGAAACCTGAAAGTCCTTCAGCTTTGCCGCTTCATGCACAAGAAGACAGGTGGAGAGATGAACTACGGCTTCCACCTGGCTCACCACATGGCTTTGGGGCTCCTCTTCCTGGGAGGAGGAAGGTAACTTGCCGTTTTCAAAGGCAACTCCTTTTCATCTTGCATCTTTCCTGTGGAAACTGGAAGCTGGAGCAAATACCAAAGACACTGTGGGCAAATAACAGAGACATTCCTGGTGAAGAAGGATTTGCATGACTCTGCTTATGGTCCAGGGGATTTTTTTTTTTTCCTCTTTTCCTCTACTCATACCTACAGTTACTGCTTTCGGTAATTTGGTATCAGATGTTTGCTCTTTTATTTGTCATCTCATGTTTAGTAGTGTTTGCAGGGTGAACCTCCTCATGTTTGGACTCCTGGAGACTGGCTAGTCTCTTAGAATTTAGAAAGCTGATGACACAAACAGCAGAAACTGCCACTATTAACAGCATGTTTTTTTGTCAGAGCTCAGCTTGTGCACGCAGCAGTTTTGAATCAGGTTTTAGTAGTTACTATCATTTGAATATTTTGTATGTAACAGAGTAGGGGAGGATAAAGCCACAACAGTCTAGTAAGTGCAGTGCTTTAAGGCAGCATGCATAAATATACCAGGAGAGCATGGCAGCTCTCCAGTGTTGGGATTGGAAGGAGGAGCTGTGCTTGGGTCCAGTCTGAGAAAGAGCCCCTTTCCTCCATTTCTTTTTCCATCTGCTTAAATTGCTCCTTGTTTTAGCGTCCCTTTCCATCAGGGTGACCTGATATTACTTATTAAGATAAGTAAGAAAAAACACTTCAATTCTTCCAGGCATTCTTTTCTAGAAAGATTAATTTGCTTCACTCCCATCTTTCTTTTTCCTTGCCCTGTGTCTTGATGCTCCTCTCTTGCTCCCTCTTAAGCACTCTGTCAGACTCCAGTGCTTAATTCTTTGTTCTGGTTATCCTCTTTAAATACATATTCTAGCACGAAGCTTTACAGAGTTTCATGACAGATAGCTCATGTAATATGAATTTTTCTGTTGACCTTTTCTCTGGTGCTAGATTCCTTTCTTTTGGCTTTCCATTGACTGGAACAGAGCCTTTTACTTCTAGGGGATGCGGTCAAAGAATATGGGACATTTCATTCTTCGTGGGTTAGTAAAAGTGAGAATTTGGCAGCTGCTTCTGTCATCTCTCCTTGATGCTGACATGACTTTTCCATCATCCACATTATATACAGGCACACTCATCTGCTAGGATTGTTTCCATTTTAAGTGTGCTGCCTTTTTTGCCATGTTGTTCCCTTTACATCAGACAAGACAAATACTGAGGCCAAAGTAAATTCCCTTTTGTCCAGACCTTAAAAAAAATACTCTGTATGACTCTGTGTGTGGTAGCTTGGAAACTGTCCCCATTGTCTGGAAGATCTAAACATTTTATTTCATTTTATTTTTCAAAATGCAAATCTTTTTGCCTTCTAGGTAGTACATTAATTAAAAAATGGCATAGGAATGTTTCTGGCTTGTGTTCATTTCCCCCCACTTCATGTTGGTTTTTCCTACTGTAGGAAGGCATTTGGAAATCCTTGAGCATGCATTTCTGCATTGTGCTTCTGCCCTTCCCTTCTGTGGGACACTGAAGTATTTTGAACACCCGTGGTAGAGTTGCTAGTAGTTGTTAGCACTGAAAACTCACAGAAAATGCTTCTTTTCTGCAGATACTCGCTGAGCACTTCAAACTCTTCCATTGCTGCTCTCCTTTGTGCATTGTACCCTCATTTCCCTGTTCACAGCACAGACAATCGGTAAGGGTTTCCTACTGCTACATTACTACAGATTTCATTCTAGCTTGTTTGACAACTGTGTTTGAGCTGTGTGCCTCTTGATATACAGAGATTCTGAATTCCTTGTTCCACAGGTACCATCTTCAGGCCTTGCGTCACTTGTATGTGCTGGCAGCAGAACCCAGGCTCTTGACCCCTGTTGATGTGGACACAAACACTCCTTGCTATGCACTGATAGAGGTTACATACAAGGTAATTTGTCTGGAAGGGAAGAAAAGAGAGAAGGCCTTTGAGAAGGTGTGGAAGACGACCCAAAATGCTGATATACGGAAAACTTGCTGTGTTCATCACTGTGACGAGCACTCTTGGGTTTGTGTTTAAGTTGTGGTGGAGACAGTTAACTCTCTTGGCAAGTAATGGAAGGGTTGCGCTCTGCTCACTTATGCATTACTTGTACATTGAACATGGGACAAGTAAAAGGCACCACAAGTTCTTCAGTTGTGTGAAAACTGAGCCAGTGTCACAGCTCTCATCTTTCTGAAGAGGGGGAGCGTTTCAAAGGCACAGAGAGGGTTGGGACTGGCAGTGGGTTTAACAGCCTTTCCCTAATTCTGCCCCAAACTGGCTGTGTTATTTAACCAGAACCCAGAAATAGAAACTGGCTGACTTTGGTCAACTTAATGGTAAATAAGCTGTGTGTTTTCTTTTTCTTTGCATTGAAATGAGATTTGCTAACATGTGGGTATTGGTGGCTTTCTAAAGGGCACACAGTGGTATGCAGAAGCCACGGAGGAATTGATGGCACCCACCCTTCTTCCAGAGCTTCACTTACTGAAGCAGGTAAAGGAAGTCTGCCCTATAATGAGAAATTTAATTGTCCAGCTGCTGTGCCACGCTCGCTGCAAGGAGAGAGAGAGGGAGACATAAGGGATTTTCCTTTGATTCCCTGTCTAACCTCAGACAAATCCATGTTAAACCTTAGCCAGACTCTGGGAACTGTCTGCTACTGTGACAGCTTTGAGGACATTTCCATTGCTATGGGATACAAAGGATAATTTTCCATGCACTGCTCTCTTTATTTCACTACCATGCTTTTAAGATCTAATATAGCAGGGAATTCTCCCTTTCGACCTGTAGGAGAAACAAAGCTGAGTTCTGTTCCCCCTGAATTTTCAGGGCAGGTAGTACTGTAGAGAGGCACCTGCCCTTCTGAATGCATGGAAAGAGCTTTAGACTTATCTAGAAAACTCTTGATTTCATGATTATGGTTATATCTAGTAATAAAAGTGCTTACATTGACAGATCAGAGTGAAGGGACCTCGGTACTGGGAATTATTAATAGATTTAAGCAAGGGAACACACCACCTCAAGTAAGTATTTTTTGTACTACTTGTTAGTTGAATGCATTGGTTGTTGGGGTTGGCTTTATTTTTGTTTTTCTTGTGTCGTTGGAGGGCTTTTTTTCTTGATAAATTTTGTGTTTTGTTTTGTTCTTTCAATAAAAAATCTCCTGTAGTTTTAACACCTACAGCTTGGAAAGAATTTGAGTTTTCATCAGTTTGCTGTTGTGTGCTCGGCAGCACTTTAAGGTGAAGAAAGAAACTGCGTAGTTGGTTTCACCTGTTGTAAATTATTCATGTAAAAACAGGGTGGGGGAAAACTTGATAGTAAAAACCACAAGTATTGGCAGTGGGATTGAGGCAGTATCAGAAACTACCTTAAACTCATGGTTTTAGTTTAGTTTTGAGTGGAGTTGATGTGATGTCATATTTCCCAGACTGTTGATATACGAGTTAGCTGCTACTGCTTTGTGAAATGCCATTTCTCTGGTGTTTTAAGAAGTATACAAGCCCCTACCTATTGCTTGTTAACTAATGTTCTAACTCACCATTGGGCTGCTGTGAAGAACAGAAATCACACCGGAATACAGTTCCAGTAGGTAAAATAATTCTCACCTTTGTGCTTAACACCTTACAGTGTAACTTGTCACTGAGAATAGCGTGGAAGCCAGCTGCGTTCTTCATCAGTAATGTAATTATTCTAATTGCTTTAAGGGACACTATTGAGATGAGATGAAGCACTGCAAGGTTGTGTGCATGTTACAACGTTGTTAGATAACAGAACTGCTGTGGAGCGCAGTCGTGTGCAGCAGAAAGCACATATTGATTCATCAACCACAGCACAGTTGGCAGCAACCCACTTGTCTCCTTCTGCATTGAGTCTTCTACACTCACTTGTCCAAAAAACAGCTGCTTTTGGGCAGATGAGCCCTCAGAAGGCTGATGTTTTCTTATCCGTAGCCCTTTAAAATGCTAGAGACCTGGCTGCCTGGTGATGTTTTGAAGATGTGTCCATGTGTGGGAGAGGATTTTTCTTTCCCCTCTTTACTAGGTGTGAATGGTTATGCCAAGTAGCTAGTTTCAGAATAGGTAACATGTATTTGAAGGACGCCCATGGACTGGAAGTTACTTGCACAGCTGATGCTGTTTGAAATCCGATAAAACCTGCAGCTCTTTTGCAGGGCTGCAACTTGGAACTGTTGCACACTTCTGTTTGTAGGATGTCGGGGGATTTTTTTTGCATTGAGGCAGGACCTCTTCACCATCCCAGCTTGCCCTTAAAGCCATGGATACTTGTACAGGTTATGTGCTTGTCCTTGGTGTTGGGAGCTCATCCTTTAGCAGTCGAGCAAGAACCTGCTGTCCCTTATATTCCTTGTAGCAGGATGACTTGCCTCTTTTTCCTCTTCGTCTGTCTGCCACCACATCATTTTTTGAGAGCAACCTGCCCCAGAAGAAAGCAAGATTCCTATACATATACATGTTGAACAGAGTCTAAGCCATCAGGGCAAGGGATATTATCACATATAGCTGTTGCATACATGTATCTCTTACAGGTGTGCCTCACTGTATATAAGTCCCAGCGTGACATAAGCAGATCTGTTCTCATTGCAGGTCAATCCTTTCCAAGGGGGGTGTCCTGTATGTGAAACTGCGAGCGGGGCAGCTCTCGTACAAGGAGGACCCCATGGGCTGGCGCAGCCTCCTGGCACAGACCGTCACTCACCGCAACTCCGAGGCTCGGGCCTTCAAGGTACTGCTGCCAAAGCAGCCTCCTAGGTGGGGCAGAGCACAGCGAGACCTCTGCTCACACAGGCAGCATGACATAGAGCAGCCAATGCTGGGAAATCTTTGTTCAAAAGAGCTTCAACGAAGGGAGGTGCACCCAAGGACAGGCAGGGAAAGGGGAATGGCAGCTCGAGAACGGTTAAGTGGTGCACAGCAGCTGACACGGCGTTTTTCAGCCTTGCCACGTGGTTATGAGTGTTGAATTTATCTCCTTGGCTTCAGGGGAGGGAGGCCTGGTGGTTTCATGGCCTGTGGGATGAGCTTGGGCCCGGAGCCACCGCGTGCACGTGCGTTTGCTCTGGACAGACACAGGTGTTGGGTGATTTTGCCCATGATGTGTTTTCTGTGGGTTGCAATGTTTTCATTTGTATGCTAGGGGGAAAAAAAAAGAGGTACAAATTGCTATTTCATTTGTGCAGTAAAACCAAAGAGTACATTTTAAGAGTATGTTTTAATCCGTTTTTTAGCCAGAAGCAATTTCAGCTTTCACTTCCGATCCTGCTCTGTTTTCATTTGCTGACTATTTCTGCAAACCAACTGTGAACATGGGCCAGGTAGGATGCCTAGAGGTGGACTAACATGGTTTCTTGTTTTCATTAATTAAAACGTAGGAAAATCTTATGTTAAAACAGCAAGAGCAGAGTTCAGTAATATATTTATTCGAATAGAGGGAACAGGGAATATTCTAAGGGACGTTCTGTAATGCAAAAGAGGCAAAACAGTGGGTTTTCTTTTCCATTGCTTACGTCATAGTTTCTGCTAGTTCTGTTAGAAAATACACTAGCTGTATTCATTGTAAAGTGTGTTTAATGAATGCTAAGAGCTCTGTTTAGTGTCCTACAGTATTTAGGTGAAATCATAGCAAAACTGTTGCTTTTTATTTTTTTTTATTATTTTGTGTTCTTGTTTTGGTTTTTTTTTGCATGGAGAACTGTTTCTCTGGAGGCAGTAAAATCTCTCCACATCTTAGCTAGTTTTAACAAGCACAGAAACTAAAGCAAGCTGTGTACCATTATTAGCTATCATTAATTTATGTCATGTCAGTGCATGGGTTAACTTTAATGGAAGGAAATGTGTGCAGCGTAGGAACCTGTAATAAATTGTACCTAGCATGTGCACTTTGTAAAAACATGTGTCTTTTATCAGAAACAGGAAATCCTGGATCTTTTCTCTTCAATTCTTTACGAGTGTGTTACTCAAGAAAATCCAGAGATGCTGCCCACGTACATAGCAATAGATCAGGTGAAGTAAATACTGTTTAAATAGCTGTATTTCGGTGCAAGACTGTTAGTGGCACACACTTTTGCAGAAGGAAGAGCGATAAAAGTGTTAATGAGCTTGCAGGGAGACAGCTGAGACGGTAAAGCAAATTGGACAACAGTCTGATGTAATTAATGGAGACTGGAATTACACCAGAAACATTAGTCAACACTTTTTCTCAGCAGTTACTCAGAAGGAGAATACTTGGAGTATGTTCTTGAGTGTTCATTTGCTTCACATTTCATACCAAGTTGTTTCCCTCTATATTTCTCGTTCTTACAAATGGTTTTTATTTCCCCTCTGCTAGGCTGTGAGGCGACTGGAAAGGAGAGAAATGTCAGAGACATTTGAACTGTGGCAGATAAAGCTGGTGTTAGAATTTTTCAGTTCTCGGAGTCACCAGGAGAGGATGAACAGGAATCCAAAGCGAGGACTCTTCATGAACTCTGAATTTCTACCTGTGATGAAGTGCACTATTGATAACACTTTGGATCAATGGCTTCAAGGTATAGAGAACATGAATACCATATCCATGGATTTAATTGATTATTCTTGTCTTTCTGACAGTCCAGATCCACTGTTACCTCAAAGTACTGTGAAGTGATGATGTAAGGCAAAGTACTTGTGTGTTAGCACAAAACAACTTGTTTGCCTTTTTAGCCTTAAGATTACATGCCCTACCCTGACCAAAATGGTATTTTGTTTTTAGAACTGAAAGGGGAAACTTACATAAGCCAATTTGGTTAGAAAATAGTACCACAGTGTGTATTGCTCAATATTGTTTGAGTGCTTCTATGTGAGTATTTATATGTATATGAAGGCATTGGTCTTTTCTAGCTAAGTGAAATGCCTCAGCAGTCGTCTTATATGTTACAGCTGGAGGGGACATCTCTCTGCATTCCTACTTGAGCAGGCAGCCTACGGAAGAATCCCAACGGAGCATGCTGGCTTGCTTCCTCATTTACCACTCGGTCCCCACGCCAAGGCAGCTGGCAGCTGGAGGCTTGGAAGGTAGGGCTGGCATGTGACACAGCAGGCTGCACTGGCCTGCACACAGCCCTGGGGCACTGGTGCTCCCTGTTCAGAGGAGTGTGTCCTGGGCCGTGTGTGGAAATGTGCAGCTCCTCTGAAAGCTGCTCCGTTTTCTCTTCTTTCCTCCTTGTCAGTCTGTGTGTAAGTATTGATGTGTAAGGTGGGTGCTTTAGGAGGAACGACAGAAGACAGAATTAGCATCTTGGCCTGGTTCTCACTTACAAGTAACAGTGTTCCTAAAGGGCAACAAGACCAGAAGAGAAAAGCTGTGATGAGGAAAGCAACCTTTATTTTATATTAGCCCTACACTGAATGTGCTTAAGTCTTTTTCTTTTGAGAACCAAGTTAGAGTGGTCCCCTGGCCTGCAAACAGGTAATTCTGAGCCCTTTCAGTTAGCAGCTTTTCTCTTGCCTTTTATCAGCCCAAGCTAAGAATATACAGCTCCTTGTTTACTCACCTAAGAACTGACTTTTTTTCTCAGGTTGTACAAGAAATGCAGCTCTGCTTTGATTTGGGGAACTCTGTGGCTTCCTAAGGGGTGTGAAATGAATGTTCCCACCTCAGTGGTGAACAAGAGCAATCTCTTGCTGAAGCCTTATGAGAGGCCTCAGCCCTCTGGCCTGGGAGCCTGTGCAGACTGTGCTACCTTGGGCTGTTCTTGGATAGTTTTAGGTCAGGCATCTATACAGGCCCGAAGACCTTGGTCCTATCTTGTGATGTCTTCTGTATCTTTTATTAGCCTTTATTCTGGGAGTTCCTGCTGTGCTAAACAAATTTGGGGTTTCTTTCTCAATTGTGCTTGGCTAGGCAGTAAAACTGTCATGAATACAGTGTTTGCAACAAAACGTGTGGTAAGGAACACACCTCTATGTGCAAATGGGACCCGAAATGCAGACCTGAACACTGGCTAGCTCTATAGACTCTATTGATACTCACTTCCTGGGCATATGTGACACCAATATGTAATCCTGTTCTTTTTCTCTCGTCCCTTTAGGAAGTACGAACTTCTCGGAGCTGCTTTTGAAGTTCAAGCAGCTGAACATGCCCGTTCGTGCCCTGCTAAGGCTCGCTCCGCTGCTGCTTAGAAATCCACAGTCCATGGTGCTGTAGTTAGACCAGCCTAGAAGCTCGTGGCATTCACTTTACATGCAGAGACTGAACAGCGGAGCCAGCTCTGCATTGATTCATGTTATTGGAAAGACAGAGAGAGAAAACATGCTTTAATTTTGTAACTTCCCGAACAACAAAAACTTCAAACATGTCCCTAGACGTGTTGACTCTGAGCAGGAGTTATTTATAAATTGTTACAATGAAAGAAGAAATGTGTAAAAGTGAACTGATAATAAATTTACTTTTGTTATTAAAGCTTATTTACAAATAACTTCTTTTTTTGTGGTGAATTCTGAAAAGACCTTGGCTGGGAACCACATAATTTCCCTGTTTTTATAACTTCTTTGCCTGTGGTGTATCTAAATCTGCTTCCATGAGGTTCTGCAGAGTTTAGAAGATGGGCAGCCCAGAGGAAGCCAAGGTTTCCTTTCCAGCCTGATACCCTGGAGGAAAAGCAAGTGAGCTGCCAGCCACGCTGCTCAGCTTGTGCCAAGTAATGCCTTTCAGGAACTGGCATGATCTTTCCATCTCCTTCAGGGGACTTTTCTGTCTCAGGCTACTGGGTGCCCCTTGCGTAAGTGTTTTCTCTGTAAATATAAATTGTTCTGCTCTGACTCTCCTGCCACATATCACTATTGCACTGTTTATGTCTTTTTTTTTTTCCTTATTATGTCTTCTTTTTCTTAAGTATTTCTTTTCTCTCTCTAATCTTTGTTCTGCAATTAGTCAGTGGCTGCTGAGAAAACACCTGCCTCCACAATGTTACGTTATGTCTGGGCAAGAACTGAAACTAGTCACAGACTATTTAAATAATTGGGCATTGGTTTGCGTTTCCTTAATCTCTGCTACAATGCCTTATGTATCTCCCCGGAGCTTTCCCCAGAGTGCTGAACTTGGAACAGGGCTCGCTCTGTATTTGTTCTGGGCAGGCAAAGCACTTAATTTTTCATAAAACAGGTGGAGTTACTCCAATAAAAGCAGCCAGAGGTGGAATTAGTTACTACTAGAAAAGGAGCCGCAGCCAAGTTGTTAGACTTTGCTTATTCTGAAGTTTCGGATTTGATGTTCTTCTGTGGGACTTGCACAGATATTCGGTCCCCTTCTGAACCCTCAGGCAGGGAAAGCAGAAGATTGCAGGGAAGGGACACATATATGAAGGAAGAAAAGTAAGGATGATTATGGAAAAGAATGTAGAAAAAAATCACAAAATTTTAAAATATCATTAAAACCTTTTGACATGTTTGTTAATGAGTGTTTGCAGTGGTTGAAGGCTGAAGGAAGGATCTGTAGTATGAGTGTTTGCTCTGGGTGCACTAACCTCAAGTGAGCACCCCAGGAGCGAGTGTCTCCCAGATTCCGCTTGGGATCCTGGTCTGTGGGTCAGAGGAGAGTTTCCAGAGAAGGATGAGCCTGATCCTTCCACACTCGTGGGTGGAAGAGCAGATAGCAGACGTGTCCTGAGGGCACATTCTACACAGAGTGCATAGGATGATGCTTCACTACATGGTGGCAAGAATTTGCATTCCAGATTCGGGGAAGGAGCAGGAGCAACTAGCAGGACACCTTGGACAGCTGGACCCCAAGGACATTGGCAAGAGGCACAAAAAGCCCCAGGGAAGTCTGTCTGACTGTATAAGGGCTATTTTTTGCTCTGGGAGTAGCTGAGTGCTGGAGCAGGTTGCACAGGGAGGATGTGGAATCTGCACCGTTATAGACACTCGCAACCGGACTGGACAATCCACCCTGCCGGAAAGAAAAACAGGGAAGAAAGCAACGGCATTTGCTTTGCTGTGTGAATGAAATTAAACCTTTACTCGAAGAAGGATGGAAAAGCCACCTGTGCCATTTTCACAGCCTGTCTCAGGCCATGTCAGCCTATGGGTGCACCTATAGTCTTCTGCTTGGATGACAGTTTGTGCTAGACTTGGAACAGGTTTGGAAGCCAGAGTGCCCTTGTTTGTTCCTTGCTGTGGCCGAGGAGGGTGGGTTGCAGTCCAACCAAGGGTCAGTAAGGATAAAATCTTCACAAACCTCTTAAGTGTGTGAAAGACCAAGCTGTGTAGAAAATAGAAGGCACTTTTGATATCTTTACCTGCCTACAGAGCCCACGGCTTCAATAAACCTACTTTAGGAGGCAAAGATTTGGGAGTAAGAGCTCCAAAGAGCTTATTTTGGTTTAAGCAGTCTTACCTGGTGACTTTCGGATAGGAGCTTTATATTGCTCTAGGGAAAAGATAAAGGGCTAATAGTTGCTTTTGGTCCTCAGTGTATGAAATCTCGATGGATGGCAAAGGGCTTAGGAAAGCTGTAGAAGATACTCTTGTGGCCTCCTGGTGCATAAGCTCATGTTCCTTGTTCGTAGCTTGAGGAGCTTATTTTCTGCTTCCTTCTGAACTGGAGAGTTGTAAAGCATTAAATGTGCCTTGAGGAAATAAAGTCAGGCTTTTCCCAGCTCTCCAGTCCCTGAGTCTTGTGAGGACATTTCGTTTGGCCTCCTGGACCCAATAGCATGGACTGCACGAGATGATCTTTTTCATTTTGTTTTGTGTTGTGTTGGTATACAGTGGAAGGGAGGGAAGCGGACTCTGCAGAAAAAATGCTGCATTTCAGCAGAAAAGTTGAGAAACCTGAATTTAAGCTTTGCTGAGGAAAGTATCTGTGTCCTACCTGACAAGTTGGGGGGTTGTCCAAGCCCAGAGGAGTTTTGAGCAGCAGGACACGGACCTGAAGTCCATGGCTGACTCCTCCTGCAAGCAGCTGCCTGCAGATGCTTTGGGGTAGGAAGGAGCGTGTGTGTGTGCAGGAGCCTCACGAACTGCATGAAGTCAAGAGCTGAGAAGCTTCCTGTTTCCTTTTAAAGGCTTAGCAGAATTTGAAAGCAGCCGCTGCCGCGACCTGGACCAATGATGTGGGCAGAGAGCCGGGGGAGTTTCAGCTCGGCGCCCGTTACGAATGCCAGCCTGGCCTTCTCCTCCGCACGTGGAGCAGGGCGAGCGGGGCCGCCCGGGCCGCTCCTGAAGCCGAGATGCAGCTGGGCACCCAGTGTCTGCACCTCCGGGCAGCAGGGTAAGGTGAGCTGTTGGTAGGGGCTAATCTTTGGGGAGTTGCTGTAAACGAGGTGCCTGGTTCATTTATTTGTTGATGTCTCTAAATTGAAAAAAAAAAAATCCGCAAGCCCTTGTATTCCTCGGTATTCCTTGAGCTGCTGTTTCTTGCTTGGATTGGGTTCTGTATCTTCAGTGTGGTATGGATGCAGCTTCAAGTCAGCATGCTTAAACTGTGAGATCTGTCTGCTTGTGAAACCTGTGGATTTGCAAGTTTATATTTTGGTTTGCTTGGACCATTCCAGGGGAGCCTCCCTGTCCCTCTCTCAGACATGTCCTGGATAGGGGTCCTATGTTCATAAAGACTGGGCTGGGGGTGAGGATGCTGTAGGACTTCAGTGGCATGTGTGCTCAGCTGGGATGGATAGCTCCAGACTTCTGCACAGGTCGGGGCATCCACGTGTGGACACTATGAATTCTGGGCATTGGAAGGAGTAAGATGTACCATGGATGGAGAGGTTCAGCATGTGCTGGGATCTTGCAGAGGAACGTCCTCTCTGTCAGCAGAGAGGGATTCTCTTGTAGCATCTTTCTGCTTCTCCCTGCCTTCTCCTGCAACTGCTCTGCCAGGGTGGTGCTTCTTCATGAAGACCTTGAAGTTTGTCCCAGCCAACTCTCACTCTTAATCTTGCTGCTACCATGGGCTTGTGCTCTTGCATGTGAGGCGATGCGTCCTATGAGCACCACTTTGGCAAGGGGACCTGGTCTGAAGGGTGACTGTGCATGGCCAAGACCTGGATTGTCCAAGACATGTGGTTGGCCCCAGAGACATGAGGATCCACTCTGCTCTGTGTGACTGCTCTACTGAGGTTGACTGTGATCTCTGCTTCCATTCCGCATCCACCCTGGGTCTCCTGCAGCCTGTTTGACCTTAGACAGTGGAACAGGGATGGGAAGAGGGCCCATGCACTGAGGCTTGTGCCACCAGGCACTCGCTAAGGGCTTCCCCAGTGCTTGCCCTGCGGGGGAGTTTGCAGGGAGTGACAGCTCCGTTCATGCATGGGGTTGGTGCGCTCTGACAGAAGAGACAGGGTGAAATACCAATATTAGGGCTTTCTGTCACACATGAGCAGGACTTCCGAGGTGCTCAACATCTGCAGCCCTCTGCCCTGACTAGTCCCAGACAAGGGCTTGTAGTAGGAGCAACAACTGAGGCTGGGGACACCATGGCATGCACTAACTGCTTAGCACAAGCTTTCCCTTGGGTGAGGACAGAGAGGAAATATAACAGTGAAACCCCACTCTGCCCCTGATTTAGGCTGGAATCCAGCAAAATCTCTTCTGATCCGGTAGGAACTGATCCTAGAGTTAAAATACAACAAACTTGCACTTGCACCCATCAGCGGGCCAGCATGGGTGAGACATAAGGTGTGACACGAGGCATCCATATTTTGGGATGTTCACCAGTGAAAACAAGACTTTAAGATCTGCCTCTGACCGCATCTGGAGAAATGACACCTTTTGGGCCACGAAGAGCAAAGCGGTCTTTTGAGATCTTATTTATCTTATCTTTTGGGACCACTCAAACTACCACTCAATTTATCTTATTGAGTGGTAGTTTGTGTTTTTCTCTTGCTCTTTTGAAACCGAATCTCTTCCCTAGGGATTTAATAGCCTTCCTAATCTGCAAGGAGGATTTATTAAGAGAGCGCAAGTGCCGCTGCTTATGCCAGGAAACACTGGTTTATTTGGTGAAGGAGGTACCGTGTCAGTGCAGACAGAGCATCCAGAAGCCATGGTTATCCCTCTTAGCATGGATGTCACCAACCAGGACAGATCCCGTAACTGGGATAACCTATCCCCACGTTTGACTTCATCCTGTCTTTGAGGAGTGGTTGGGGGGAGATTTCTTTTGCCTTTTCAGTCCTTTTCCCATCATTAGCATTCCCACTGCTGCTCTCTCCCTGGTGTCACCATCTTGTCCCTCTTTGTGTCTTGCTAAGGCTTTGGCTTCAGCAATATCCTGCAGCAGTGAGTTCCCCTTCTAGCTGCACGCTGTGTGCAACGCCTATTTCCTTTTCTCATTTTCTTCTAACCTCGGGCTCTTCTGCATTATCAGCAGTCCTTCGCTTGGCTTTAGGGGCTCACCTATTCCACAACTCCAGAGCAAAGAGACATTCACCGTAACTTGTAGCTCCTGCCGACCCAAGCCACGGGGCTGCGCACCCCGTCGCAGAGCAACCCGGCTGCCCCAAACCGCACCTTTTTGTTCTGCTTTCCTCCCTCTCATCTTCCTTCTCCTTTAACAACTCACAAAACGTGTGGGGCAGCCCACACTTGCAGGGCAGCAGTGAGACAGCATGGGCAGGTCAAAGGAGGAAAGTTGGGTTTTGAGCACCCGGCTCACGGACAAGCGCAGTCCGGCCCAGCGAGACAGACACTTTCAGTTCCTCTTTGTCTCCTCTCCTTCACACTGAAGGGGTAATTTTTGACCCTGCCGGTGTCAGCAAGGCTGCTCGCCCACCCTGCACCGGCCGCACCATGGCTCCCTTCTCCCCAGAGATGCCTCAGCAGTTCGAGCGGGCACTTTTTTAAAACACGGCCACCCAATGGGCGCCCGGCACCTCTTCCCCACCAGGTTCCCTTTTTTGGCTCATGCGCCGCCCTGATTTTTCAGCAACAACAGTGACCTCTGCCGGCACCGGCCCCGGGACAGAGCTGCCTTTGGCTCTCCCAGCCCATGGACCTCCAAACCCATGGACCTCCAAGCCCCTGGCTCTTCTGCTTGTGCTACAGGCAATTGAGTAGCTCCCACATGCCTAGGGTGGGATTCAGGTGGGCTAAACGCCGGCTGTGTCACAGTGAAACAGTCTAAACACTGCAGCAGGCTCCACTGTGCTCAGAGCTAAGTCCTCTCCAACCCTTTCACGCTCATAGTCCCATTTCTCCTTTGTATCTCGCACGCATAGGGAGGAGAACCCATGGCAATGAAAATCCTGTATGGCAAAGAAATAGATCTGTGGAGCTGCTGGGGCACCCCAAGGCTGCCAGACCTTTGTTCCCTTAGGCCTCAGCGTGGAGGTGTCCCCTCCTTGTCATGCTTTGACTGCAGCCCTCCACCCTCTTCTCCTCCATCTCTCATTTTTTTGTCTCCCTTATGAAAGGAAGGAACAAGCCGGCGCCGCGGGCTCCAAGGCTGCAATTTGTGGGCGCCGGCAGGCCCCGGAGCAGGGCCGAGCAGCAGGGGGAGCTTGTCGGACGCCGCCGCTCTCCTGCCCGCGATCACGCGGACAAGCGCTCGCCCTTCCGACGGCTGTTTGGGTAAACACCCCTGCCCGAGCGCAGCTGCCAGCTCTAAGCAGAACCAGTGAAAAGTTTCCGAAAGGTCTTCTGAGGGCAGCCTGAGGGCTGAGCGCCCGGCAGGCCTTTGGTGGGAGAGCCTCGCTGGCGGCCTCCATGGCTCACATGGGGCCGCACCGCCTGCGGTGA
Source organism: Nothura maculosa (assembly GCA_032353885.1). NCBI lineage: Eukaryota > Metazoa > Chordata > Aves > Tinamiformes > Tinamidae > Nothura > Nothura maculosa. The sequence goes on along the minus strand of JAUBOD010000443.1, from coordinate 1,497,608 downwards.
CTCATTCCGATAGGGCTTGCTGGGCATGTGGAATCTCCACACGAGGTTCAAGAGAGCCCTTTCCTCGTTAAAGCAAAACAACAACAGCAAAAAAAAAAAAAAGGGGACGGGTGATTTTACAGGAAAGAGGTGAAAGGAGGGTTTGTGGTGCGGAGCTGTTGCCGTGTTTTGGGGCAAAACATCCCCAAGAGGAGGCAAGGAGCACGGCGGCATCTTGCCACAGGGCTCGGGAGAGCTGCACCAGGCCAAGCTGGCAGCGTGGCCCCCTTGCTCCCTGCTTGCTCCCCTAGATTAGGAGCCTTGGGGCTGCCCCACATCCCAGTGGGGCTGAAGGCCGCACCGAGCTGCACACAAGGCCGCTGCATTCCAAGGGGGCGCAGTATCCCAGCTCCTGCCTCAGGTCTCCAAGATGTCAGTGCGACCTGTGTTAAAGCAGAGCCGTGCGAGGCCTTCAGCAGAGCCAGCCCTGAGCGTGCGGGAGCTGCCTCCGCCCTGCTGACACCTGGAAAACCAGCCCGTCTGTCCCGCTCTGCGCTTTGCTCTTGGAATTGCCCATGGATGGAGCTTGTCCCCCGATTCCCCGGCGCCAATATTGTGGCTATTGCCCCCCTTTGCCCCCAGGGTGATTACACAATGTTGAAGTCACCACCGCCCGCTGCTCCCACCATGCTGGTCTCACGCGAGCTCCTAGGGACTTGTGTGGACGCAGCTCCCACCCCACCATGGAGCAGCTCCTCCAGGCTGCCCTGCCCAAGCCCTTGGACCTCGGGGTGTCCAGGGAAAACCACCTCCGCCGGGAGCACGGAGCGGGCGGCTCGGGGCGGGCCGCGGCGCTGCAGGAATGTGGCCCTGCAGCAGGCAGGGAATGACTCAGAAGCACCCGGGTCTTTGCGGTTTTTCTTTCGTGGTTTGCCTGTGACGAGCGGGTTGTTTTTGCTCCCCGGGAACCAAGGCAGGTGCTGGAGGCAGGAGTCAGGCTCTCGCTCATGGCTCCTGGGGCCGCTCCGGCTTAGGGAAGGGCCGGCGCTCTTGGAAGTGCAACGAGGGGCTCCGAGGATTGTGGCCCAGCAGAGCCCCGGCCGTGTGCACTTATCCCCTCCATCACTTGCCCAGGCCACAGTCTGCTGAAAAGCAAGGCAGGGTATCCCTACAGCCTCCTACATGACCACCAAGGGACATAAGGGATGACCATCAAGGGATATAAAGGGATAATGCCCCCATCCTCACCCCCAAAAGGCAAAATCAACCCTGTGAGGGTCAGATTTAATTCACAGGGCATTTCTCTGTAGCCAGCAGCCCCGTGCGATGCCTCCCATGGCTCCGCGCAGCACAAACCAACCCTTCTGAAGGACTTTTGGAGTATCAAGTGTGGTGTTATATGAGCATTTACCTGGTTTGGAGCTCTGGTTTCATTAGGGTCAGAAAAGATCTAATTACACCTTGGCAGATTGCAATTTACCTTTTTTTTTTAATATATATATTTTTAATGAACAGCACGCGCACTGCTTTTACATTCACATAATGCATAACCAATGAAGGAATAACCCATCCCAAAGAAAATACCTGTGTCTTTTTTACCTCAAATGCTTTTTTAAAAGGTCTTTCCTTTTTTTTGCTGCAACCCGACAAAGATACCATGTGCCTGACTTCTGCCTGAGTCAGTTGTTTCTTTGAACAGCTGGGTCCATCTTATGTTACACATTTTCTCTACACATCCTGGGCACCAGGCCAGCTCCCTGATAGCTACACTGAGGGCAGGTTGAAAATTTTCCACCGGCTTTTCTTTTCTCTTTTTTTTTTTCTTTTGAAAAGAAAGTTGGATTTTTGTCAACAATAAAAATTTACCTCCAGAAAAGCGTTTGTCCTTTTTGTGGAAAGCTTTGGCTTCTTGTAAAATGTACAATGAAGCGTGCATCCACAAGCTGAGAGTGTTTGGTGTTTTCTGGATAAATCTTCCTGGGTTTGTAGTTGGCCAGAAAACCAACTTTTTCCGTGGATAAGGACTGCAGTGATTTTTTTCCGTTTTTGTTGCAATATTCTAGGGGGAGGATGTGGGAGGGGAAGGTACTGTATGTTTTCCAGCCAGCAATAGCTACCCATGTAGCACCTCTCCTCCTCTATGTGTCCACGAATGTTACTGTTTTATCGCTAAAAGTGAGATTTTGTCTTTTTTTTGGTCATAACCTACAGTGGAAATAGCGCAGAGTTCTGTCATCTGTTGCTGGGGCATGCATAGTACAAAAGCTCGTCTTGCAAGGTGTTTTAATTAACTGCTACAGGAGAGATACACAAGGGGG
>JAUBOD010000443.1:1456954-1489869 GCA_032353885.1 Nothura maculosa | reverse complement strand
TCCCATGGTTGCCCCAAGAAGCTTTTCACCCCTCTTTGAGGGCACCTCATGGGAAACGGTGTGATGCCAATGAGGTGCCCCTCTCAGAGGAGAGCCTGCTCATTGTAGAACCTTGCTCCCTCTTCCAGCAAGCCGGCACGTCTGGAGTGGGACACCTCATGGGAGCAGCCTCTGGTGTCTGCCCTGGAGCTTTCACTGAGCAAAGTGAGTCACATTCATGCTCTGAGCCCCGAGACAAGCCTGGGAGGCTCAGCCAAGTAGTCCTAGACCCCAGATCTCTGCATTTGCACAACGCAGGCTGGAATTAGAGCTCCTTTCTTGTCAGAATTCTGGGAAGTCCAGCAGAAGCCCATGGGAAGGGCTTATCTCACGGCTCCACAGCTTTTCATGCTGACATCCTGCCTGTCATACAGTGAGACTATGAAGCTGGAGAGGAAATATGGCAATCGTTTTGTCTTGTTTTGTCAAGCCTTGCCCGTGGTTGAGTGTCTGTTACAGCCCACTTCGACATCACAAAGCCCATTTTTTTACACTGGGTGACTTTGAAAAAGCCTGGCTTTAGCTGATTAAAACAGTCTTTGTTTTACTACTTCATGGGTTTATTCACTGATAAATGACTAATTTCTGAACTTGATCTTAATCAGAGAGTAAAAACACACCAGTTAGACATTTTCAGGTTGGTTTATTTTATTGAAACAAATAAGAGCATGCTCCTCACCGTACCACAATTATGCAAAACAGAAACTCCGTGTAATAAATAGAAGGAAAGCAAACAAGGTTTGTTACAACTACTACCTCCTAAGAAGACAAAAAAAAGAGAGAGAAAAAAAAAAGAATAGAGAAAAAAAAAGAGATAGAGAAAAAAAAAGAAAAAGAAAACAAGGAAGGAAAAAAGGTCTAACGAAGGCATGATCTGCACAAATGTAATATAGATTCAGAGCTGTGTAATGGGCAGATGTTTCAATGGGAGGGTGCCAGCAGTCACTGAAAGGTGACCGGACTGATTTCTTGGGAGAAAAACCCTGGGAACCCTGGTGTACCGAGGGATGGGAGAGCATGGCAAAGCACAAGGCTTCAGCCCGCAGGTGCTGCGCTCATCCAAAGCAAATAATATTCTGGAGCTGTCGTATATCTAAAAGCAGGCCTTAATTAGTCTTTCCTTGGATGACATTGAAGTGATATTCTGCAGTGCCTCGGAGGCCAAGTACAACACACCGCGTCCTCCCAGCCCTCTGGATTTGCTCTGCATCTGCGGAGTGGGCTCGGCCAGCTGGCAGCCCCGACGCACGAACCTCCCGATGGAACCAAGAGGGTTTTGCCCATTCACTCTCCCCTGTGTCCCCCGTGTGTCACTGCAATCTGGGCAAGCCGTTCAAGCCCCGTTTTTGTGGCTCCTGTTGCCAGTAGAAAGGTCATCGTGGCTTTCCTGTTCTCTAGTAGGTGCAATTTATCTCGGGTCGCGTTTGCAGTTTTCGTTGGTGTTACCCAATTTATGAATTTAATGATGCTGTAAAATAGTGAATAACTTTTGGGCTATATTCAAATAATGGATCTTAAGGAAGGAAAAGGACTTGTTCTGGGCTTAAGATGTGGATATATAAATATGGTCTGTGCTCACTTGTCAGTGCTAGCGATGCCCAAAATGTGTTGCAAAAATTTACAGTTCGAGTCCATGGCCCAAGCTGTTGGACCATAAATCTTCTGTGTCACAAGGAAGAAGCTTACCAAGACTGATTCAGAGGTTGAGCTAAATCACTGTGCCTGCTTAAGCAATAAATGTAACTTCCTTCTTGGGGGGAATGTGATGGGGAGCATTTAGGAGGTGGGTTCTCCCATGAGGGGCTCCCATGATGGCTTCTGTGCCACGTGGTGGCCCGTGTTGGCAGTAGGTCACCCATCAGGGCCATGGGCAGAGATGCAAGTGGCTGCTTGTGTCCTCAGATGACAACTCCTCATGCACCTGCAACACTGGCTCTTTCTGATGGAGTTGTCACTTGCTGCCTGAAATGGGGAGGATCACAGCACAGGAACAGTTAATAGCCTGGAGAGCAGAAGAAAGGAGTCATTCTTCCCTCCACCAGTGTTACGAGCTGTTTGCAGAGCAAAAGGGAGAAAAGCCAAAGAGATAGAGTTTTGCAAGTTTTTTCTTTTCCTCTTAAGAAAACTGAAACTTTGAACTAGTGAACTTCTGAATCAGGGATGATGGTAGAGCAAAAGAGACCCTGTTTACTTGGCCTTGGGAATACTGCTCTGAGGACCCAGGAGCAGCTGTGAAAGGCTTGGAGAAGCAGTGGAAAGTGGATACCTGGGGATCAGGCACTATGTATCACGGAGCCTTCTTTAACCCTGCAGATGAATATGCCCCAGCTTGTCCCAGAGTAGTTTGGTCCCAACTTGAGTTTTTACAGAGGCTTTTCTCCTGAAGGGCTCCAGAGAGATCTCATTGCTGCCTTTGGGTGGCTAATGGCAGGGTATAGAGGTCATGGAGTCAGATGGTTTTTGGAGGTGCACTGGGCATGAACGATTTCCATCCTTGTTAATATTTACAATTTCACTGGACATTGCCCTTAGCAAACTGCTCTGAGGGGAAACTGGGTCGGAGACCTCCACAAGTCCCTTTCCACCTACCTTCTTATCTAGAAACCAGTGAATATAGCTCTGATGTCCCAGCTGCTAATGGGGCCTTGTCAACCTGGGACTGGTGGTGGAAATCCAGAGGCCAACATGACTCCAAGTCTCACAAATGCATTAGCTGGAAGAACAGGCAAGGGGCTTGGGAAATTTCACACAAGACCATGAGGACCGTGAGGACCATGCAGGTTCTTAGGAAGGCAAGACATGGATGGGGCTTGTTTCTCACTGGCCTGAGAGGTTTAAAGAGATATGGGTGGGGAGAAATGGTAAAGAGCATCTCTGAGATATTGTGTGTAGGTTCAGGGGCTGAGTATCAGGAAGGCTTTGGAGCAGTGGGAACTGGTGCTGGAAAAATGTCCTGAGGTCTGGAAAATCCTGGAAGAAGCAGGGTTGTCTGCAGAAAATGCGATGAGAAAAGACAAAGAAGTCATTGAATGCAATTGCTGCAAAGATGAAATTTGCCACACTCTTATGGCCAGGACAAGAGGTCACGGACCTCAAGCCCTATTTCCTATGGAGGAAGAAATACTGCCTGTGTCCTTGATATAGTTGTGCTGCTATAAAAACTCCCTTAACCCACTGTAATTGTTGTGTAAAACAGCTAGATGACAGTTAGGGAAAACTGGGTAAAAAGGTCTCCAGAAAGAGCAGAAAATACTAGTTGAGGAGTAAACCAGACAGAGGAAGTCAGGACACGGGGCTTGCCGGTCAAGAGCATGTGAGGAGTGTTCTTGCAGGGAGCCGTTCTCGGAGGAGCAATCTCGAGCCATGGGGACGGGCATGTTTTCCATCACTGTCGTGTGAGCAGCTGGCCTTTTCCGTGTCGTCCTGAGAGAGGCGAGGTTTGCAGAGGGAGGTCACAGCTTTTATTAGTCTGGCTGATAGGGATGTGAAGAAAAAACAGGCAGTGCTTTCCAGAGGACAAGCTGAGAAAGGGTTCAGGTGCTCCAAAGCTTTGCCGTTTCATTTTGCTCCTTTTCTCCTATTAGAAAGCATGGCATCTCCTTGCAAACTTTATTTAGTGTTAAAAACGTGCCTTGCTGTCTCCAGTGCATTGGGATGGCTGTCAGCACCCCCTCATCTGTCTGAGAGGAGAAGTCAGAGACAAGGCAAATGTTGCCAGCTCTTTTTGGTCTGGAGTTCCTCAGCATTGTGTCCATTTGAGATCTGAACATCTGCAGATCTTCATCCTTCTTCAGATAGTGTCTCCATGACAAAAACATAGCAAAGTTGGGATTTCCTGTTGCTTCCCTTCATCCTTTTCCCATGTGCCTCCAAGTTTTGGAGAGAAAGGAGATCTTGCAGAAGATGAGTTTGACCTCATCTTCTCTATACCCTCCATAGGTTCTCCCTTCCCCATGCTGGACAAGCCCAGCTCCCTCAGCGTCTTCTTCTACATCAGGTGCACCAGGCACCAACCATCCTGGTGGCCTCTGCTGGACTTGTCCATCAAAGTCTGTCCCATTTTGGGGTGCAGCATCCACACGTGGTCTCACAAGTGCTACACGGAGGTGATCATCCCTTCTCTTGGCCTCCTGCATCCTTGGTAATGCATCCCAGGACACCTTAGGCTTTAGAGCAGGAGGGCTTCCATAACCCTCAGCGTTCCACACGTGCGCCTCCTGCCTTCCCTCTCCACAAGTGTGTTTTCCTGCCCCCCGCAGCTGATATTTGAACTCCTGCACAATGAAGCAGCGCAGGCACCGATAACCTCGGCAGCGCCGGGGCGAGAGGAGGAAGGATCCTCCAAGCGCAGACAATGAAGCTTTTGTTACGAGCCGTTTGAGTTGATTCATTGCCAGAGCGGAGTGTTTTTGTCGTTTGGGTTGCTGAAGGCTGGGACAGGAGCCCACACACCCAGCTTTCTCCCCGCTTGTGACCTTTAACTGTTTTCAAAATCACGTTCGCGGCTCACGCAGAAGAGACCGTAAATTCATCACAGTCACCGTGAACCCTCTTTGCCTGCCCTTATCTGTGCATCTGATTGAGTAAATCTGGAAATCTGGTGGTGGCGTCGGCCCTGGGGGCAGGTGAGCGGCGAGCAGAGGAGCGGGGCAGGCAGAGCAGATCTCAGTGTGCGGCACCAAGAGCGTTGCCTTCAGCACAAAGTGCCCCCCAAAACTACACCAAGTCTGTTCACTCATAAGCATCACCTCGGGTCTGCTGCTTCTTTCCCATCCCACTGCAGAGGTGTCTGGTCCTCCACCTTCTCGCTTCCCAAAGCCTAGCTCTGCTGCCATAGGTTGAGAGCAGCCATGGGGGCAGCTCAACTAGCCCCAAGGCCACCGGAATTAAGAAACCTTGCTCCAAACCCAGAGCAGACACGGGCTGGAAGCACCGAGTTACCAGCTCCTGGGAAAAAGGGCTTTGATTCCAGCAGGAACTTGGCTGCCAAGGTGTTTTTCTGGGAATGTAGAGAATGCCAAACTGATCACCCAGTGTGATGCTCCTCAGTGAGGTCGCTCTGGGCAGCGCAGCTGCTGCCCGGGCTGTCACTGGTGGGTTTCCAGCAAGCCCCATTAGCCCCACTTTGCCATTGCACTGAGGCTGTGACATGGGAAAGGCCACGTCCCGCTGGGGTGATGGATGTAGCCGGGCCCCGTCTTTCCCAGGGTGGGAGTGAGGGGGAGGAATGCGGCTCCTTCCCATCGGGATGCACTGCGAGCTTCTCTGCAGGAAAACGTCCTTCTTGCTCCCACTGCAGTGCATCTGGCAGCCACATCCTGCCTGTCCCAGAGGTGCCGTTTCTGGCAGGGAACCTGGCTTTGCTTCTCGCTACAAGTTCTGCCCTCGGGTCCTTGTGCTCCCTGCTCTCTGCCTCTTCCCCTTTTGCCTCCTCCGCTGTTTTCACCTGTGGTCAGAAGGAAACTACAGTCCTGCATTCCCAGTTCTCCACCAGGATGCTATTTCACCCCTTGCTTTGGATGAGGGTGATGGAACAGGAACAGATTTTGAGAGATTGAAAAAGTCAGTGTGGGCATGAAGAATAAAGACCTGGGCCAGCGGAAACCAGCCATGTTCAGGACTGATCTGTCCGTGACAAATGCCAGCTACAAACCAAGGGTGAAAACCTTCTTTCCTTCTTTCTGTATACATTTATTTAGCAGATCGTCCTCCCTATCTTTATTTTCTCTCCTGACTATCCCCATTGGCTCTTGGTGTAATTTTGGAGAGTATTTCTAAAATGCTTCTGCTGGTCTCAGTTATTTATGAGTCCTGTCAGTAGCCAGCGACCTCTCTCCGATCAGCTCCCTTAATGCTTGTCTTCTGCCCTTCCCTCCCTAAAAATGCAAGAAAAATAAACCAAGCAAAAAAGAGTTATTTTACCTCAAAAGAGTTATTTTGCCTCCTGCAGCTCTCTCACTCCATGTCCCTCCTGCCCAGATGCTACCAGGTGAGTCATGGGTGCCCCACGTTGGGTTTAGTGGCCACCACCACCTGCTCATCAGATACCCCTCTCTTAAGCACCTCACCAGCACCAGTACCATGGACCAGGCTCTTCATCCACGGGCATGTGGCCTCTCTCTTCGTCTTAGGGAGACCAGGCAGAGGCAGTTCTCTGAGCAAAGCATGTACATTGTGCTGCTAAACCCAGTGCTAAAAATAGCTGGTTTCATAAGCACCTATTGGGAAATCTCCCTGCATGGAGCAGCTTGGCTCGTTCAAGGTCCTGTATCCAGCCACAGTTTGGGGCAGCCTCTCAGAAATGCCATATGAAGTGGAGCCATTTACGCTTCAAGCCCTCTTGATTTTTGGAAGCCTCCTGCCTTTGTCCTCTGATCCAGGGCTTCTTGGCACGGCTTTGTCAATGCACCTGCAAAAGATATATTTGTCCATCTGGCTCGGTGACATGTAAACAGTGCGCGCTCTGTCATGGCTACAGCAGGAGCCGTGAGCAGGGAGGAAAGCAGAAGTGCTGCGAGCGGGGCACTGCGCAACACCCGACCCACGCTGCGCATGCAACCACTCACAGTCCTGGGCAAGGAGCCCCAAAGCAGGGCCCGGCACCCCTGCTGACACCCGCTCTTGTGGGTATCCTCGGTCTAAGATAAGAAAGAAAATCCAGCTTTCTTTCAGCATCTGCAGGGCAAGGGAAGAGGGAAAATAGTTGCATTTTCCCACCTCTCAAAAATATACGTCTTCTGTTACTGTGAAGTACTCTTCACCATTGCCTCGTCCTTAAAAATCAAGAGTATCGGAGTTTTTTCCCCAGCTCGCTCTGTTAGTGGCTGAAGTTTGCAGGTCCTGCTCTGCTTCCTTCTGGCTCAGCCCCAAACTGGCACAGAGTGAAGAAAAAGAGACTTTAAATGAGTCAGGCCCTTCCTCCCCTGGGCCAAGCTCTTTGTATAGGTGGCAGTATTGGCCACACAGCCCAGAAATCCATCCTAGATCCATCAGGCTAGACCTGACTTGGCCAACCTGCGCCTAGGACGTAGTGGAGTCAACCTGGAGCCTTGGCAGCAGGATAAGAGCTCTGTTTTCCCTGGAGGAGCTGTTCTTGAGCAGTCACTGCAGGGAACACAGTCCTGCTTGTCTCCTACCCACTGGTGTGTTAACCTTGCAATCACCCTGACCACAAGTTGGAAGCATCCTATGATGCTTCCCTCAAATGGGAATGGCCCATTTCAGGAAAACACTCATTCTTTTCAGAGCTACTGAATCTCCCAAACCACGTCTTTTTATCCTAAAGGTGTGTGGACAGAAAATGAAAAGCCAAATATGTGCACGCTCCGCATGGAGCCTCCCTTCCCAGCGCCTCATGGGAAGCAGAAGCAGGAAGTCAGCGCATTTCGATGGCGCCGGTTCATTCACTTTGAGTCTGTGTTTTGGGGAGAATTGCCTGGAATCTGTAGCTTTTCTTGCAGGTTCTTTGAAGCTCTTCGGCACCTGCTGGGCTAATTCGGGCCTGTGGAGGTAAATCTGACCTGTTCTGTGCTGATTGCCCATGGAAATGGGTCTTCTGTCCGGACCAAGCTGAACGTCACTGTTGCTACTTGAAAGGAAATGTTAATCAATGGGCTGTGTCAGATCCTCTTGCCTAAACGTTTCTTAACTATATTTTGGGGCTGGAGGTAGCACTTATTTGGAATATATTTAAAAGAAATTTATTTAGACTCACAAAAAACCTTATGTCAGCAACTTTTATTCCCCGTTGTGCTTGACATTTAATAGGTTTTTGTTTTGAATGGCAAAGGATACAACCTAGTATTTAAATAAGGCAGTAGAGGAAGAGAGTGATGATTTAGCCAAAAGCAATAAAATCAGTGAAACCACAATTAAACATCAGCTGATCACCTCTTAGAGCAAAAAAAAAGAAAAAAGTTACTATTTTCCTGCTTTTCTTTAAGTGTGTTGTGATTTAACAGCGCTCCCAGGCAGCAAATGAGAAGCTGCCATAGGGCTGCTTTGCTTCCAGCAATGTGTTATTGGTTATTTGGGGACAAAACGGGATGGGAAATGTGAGCTTGTCATTTTTCCATGGCTTCATAAAATTATAGGGACGCTCTCTGCATGCCGAGTCGCGTTGCCTAGACAGTTACGGCAAGATATACTCATTATGTCCCATTACAGAAATGAGCACTGCTGTAATGAAGCAGCCAATTAGCAAGGAGGTGCCCCTTTCCCTGAGCTTCTTTTCGGTTTCAGGGTTTTAATTTCTGTTTCCTTTTCCACTCCGTTTTGTGATGAAAAGCCTCATTTTGGAATATCAATGAGTTGTTTTGAAAGCCCTAATATTTCTCTGTAATTAGCTGTCTCCACCTCATGAAAGCATTGCATTTCAAAGTTGCTGTGACTGTTAACTGTTAAACATATCTCCTTTCCGTGAAAAAAAAAGGAAGAGAACAAACATGGCAAGGTATTATTTTTCCGAGCTGGCATCATCAGGGTGACTTTGATATTGCTTATTTCTTTTCCCAGTTGTGCTTCTGAAGCCAAGAGCAATGGAAATCACTTCTCCTGAGCATGCTACTCCTTGGCACCACACGCTCCTTTCCCTCTGCTCCAGCCCAATGTTCCCTGTCCCTTCCCGCTTCCAGCCTTCGCATTCCCTGCCCGGCCGTGGTAATATCAGGCACACAACCTTTCCACCTAACTATGTCAGCAGGGAACCCAGTGGGAAATAGAACAGAAAGGCCAGGGCTTGTGTTTCAAAGCAAGAGGGAAAACACGATTTGAAGGCAGGAACGTGCCTGGAGATTGCTGGGCATCAAGGGAGACTTTCCATAATTTCCAGTGGGCACCGGCTAAGCCTCCAGTTATTTGGTTGGTCACAAGGCTGGCAGTGGCTGGAAGAGGGTGTAAGAGGAGTTGTTTTCCTGGGAATTGCAACAAGAGGACCTTTCCCAGGCCACTGTCAACCCCGCGTGGCCCATGACTTCACTCCAAGCAGGAACTTTCTCATTTGCCTTTAAAAAAAAGACGTGTTTACCCAGTTCCCATCCTTCATTTTCCTTTTTAGTCCCTGAAGAGCAGTCCGAGCCTGTGGTTTTCGATAGCAAAGGCGCTTTCCGATGGGAAAAAAAAGCCATGCTTTCCAAGGGGTGTAGCTGCCTGCTTCTGGGGAAGCACAAGTGACTGTCAGCCGTGGGAAAATATCCCTTTCCCTTCATGCTGGCAAGGGAGGGACACAGTTCGGTGAGCTGGTCCATGCTTGTAATGCAGTCACTGCAGCCGTGTCTTCCTGCCTCTGGAGGGTGGTGGGAGCTGGAAAACACAGGTAAGAACCTTTAGGAAGGAGGAAAACACAGGTAAGAAACAGCGCGTCTTGCTGTTGCCCATAAGGTATAGAGGATTGCCTGGGTACTGTTGAGTTTTGGCGGAGGAATTTCTTAAAAGCTGGTGTTACTTTGTGCCTGCAATGGGCATAAAGACGTGGGCGCCGCATGGAAGTCGCCGTGGGATGGATCCTGATGTCCCGAGCTGGGATCACCCTCTGCCGAGCGATGCTGGGTGCCTTCCCAGGGCATCTGCTGCTGCCACGGGGCGAAGCCACGCGTGGGACGATGCAGATCAGCCTCGTTTGCTAGAGATGAAGGTAGTTCAGTATCAGATTCTTGGGTGTTTCTTGTAAAATACCGATAACCTTTTATACGACGTAGATAGCCAGGCATCAGAGCAGATAAAGTCTCATCTTTCTAAATGCATAGGCGTAGATACAGATATATGGACACCCACTCCTGCGTTTCTGGGATCCCAAGGAATTTTACAATCACCCTATAAATCCAAATATAGAAAAATAGTTTCTCCAAATACAGAAAATCACAGGTCTGACTTCTAACATCTTAAATGAGGAAAGGGAAAAGCTAACCCAAGCTGCAGGATGTTGCAAACAGCTGTATTTAACAAATCCTTTCATATTGTGCCCGCCGCTGTTTGGAGGAAGCGGATTCCTCAGCAGCATCTGACTCTTAGCAGCTGCTCTGGAGTCCCGATATTAATAACCAGATTTGCACTGGTTGCGAGAGAGACTCCGGGGTTTAAAGTTCAGTTCCAAGAAATGAGAAGACCGCGTTAAATCAGAGCGCACATAGGAAACAGAAAAACCTTTGCGGACGGTCGCTACCAAGCTCTTTGCGCTTTATTTATTTATTTATTTATTTTTCTGGTGTGTTACAAATTGCCATAGCGCAAAGATGACTTGGATGAAGTAGAACAAGTTCAGCGTCGTGGCAAGGACAGCAGTTTCAGTGACTTCCTTTGCTTTCCTTGTTGCTCAGCAGCGCTGGCGCTTGCACCAAGCAAGCCTGGACACGCTGGCTGGTCCCTCTAGCTGTTCCTTTGAACCTGCCCCAATCCCTTCTGAATCGCCCCAATATTTTGGGTCCTTAGGGGCTGTTTTTTAGGATGACATCTTGGATGTCAGCAGGGCAGGTGGCACTGAGATCACTGCAGAGCAGCCCCGGGGGCGGAAGGGGCCAGGTTGGTGGCTGGACGCTCGCTGAAACCTCAGCTCCTGCTCCAAAACCTGGGGCAAGGCAGCCAAATCCTCTGCTCTGGTTGTGCTCCAAAATTGTAGCATTTTGGCTCCCAGTGAGCCCAGGGCTGCCTGAACTAACAAGTGACGCCACGTACGAGAAGTCCATCTCTCTGTCCTCTAGGAAAGTATTTACTTTATAAACCTTCCTGTTCAAAACTCTGTCCTCAGCTCTGCCCTCCAGGTTGCTTTTTTTTTTCTATATTTTTCTTTTTGGATCCCTCAGTTACTCTCCTGGTCTCCCATACTAATTTGTCCCAGCTTGGCAGCTGCTGAGACCTTCCACTCTGAGCAGCCTGGAGGCTCCTTGAGCTTCTCCTCACACGTAGTCACCATCACCTCTGAGTTCCCACCTTTCCTGGAGTCTTTGAGCAGGGATTCAAGCATGTGGGTAGTGACAGTCAAAATTTATATATATATGTGTATATATATATATATTTATATATTTTAGCAGAACTTTAGGGCTTTTGACAAGCCACATGAGATCCTTGGGTTGAAGAGCAGATGAACGTAGGACCCCGCTGGGACCAGCCTAGACACTGTGTCCTTCCACTGGGGAATCAGTTGGCGTTTTCATTTAACCTGATACCCATGGGTGCCGGTCCAGAGGCAAAGAGCACCATGCTCTGCTCCAGGATGGAAGGGGGACACCCCTTAGGAGGGCTCTTCAGGGCACCCAGAAGCCTGCAGTCTGTTTGCTCATATTTAAAAGTCAAACTCCCATTGCAAAGGTGTTCTCGACCGCTATGGTGATAAGCCCACACTTGAGTCCTCCACAGGACTTGACTAATGACTAACCAGGAACAGGACGCCGTAATGCAAAATCCCCAAGAAAACCACTGTGCCCCGGGGAAGTGACGGCTAGATCTGGGTGCCCCGATTTGGCTGAAATTCTTGCATTTGCTGACACATCCCGATGTTGATGGCCCACCACGTGTGACTCAGTGAAGCTGCAGGATGGGCTCAGAACTGTTAATCAAGGAAAGCCATCGCTGACTCATTGCCTGCAGTGGGGAGATGGGGCTGGCTCGATCCGCTCGCCCCCGCAGGAGCAGCCTCCACACCTGGGCTGTCCTGTCCCCTTGAGCTGCTGGTCCTGCCCATTGCGGGGCTCATTGCATCCCCTTGAGCTGCTGGTCCTGCCCATTGAGGGGTCATTGCATTTCCCTGAGCTCCTAGTCCTGCCCATTGGGGGGCTCATTGCATCCCCTTGAGCTGCTGGTCCTGTCCATTGGGGGGTCATTGCGTCCCCTTGAGCTCCTGGTCCTGCCCATTGAGGGGCTCATTGCGTCCTGTTGAGCTCCTACTCCTCTCCATTGAGGGGTCATTGCATCTCCTTGAGCTCCCAGTCCTGTCCATTGAGGGGTCATTGCATCGGGTCATTGCATCCCCTTGAGCTCCTGGTCCTGCCCACCAAGATGCCCATTTCATCCCCATGAGCTCCTGGTCTTGCCCACCAAAGGGCTCACTGCATCCCCTCGAGCCCTTGGTCCTGTCCATCAAGATGCCCATTGCATCTCCTTGAGCTCCTGGTCCTGCCCATCGAGGGGCTGTCCCTGGTGGCAGACCAGGACTTGGGGCTGGTGCTCAGCTCAGGAGAGATCTTCCCAGGATCCTCACAGCCCTTTCCAAATTACTTTTCTATTTTCAGCCCTAAAAACTGCAGTTAAAAGTGTATTTTAGGATAGAAACTTTGAATGTGAAGGGGCTGCAGTTTGCTCTTTTTCATGGGGTGTTTTTTTTTCTATCTAAGGCAATATTCTGTTATCTTCTCATTATGCAGCTCTTTTCAGGTTTGCCCCGCTGCTTTCACTCTGAAGTGTAATTGCAAGTTTGTCAGTGAGTGTTTCCACTTCAGCAGCACTCTGTTTTCTTTCCTCCACTAACGTCTTTGAGCACATATGGAGCATCTGTAGTCAAACCAGCCCTACCAAGTTAAGATATTGGCTGGGGCAGGCGCTCCTTTAACCCATTCATGACTCATGATCATGTTTGAATGCTGGCAAAACACAGTGTAGTTTTGCTTTCTTTCCCTCTGCCTCCTGATTGCTTCCATGTAAATATCTGCATCTTCCCTTAACAGCTGAACTTCGTGTAGTTCAGGTATAAATTGCAGAGGTTTCAGCTGTGTGCTGGCCTGAAGGAGGCCGGTCTGAAGCTTGGTGTTAAATGCAGGTGAAATGGGAAGCACAAAAAAATCAGGGGACCTGGTTACTTAAGTGCTTTCCTTGGGGATACAGGGTTTTCTATGGGGACTAACAGTCCTTGTCTTTTAATAGTAGTCTCTAACAATGGGTCCTGGCTCATGCGTTGCAGGAAATGCAAAAGACTAATTGTAAGTAGTTGAGAACTACCTAAAAAGGGAAAATTTCATCCTAGTTGTGGAAGCCTAAAGCTGATTTATATTTTGCATAAAACCGAAGTCAGAGCTCCCCCAGACCATTCATTTTAAGGTATTTTCATTGCCCTGTGATCCTCATCAGTCTCAAATCCCACAGCAGTTTTAATTTTAGCAAACTGAAGCTAGTGACCCCAGACTTCGTGGTGGGAGACAGCATGGGAGGAAATTGAGTTAAAAATTCACGCCCAGGGTTTTGCTCTGCTATTGCAGCTGACGTTTTCGTTATCATTAAGAAGGACTTTTTGCTTTGTAGGTGACTCCCTGGCCTGTCCCTGCCACAGAAGCAGCAGAAGAGTCTTTGCAAACAGCATGAAATAACCGATTTCATAAAATAACTGCATGTTATTAGAGGCTATTCTTCCTGGAAGAGCTGAAGTTGTGATACCAACACCCCGAGAGCTTGACCAGTCATACTCAGAAATATGAAGAGAATGTGACTGGAGGAAGTAGTGGTTGGTGAGTCAGCATGAGTAATTTTGTTCCAATGAGAATGAAGACTGAGGGTTATTTTTTCTTCTTTATTTTTTTTCCCTCTGAAACATTCTGGACATCATTGCTTAATGGAGGGAAATAAGTGATATTATACCTGTGCAGCCAGCCCTATTCAGGTTTTTTTAGCCCTAAACCTGTGGAAAAAAAAAAGAAAGAAAGAAAAAAACCCAAATGCCTAGGTCCATCTTATCTCATCTTCCTAGGAAGCCGGGGGGAAGACGCTGTGACTTGCTGGTGAGTAGGTTTCTGTGCTCTTCCCTGTGAGTTGTGGGGCAGGGTGTGTGGCAGGTGGGACATGAGCAGGACCCTGAGCTTGTTGGCAGCCTGGGCTCCCTTGGCTTGGGGCTCGTGACCTCCTGGCAGCGTCTCCTCGGGCTGCGAGGGCTCCGGTCCGAGCACGGGATGGCTCCAGGGGAAACATCTGGCACTGCGAAAATGTTTAAAGCAAAATAAAGCCAAGCTCTGAGGCAGAAGTCCTTACCTTCAAAAGCAGAGCTGGGCTTGATGTGGGTTGTTGCACGAGCCAAGAGCGGGGCTGGAACATGCTGCCTAGCGCTGTCCTGCGAGCAGCTCCTCTCGCTGCTGCTGCCGTGCTTGCTTTAGGAAGAGGTGGATGTGAAAGCCATGGAAAAACCCGGTGGAGTGTTTTGCTGGCGGCTGTTGTGATTCTGCAGGAGATCCTGCATTCCCCAGCCCCATGGCATGGGTGCAAAGAGCCACGGTGAGCTCTGCATCTCCTCAGATCAACGTGCTGCAGGCGATCCTGCTTGTGCAAGGGGGCTTGGAGCAGATGATCTGCAGAGGTCCCTTCCAACCTCAGCCCTTCTGTGATATGACCTTAAAACTATAATCTTTATATATATAAAACATATATACATATACACACATATATTTATGTATAACCTCCAACATTGTGTGTGCAGGCAGAGCAGCAAGCAGCGCTGTGAGCACCCAGGCAGGTTGATAAGGCTGCATCTTGTTCACCCTGCTGTTCAGTCACATGCTTGGGGCCGTTTAAATGCAATGGTGGTGGTTCTACTCGGCTGGAAACCTTGTTTTTCAAGGCAGTCTGGTTACAGTAAATGAAACTGGGTCTGCACTATTAGAGGGTCATGTGACCCACGTTTTTGGTAACTTGGCTCTTGCTAGTAAAAAGAAAGGAAGACAGAAGAGTTATGGCATCAGAGGGAGGTGTTGCTGTCTCGCTGGGCTTGCTCGGGCAAGTGCGTGGGCCAGGCGGATAAAAATGAGTCAGCATCCTCGTCTGAAATGGCTCTTTCTGAAGAAGAGGTTCAATGTGCCCTGGGCAAGCAGAATTGCTGTCTCACATCAGCTATTTGGGCTGAGCCTGGAGAAGTGGCCAGTGGCTGCTTTGGCATTGGCCCTTTTGCCTGTGGTTCAAGGAGGGCGTGCAGGGATGCTAAGCCCTGCTCAGAAGCTTTTCCTTGCGTGTTCCGTGCAGGACTTTTTCCCTTCCTTCTTCCCTGGTGTGCTGGGGGTTGCACGATGGGTTTTGCACAGAGCAAGGTGCGCCCAGGGCTTGGGTTGCAATCCTGGAGTTCTGATGAAGCGACGTGTGGTCTGTGCCAAGCAAGGATCAGATGTCAGGCCTTGCTTTTCCCCACAGAGTTGCAGTTTGTTGACTTTTGTCCTGACCTGGGCCTTCCCTAGGGATCCCACTGTGTCTCTGCGGCCTTACCTTCTCATTGACATTTTTTGATAAGTGCAAATATCTACAGTAAAGCCAGACCATGAGGTTTTTGTGGTATATCTCTGATGATGGGCTTTGTGGTTCAGAACATCAAGGCACGGGGAGATGCTAGAGGGAGTGAAACCTCCAGGGAGGACCATGTAGGTCCATGTAGGCTGCTCCAGGACAGGACAACTTGGATGGAAATGCCATTCCCAAGCAAAGGCATGAGAGGGTCTGGAAAAGGCTGGGATTTACAGAGGGCTCCCTAGTCCTCCTAGGAACACTGTGGAGGAGACTTTCCTTCTGTTGTAGATGATGGAGAGGTCTCTCCCCATTATGGCAGGGCTGCCTCTGACACACAATTCTGCTTTTGAAGAACCTTTTCTATCCTACTCATGCTTTCAGCACCAAGCTTCAGAAACTCAGCGTCGAGAACCAGCTGTGCACTCGCCCAGCAGAGCAGGGCAGCGAGCCCAGCAGTGCAATGCACAGGGCAGTTCCCACTTTTGCTTTCCAGAGACAGGAATACTGCAGATATTTGTTGATGGGCATCACTTTGTAATAAATGAGGCATTTTGTCTGGGCTTCAGGACACAACCTTCCCACCTGCCTGTTGCACTGGGTGTAGTGAGCTGGATCCCCTGGTGCTCCGGAGGTGGGAAGTGCCCTGTTTCCCAAGGAAGTGCCTTGTTTGACCCCGGATAAAATTGTCACGATTGCAAATAAGTGGAAAGAGTAGCAAAAAATGACAGGTTCTTCATCCAAAACCTCCTGGTGTGGTTGTGTGTGCAGCATCCCATCCCATTGGACTGCCTGTGTCCCAGCTACATCTTGCTGGCATCCAGCAAGCAGCAAAACAGGAGCATTGGCTGGTGTGAAGCCCACACAGCAGGACGGTGCAGTGGAGAAGACAACCACATGGCCAGTTCAACCCCTCTTTGAGTTGCTTCTGTCCTCAGAAGATGTTTCACTTACTCTCCTGCCTCCGCTGCATTTTGCTGGGCTACAAATCTGGCTTTCTTGGGCGTTATGGTGACATTTCTGAAATTACTCAGGAGAAGCACCACGAGACAGGCTCTGAAAGGCTGCTCAAGGGCTGTGTGTCCCGGTGTTTGTGTGGCAGGGGAAGGAAAAAAAGGTTTTAACTGAGGTATTTGTTAATCACAGCATCCTTAAACGAACCACAAAACCCACTTTTAAGCCTGTGTGAGTGGCTGCAGAATGCTGACAAAACGGATTAATAATGTCTCTGTGACAAAAGCAGTTTTAACAAAATTCTGCTTTCTATTTTTAAACCTGTTTTGCTACGAGACAGAGATATAGTTAATAGCAGTTAAGGTAAAATAACATTTCACAAATTCAGGTTAGGAGTCACAGCTGAACTTTTCTGCACATGATTCGTACTGCAGCTCCAAAACAACATTAAGGTCAGAGGGATGAATTTCACCCTGAACATGCTGCGTGTCTGGGTCTTCAAATAGAATATTTCTCAGAATTTTTAGCACATTTTAATGTGAATTAAAAAATTGCACTGAAGCTGAATATTATTGTTTTTAACTCCAATTTCCCAGAGCCAAAACAATTCACAGCTGCCTTACTTGAAGTGAAATCACTTGTTCAAGGCACAAGGATCTGTAGGAACCAGCTGGCACTTGAAGGCTGCCAACAAAATCACCAGAAAAGGTGCAGAGGACTTGCAAAACAAGGGAACCAGGACTAGGGACCTCTAAGACATCTACTAAGAACTTAAAAGGGCCTATTGAGATCTCCCCTGAGAAGCTGGAGATGCAGCAGGGTGGTAGGTGTGCAGGAGATCCCAGCATGGCCAGGAGCTGCATGGAGCTGCCTTCAAGGGTGGAGAGTTGTCCTCTTCCGAACCTGCCCCTCAGCAAGTGGGCTGAGCCCGATGATCATAGGCAGAGAAAAAAACACTCCTGGTTATAGCAGAGATTCAGAAAACAGGAACTGTTTCTTCCTGAGAATTTGAAGCGAAATTATTTTAAAGAACTGAGACATGTTGAAAGATTGTAATGAGAAGGGGGATTGAGTTTTGAAATGAAAATTAAAAAAAAAAAAAGAATAAAGGTAGTTTGCAACCGTGCAGTCACGGGGGATGGCTGGTGACAGCAACTATCCCCGTGTGTGGTGTGGATTTCTCATAACCCAATATCACTTACAGTCAGGGGCTTTATTTCACTATCTTAAAATAATTCATTTAGCAGAACCTTTGGTGAAACAGAAGCAGAGTCAAGCAAGCAGTCAAGATACTAATTCCCAATTCAGAGTGGGATTCAACTCAAATTTCCTGCCCAGGTGTCTTCCCAAGCTGAGCAAATAGGACTAGGGGGAGCACTGGAAACCCCAACCTGTGGTGTGGTCTATAGGAGCGTGAGTGCAATGCAGTAATGAAGCATGATGGCATGTCAATGCCCATGAAATTGTGAGCACCTAGGGATATGGAATAATAAGACAAAGTATCAGGGAAGCAGCAATTAAGGGTTTTGGATGATGGAATTGTTGTTGTAGGTAGGCAGAGACCACTGGAGGCCTCTGGTCCAAGCCTCTGCCCGTAGCAAGGCTCAGGAGAGTGATGTGCTCAGGACCCTGTCCAGCTGTGGCTTGAGCACCTCCAGAAATGGAGAGTCCATATCTTGCCCTGCTGACCTCCTCTTCCATCCCCAGTCCGCAGTGTCCTGTTCAGCTTGCTCTGAGACACTGCATCCACCCTGACCAACCACCCTGCAGGAGGGTTGGACTAGATGACCTCTGAGGTCCCTTCCAACCTTAAGCATTCTCTGATTCTATGACTTGCTCTGAGGATCACTCACGTGCCGAAACAAGGGGCAGGAGCTGCAGCTCATTGGGGAGCCAGGTGTCCAAGAGCAATGGTCATGGGAAAGTGTCTCCAGGATGGGCCACATGGTCCTGCAGGGCCCCAGGCTCAAGGTGCATCCACGTCAACCAGGTCCCATCTCCAGACAGGCTGCCAGACATCCATGGAGAGCAGACAGTGGCACCGCCTCCTCCTTTCTCTTCCTCCTCTCATTAACTGTTTGAAGCTCAAAGCAGAGCTTGTTTTTGTGGCCCAGCAGCAGCCCTTGTGCCTGTGGAGATCACACAGCCCTGTCCCTGGGCGTGCGGATGTGTTGGGTGTGTAGCTGATAACAACGTGGCACAGGCTCCGTAGAGCCAATGTGGGCGACTGCAGTGACTGCTTTCACCAGAACAACTGTCTGCAAGGATCAGGGATTTCCCCCCAAAAAACCCTGCCTGCAGCCTGGCAAATCCTCAAGGGCAAACCCAAGCACCTGTAGAGCATGTGCGTTCAGCAGGGACACAAATGTTCTCCCATCTGTGGCACGGGCCAGGTGGCCACCTTCTCCCTTCAGAGGTGGCCACAAAGCAGCAGCCGCTGCAGAGGATCATACACAGTCCTATCGCCACCAGCAGAGCAGATCTGGCTTGTTTGAGAGATGCTTGTGCCACGTTTAATAAGCCACTGCACTGCAAGCCATGCCTTCTACATCCACCTTGCTTTGGTAGGTGGACATCCACAGCCTCTCTCCATCCTGCTGGCTTCTCCAATTGGCTTTTTGCCTCACACGCCAAGGCAATTTTTCAACCAGATCTCTGGGTTTTTATTGCTGGCCTTGGCCTTAATTTTTTTGGAAGTTATTATTTAGGATTCCACTGGGAGGACACTGCTTGGATCCAGCTTTGATATTTATGCTGAGCTCATGCAATATGAGTCTCTTTCTGAGCTGTTTCAGGCTGGAGCTGTCTCAGCACTGTCAGATTGCCCAGGAGATAGGAGAGCTGGATGAATTGCAACTGGTTTGTGACTAAAAGTTAAAAAAGAAAAGAAATTATGTTTTGATTAGTGGCACAGCAGTTAATGGGCTGCCTCCAAAATGCTCGGGGTGCCAGGTATTTGAATCAAGCAGGACAGCTTCAAGGAGGATGTGAGAATCAGAGCTCAGCTTTGCAGTTTGGGCTGGTTTCAATGACCCGTTGTCCTAGCTGGTGCTGAAGAGCATTGGCAACCCATGCTCTCATTGCCCTGCGGCCAGCCCAACGTAGCACCTCACTGTCAGCACTGGAAGAGATGAGTGGGTCGGTATCGAGCTGCACCTGCTGAGAAGTGGTTGTGAGTACCAGAGAATGGAGGCAGCACATGTAGAAGTAGGAAGTGTAACGGCTGCTTGTGCAGGATTGGACCTACCATCACCAAGAGACTTGGCGGTGCAGTGTGGAGCAACTTCATAATGACTTCATTAGAGCACAGAGTGGTTCTCATCTTCTCCACCAGCCCTAGGTAGGGCCAAATGCCACTTCTTCCAAAGGGACACACATGGATTTCTGTCTGCCTTTACACTCAGACCCCTTTTTGCCACCAGAGCAGGACCCACGACCAGCACGAGGCATCCTGCAGCCCAAAAATGTCCTGCTTCACACCAGCACCTGAGAAAATCAACCTTTCTGCTTCTCACCTGCACCTTCATGAGACCCAATCTGCAACTCAAATGTGGTTGAGGAGGTTTTCGGTTGCTGAGTGACTCAAATGACAGGAACCCATATGAGTGCTCTGTAATGCTGTGAGAAATGAAGAATACGAAAATACTTGTTTTTGGTCAGAAAAATAAGCAACTGTGACTCACACATCGAAGCAAATCTGTTGAGTAAGATCTATTTTCACACTGTCACTGCCCTGAATATAGTGGAACTCAACCATGAACAGACACTGAATTGCAAACTCGCACCCTCTGTCCTTCAGGGTTTGCAGGCAGGTTCCTTTCATCTGCTGCATGAGATTAAACCACCCAGCTAATATCATCATGCCTATTCATCTGAAATCCTTGACTTAGATCTGATAGATTTCCTCCCATGACTGAAGAGGTTTTGGTGCTCTGGCATCACGAGGGTGGAGAGCTCCATGGATGAGGCTGCATTGGGATTTGTTTGGAATTTCTGGAGCTCCCTAGCTAATCTTGGGAATCTCTGCACCCAAAACTCAGCAGGTTGATGCAGGGGCCACGGCAGATGCTGCATTTCCCAAGTCCAGTTCCCCATCCACACAAACCTCTGCTCCCACCACCCATGGAAAAGGGACACGTGTGGCCCTGCACACGGGGTCTGTCTTGCTCAAGCAGAGACACACACAGGGTAGAACATGTTTGATGTGGATGAGAGCGAGCCCAGCTGCTCAGAACCAATAACAGAAAACGCAGTTGAAACAGCAGAGTCACCACAGCAATCTGGGCTGCAGTCTTTTGCTTTGTGGCATTTAAAATAAAGCTGCAAATTTATTATCCATCCCCCGCCCCAAAACTCTCCTTTTTCAATAAAAAGTGCATGCAATGCAGGTTTTTTAGCCATACCCTACCTTCATCTCTGATGGAGAGGAAGGAAACTTTCTGATGGAAATTGCTCTGATGGAGAGGAGGGTGCTGGAGCAGCTGATGCTGGCCAGATGGGTTGCTTTGCTCCTTGCATCTCCCATTTCCCACCTGAGGAGGCTGCTGTGCCGATGGGCAGAGGCTCTTGGGCACAGCAAGGAGCCAGGGGGGCACCCCCAATTCCAAGGGCAGAGCTGCAAGCCCTGACCTCGTCCTGCCCAGCCCATAGTCATTTATTTTGGCACCCTCAGCTGCCTTTACCCCTGGACCAGGGGTGCTCTGTGTGCAGGGTGGTGGGCAAAGGTGCTGCAACATGATCTATTGGGAGCCAACACGCACGGCCCCAGGGCAGGACAGGCTTTGAGGACATGGAGCACGGGATACTGCTCTCCAGACCCTCCTGCCTGGCTTCCTGCCACCCGCAGAGCTGGAGCTCTCAGGGTTATCCCGAAGATAAAAGAAATGTGCGTGTGGGGCCGTGTCAAGAGCGTGATGATGGAGAGAGGGAGCCGGCGCGGTACCGAAACCGAAAGCGCGCGCCGCGGCTGTGGGGATTCTCCCTGCGCCAAAACCCAGCTCTGGCATCTCCCAGGGCCAAAACCCAGCTCCGGCATCTCCCAGGGCCAAAATCCATCTCTGGACAAGCCCCCCTGCCAACCCACCAGCTTCATCCCATCCCATAGACCCACAGGGCACCGGCCAAGCTCCGTGTGCCGCTTTGCCCCGTCTCACACCCCATGCGTGCAGGGCAAACTGCGCAAAGGGGGAACCCATTTCTGCAGTGATTCACTGCTGGGGAATCGCAGCCCTAGCACAACCCTCTCTGCTTTTTTTCTTCTTTTTTTACCTTTTTTAACAGGCTAGATTTATTTTTAATCTTTATTGCCACCCCCACCGTGAGAATGAGCATCCCCACGTTTTGAAGATGCTTTTAGCAGAGTCACAGAGAAGAGATCCCCGTGGTCCCTAACAAATACCAAGTCCCTAACAAATACTAAGCCCCTAATAAACACAAAGTCCCTAAATGTGGCGGGAAACGGGATTTCTATAAAGCTTCAGGCTCTTTGTGCTTTGTAACTGTATCTCTGTGCCCTTCCCGCGGGCCCGCTGGCACAAGGGAACACATCGTGGGTTTGCCCTTACTTTATAACAACAGCTGGCCCTGCTTTCAGTTAGATACGTGTATTTTTTTTCCCAGATTTTCGAGATACCGTTAAGCTACGTGGATAAATCCATAGTTAATATTTCCCATTGGGGACATAGGAAGACGGTCTCCTCTGCCCCTCTTCAGGCTTTTGGAAGGGATTTCAAAAGCCGGTGCAGAGCATTGTTTAATGTTCAAATAAGGCAGATCTTCTCACTGATCTCGTTGCACTTTGAGCAATTACGAAGGGTTTTTTTTGTCTCCTAACCACAGAGGCGGCCCTAATATCTCTGTTTTCAAAAATCAGCTTGATTAACCACGTGTGTGTCAGATTTCACTGTATGACTGCTAGGAACTTGGGTAATTGCGTCCTCGCTCGCAGTATTTATTTTTAACTGCAATAAAACTCACATCTGTAATAGCTGCATTCGTGGATGCTGCTGATGGGAACAGGAGGGTTACTGCAGTCCCCCACGGGGCATCTCGGAAATGTGGCGAATGCTGTTAGAAAAACCAGGAATGGCTCCGTTAGGAAGCAGAACGTCTCCTCGTTTTAGTTAGTTTAGTTAGTTTAGGTCAGCACGGGGCACTGACCTGCTTTGGAAAGAACATTAAACAAAATCGAGCTGTTTAAATAGAGGGCTCGTTGTGGCAGCAGAGCAGGAATTTCCTTCCGCGGGGCTCGGCTGGGCGCTTGGCTGCCCGCGCCGCATCCCTGCGCGCTCGCTCATCCCATGGGAAAAGCCATTCCCGAGCACCGCGGTGAGCGAGCCCCGCAAACCTCATATGAAACGTGGGTTACTTTCGTTATCACTCGCCGAATAAACCGGCGCTCGGGATTCAGTGGAGCCCGCGGCAGCGCTCGGCCCGCTCCAGACTACCCGTCATGATCCCGGGATCCCGGCCCCTTCCCGCCTCTCCCATGGGAGAATCGTGGCCCTTTCTATGTGAAATCCCTGCGAAAAAGTTGCACTGTGTTAGACCATTCCTTTGGTTCTCTGAGGCACACACACATGTAGAAACTATGAGGCAATGCTTTGAATCTGCTTTGGATATTTTTATTTTATTTTATTTTGTCTTTATTTCATTTTATTTTATTTTACTTTATTATATTTTATTTTATTTTGTCTTATATTATTTTATTTTATTTTGTCTTTATTTCATTTCATTTTATTATATTTTACTTTATTTTGTCTTTATTTTATTTTATTTATTTTATTTTTTATTTTTTATTTTTATATTTATTTATATATTTTATTATATTTTTATTTCTAATTATTTCTTTTATTTTTATTTTACTTTTATTTTATTTTATTTCATTTTGTCTTTATTTTACTTTATTTTATCTAATTTTCTTTTATTTGCACCAACTTAAGCACACTTTAATTGGCTTTATTTCCACTAGTTTCAATTTATTGGAAAATTTCCATTTTCCAACAGTTTAGTGGTGATGTCTTCCCCTGATGAGAGTCTTAAGTAAGAAATTTTGATCCAAATTTTAATTTGCTCAGGAGACAAAAAAAAATAGGTAACAGTTTAGACTGGAGCAACTTTCCACCATTTCTTCTTGGAGCATTGTGCTTAGTTGTATTGTGGGCAATCAATCTCCACTCTGAATAAATAATATAATTAATGAAATAATTGTATTAATTAAAGAAGAGTTTTTTTCAGCACCAAAGATGCCACATGTCCTCAAGGAGGACAAATTAATGTGATATATATGAAAGCAACATTATTTTTTAATATTTAAAAAGAAGCATTTTCACAATAGAATAGACCTTTCCTCCCAGGCAAAAAATCCTGCTTATTTCTGACTGAATTTTTTTTTTTTTAAAGAGTGAATTCAGGACTTTGCAGGGTGGATGTGTGACCTGAAAGGCACATGGAGGTGCAGTCCGGCTTGGGGCAGCCGCTGCTGCAGCTTCCTGAACCTTAAAAACAAAGTGATGCTGCAAATACCCCACAGCAAAAGCACAAGGGACCAAAGCAACTAGTGCAAGAGGTTGCCTTGGCCGTGTTTCGTACAACGGGATATTATTTTTCTTTTTTTTTGTGGGATGTATCTTGCTTTGCTTTGCCCTCTTGCCTTTCTTTCTGTTTGCTGCTTCCCTTGCCAATGCAAAGGCTTTGAGCTTCATGTCCTGGGCTGGTTTGCTGGTGCATCCATGAACCTCGTGCTCCTCGACCAGCAGCAGCCACCCTTTCCACCAACACCTCCTTTCTCCGCTTCTGAAAATTTTAAAAAAAGAATGGATTGCCTTTTTTCTTTATTTTTTCTTTCTTTTTTTTCAATTTTCTTCCAGCACTTTCTGTGCGAGTGAACGTGCACCGAGCGATTAACAACAGTTCCTGCCCCATGTCTGTAGGGGGGGTTATTAATAAGGAAATCGCTGCCGCGCCGCGTTTCGGCGCCGGACGACACCGATGCCGACGTGCTCCTCCGTTCGGCGGGACCATCGGGCTCCTTGGGCTCTGCTCCCCATGGAACTGGGCTTGCTTTTCCGTGCCAAAAAATACAAAAAAGAAAATGAATCACAAAAAGCAACAAGCAAACCCAACCCCCTCCAAAACAGTGAAATATCCACCCCAAAAAAAAGAGCACGAGGTGCTTGCACGGTGGTTAGAAAGCATGCCGGCATCTCTCTCTTCATGGGGAGCATTTTCACTACTTTTCGCTCTTACTCATTAGAAAATACGCTGCTCGCCCACGGGTGCCAAGGCTCCACGGTTAGAATTTCTCTTAGGCAGTGCTCGTTTTCAAATGGGCTCTCATCCCTCTGCGGCAGCTTCAGCCAAATCCTGCTCAGCTCAGGAGAGATCGTTCTTCCCATCTATGGGGGTGGTAGGAGGGAAAATTGCCCTTTTTCCCTGCAACTTTATTGTAAAATGCTGGTGGCTTCACATATCAGCAGTGGTGCTGAGCACTCTAGCCAGGAGCTACTGTTTTTCCACCCAAAATGCCACCGTAACTCAGTTATCTTGCCCAACACGGACCCCACGGTCTCGGCCGAGTGCAATTTTTGTTTGGCGATTAGTCAAATCTCCCACTAGGTGAGCGAGAAGGGAAAGGCTGCGGTGATGCTGATGCAGAAACGAAAGCTGTTCAGAGGTCTGCCCTTCTCGGGCACCTTTTTCCACTTTGATGCATTCACCCCAATCTCCCCCGGTTAAAGGAAACAGAGCGGCTGCCAATTCTCGGGATGATTAATGACTTGCAAATTTTAATCCTTCTGTTTCCAAAATGCGCCGGGGGTGAGTAACGCCCGCACTGCTTTCGTGCTGCCGTTGCCGACCGCGCCACGTCCATGGTGTTTTTCTCTTCATGCATCTCAGTTTTAACCTGCTCCGCCAAGAGTTTTGTTAATCCTCTGTCCGGGTCCCCTGCGTGCGAGTTGTTTTGAGATATTGAGTCAACAGCATGAATCACCCGTCTGCTTGGATAATGTCAGATACACCCATGCACTGGCATTGCGTGTCTGTCGTGCAGGGGTTCGTATGGGCACATTTTGTTATTTAAATCCCAGCATGTTGAGCTGGTGCTTTTGAAAAAAATTTCTCCTGGGAGTTGAGAGATAACAAGAATTACCCCAATCTCCCAGGTACAGATTTGAGCAAGTTCAAAGCAAGAGTTTCCAAATGCATTTTTGTATAGCTACATGGCTCTTCTGGTTTTCAGGGACACTTGGGAGTTTTTCATGTTTTTAAAGAATACCTAAATACTCTGCTTTCTCATTTAAGAGCCTGGAGCAACTCCAAAGTAAACATTACTAATCCTGAGATAAATAATCTATGTTGTATAATGAGTGATAGCTTTTCTTTTTTTTTTTTTCCTAATTAAGAAGCCCTCCTTTTGCAACTGCAGAGTTCCCTGCCTGCTGTGCTGTCGTCTGTTCTTAACTGCAATGTTGTAGTTTTTGCACTGACTTCTCCACACTCCAAAAAACCTGTTAGTTTTTGCTAGCAAAGTCAAGATTCCTCTGCTCCCAGCTACTTGGCTGGCAACCCAAAACACTTGGTTCCCACTTGCCCACTGTCCTTTACTGAAAATCCCCTGCATCCTTTTGCAGACACAGCAAAAAAGTGCTTTTCTTTCCTGGTGCTGCACCAAAAATCATCACGAGCTAAATCAGGGCGTGCAGCAACCCAAGGCCTCTCCAAATCCTGCAGAAATGCAAACAGTGATAACGCAAGAGGGGGACAATTATAGACAACTGGGTTGTGCTGATGTCCTAAAGATTCAAAGAGATTATGGAACAAATGGGGAGCTGAGGGCACCTCACAGAGCTGGAGAGCTGGGACTCTAGACTACATCTTGATCCTGTAAGGAATGAGACTCTCCTGCAATAATAACACATAACGGTAGGAACAGGCCAACAAGCACCATTTCAATACTTGGCCAAAATGATCCATAGCTCCCTATCTCTAATCCAGCATGAGCAGAAGTGCTTAGGAAGGGATTCTTTTCCTCGCAGGAGCTCAAGTAAGACAGGGACAGTTTTACTTGGGAAAGACGGGCTTTCTTCAGAGGCAAGAGCTGCCCCCGAGCCTCAAGACTGCTGAAAAACCCTTCCTGGTTCCTCCTGTGCTGCCAGGAAGGATAATTTTGGTTCTTTGCGTGAATGCAGATGGAAATATTCACTTAGAGAAACCTGCACGCAGCGGGACACGTCCGCCGTGTGCGGGGGCATGGGCTCATCCCACCGGCGCCGCAAGCGTAAATTTGCGCCGCAAAAGCTGCTTTTTTTTCTCTCATTGTGTACGAGAGCACTTCAATGATTTCAGAATGACTCAGAAATGAGGGAATCGGCTTGTTAGAAGAAACCGCCGAGGCTGAAAACACTATCACTCTTGAAGGCTCCGGGGGCAGAAGCACGGGACAGAGCGACATGCTTGCGAGCGCGGCGCTTCACCAGCTCCCGTCCAGGTTCCCTCCACGTTTCCATGTGGAAAAATCACTCTGGGGA
The DNA here is from genome assembly GCA_032353885.1 of Nothura maculosa. Lineage (NCBI taxonomy): Eukaryota > Metazoa > Chordata > Aves > Tinamiformes > Tinamidae > Nothura > Nothura maculosa. Next base: position 1,463,170 of record JAUBOD010000443.1, on the reverse strand, counting down.
AACACAAACACTTGCTGGAGGCAGTGGCCTCCACGTCAGGTGCCTGTGGAGCACCCAGGGACTGGTAGCCCTAGAAAGGGACCAGCGTGTGGCCTTCCATGCAGGCCTCAGGTCACAGGCCCACAGCAAGGCCGGCGCCCACTGCTCTGCTCCTTCCCCTTCTCCAGGAGCTCCATTCCCAAACTCCTTCTGCAAAGCCAAAGGAGCTCACAAGCGAAGGAAAACATCCTGAGCTGCTTTATTTACATAACAGTGTCCTTAGCACTGCCATTATTAGCCACTGTCCCCTAATGAGCCATGGCGGCGGGGGCTGCAAGCAGGAAAACATTCCATGTTTTCCATGCACTGAAGTCAATTCTAAGGAAAACACAGGCTGAGAAATGCCCAGATTTTGTGGGCAGAATGGGGTGTCTGTGCTGGGCTGGCTGTGCTCAGGGATGAGTTTCCAGGAGCAGGGCTTTTCCATGAGCAATGAGTGATGTTTGTCTGGTAGCAATAACACAAGTGACCCCCAGGGTAAGCATGGGGGTTCAGAAAGGGAGAAAACACCTTTGTGGCACCCAGCGATCCTAACACTGCTCAAGAAGCAGAGTCAGCAAAGTGCAAGTCAAAAATGCAAAATGCAAAAATGCAACTTAAGTGGCTTTCATAGTTTTTCCCTTATTTTATTTTATTGCATTGTGTTGCATTAAAAACAACAACTACTACTGCTACAACAACAAAAACCAGCAACTGCAAAATGTATTTTCCTGGCGATGACACTTAGGGTGAGGATCTCAGCTACTTCAGACCCATCTGCAGGTCACGCTGAAGGCCAGAGAGGCTCGAGGCTGCAGACAGGCCCTCAAATCAAACTTCAGATGTCAACTAAAGCGACTCTAAGGCCTGTGTATAAGATCCTAAGTGCTTCTTGGACAAATAGGTGGATCTATACGTTTGCTCCTGTAGTGGAGAGCAGAGCTCCCGTTTGGATGCTTGAACAGGATCGCTGAGGATCTTGGCCCAGCAAGTGTTTATTGCTCATTCAGTTGATGTTCTGAAGCCGTCTGCTAAGCACTGCTTGTTTGCAGTGCTGGGAAAATGGAGCTCACTTTTTATCCCCTTTTAAGTTAACTGGAGAGTGATCCCACCTTGCAGCACACTGGAAGAGATCCTGGCATGCAGACCCAGGCAGGAAGGTGGGAAATGGTGTAATGCCAAGGGGCAGCATCCCCCAAGGCTTTTTAGGGAAGCTTTGCCTCTCTAGGGGGAGAAAATGCATTAATGCAACGTCCTTCCCCACGATTAATGAGCACAGTACGAGCACAGGAGGCGGCCAGGATGACAGAATGGGGTTTCTCAGCACGAGGCTGGCATCCCTAGGGCCCTGGGAGAGGAGAGGCAAACAGGGATGTTCCGTCTAGGCTATGCACCAGGGAGAAGCCGAAAATCTGCTTGCGTTTGCATACGGGAGCTGCCAACATGGGAGCAAAAACACGAGGAGACAAAACAGCCCAGATGAATTGGTGTCGCGGTCCTGCTCGATGGCCCTGGCTTTCCCCTTTAGTTCCCTCTGCAGCACCAGTATCCTGCTGCAAGCCTCTGCCTGCCCTTTTGGGAAAGCACTGCTGGAAATAAATGCAGTTTTGCTATCTCTGGGTCATTCATGTCCCGCTGCTAACTGTTTGCTCCTCATTGTATGCAGAATTGCCCTAAGCATCCCTGTCTGCTCCCAAAAGGGAGATGCAAGGTGATAGCAAGCAACCTTTCTAAATCTAAGCCCGGCCTGATAAAAAAGCTTTCTCGGTGGCGTCCCATGTGGAGATAAGTGTAGGCAACACGTGAAGCCGACACGCTCGGCGAACCTTTCTAAATGTCAGCCACCTCACAAACACCATAAATGCCTCCCCTGGCCGTACCCAAACGTTTTGAAAATATATATATGTGTGTATATGTGTGTGTAAGCTTCTTTTTTTTATGTAAATGCTTTTCACAAAACCACAAGATGTTTCTCAGTTTTGTTTTCGTCTGGCTTTGATGAAAAGATTGGCATCCTATGTTGAAGTCAACAGCGGCCAACAGAGCCGGGCAGCTTGCTTCAGGGCGTGGGAGTGCGGACGGGCACCCCACACTCTTAGGGGGCTATATATATATTTTAACCAATTAATTTTCACAGAAGCCATTGCTAAACCTGCCTGAAACTCGTAGCATGATTTTCCAGGTGGGTTTCGTTTTCAGGACAGCTGTTACGTCTCGCTGCGGCTCGGTAAAATCAATCTGAAGGCAGAAGTGCTGACGCGAGGCGATCGGCACAATTATCTCTCTAATTCTTCGCCAAGCTGCTGGACAGGCTGATGGGCTCCAAAAAGTTTGAGAGAGCAAAAATAGATCCGTCACGGTGCGGGCTCGCTCTTCCCCTCACAGCCCTTCTTTAATCTGCATGCCCGAATGCAGCTTAAATATCAACAAAATCATTCACATTCGCCCATGTGAAGTCTCCAGCTTCCTGCTGCCTAGAAATAGCTATAAATTAAGCCTCCAAAAGCGCCCAATATTCCGGTTTCTTCAAATGCGGTGAAACGCGTAGTAAAAGCGCCCACTTTCAGGGGAGTCTTTTGTGTTTCACTCTTTCCACATGAGTCAAACAAAAAAAAGGATTTTTCTGCCCCTTGCGCAAAGTGTTGGTCCTGGGTGGCGAGCGGCAAATCTTAGTGCGACTGATCGTGGGTTTAATCACACAGCAGAGAAATGGATGAGTCAAAATTCGAATTTCTCGAACCCTGCCTATTTCGGCTTCGTTTTGCCTCTGTTCTTAAAATAAGCCTGTGCGGAGCCTTGTTTCTTACAGAACCACCAGCTTCTGAGAGCTGGGAGAACTGAAATAGTTAAAGTGGAAAATAACTTTAAGCTTGTGCTCAGCCTTTTTCATTCAAAGTTTAAATAGGGCTGCTGGACGAGTTGTTCTTTGCTTCTCAAAGAGATTCTCAAACCAGCTGTTCCTCTGGGTACGATGACTTAAAACCAGCATGGAAAACACACGGGGTGGATTTTTTTCCCCATAGTAAAAACTCGAGACGATTTCTTTTTTTTCATGTGTTTTTTGTCATTATTTATCGGTGATAAATAGGGGAAGAATAAGTTTCAAGCGAAACGTGTTTTGTTTTGTCACAGGAAGTGGAGAGAGCGTTGGGAGCACCGTGCTCTATTTTCTTTTTCATTTTTTTTCAGACAAAAATAATAAATAATAACAAAGAGACACAACTAGACGTACGTCTCTCTTGCCCTGCAGTAAGTGCAGATTTCAGGGGGGATGGAGAGGGCAAGGCATGAGGGAACCTGCTGTCCTCAAGTTTGCAAGGGGGAAATAAATAGAGGGTATGAAGCAGGTGGGTTAATCTGAGCTGCTCTGCCTCGGGACCTGGGCTGCTCCTGCCCTTATTACAAGGGAGATTCTCCCCATGCCCTGTGAAGTGCCAGGGTGGGCTTGAAGCATCCCAATTTTTGGAAACCGTTTGCATGTTCATAGAGAGGAGGAAAAAAAGGGGAAAAAAGCCGTTTTGTTTCAGTTTGCGAAGCCAGCGAGAGGCAGGGCTAACCCCACGACTCGGTGGGGGCCCGCGAGCCTTTCGCTTGCCCACGTCCCCTTTGAAGGGCTTTCGTTTTATTTCTCCAAATGCCTCGAATTGGTGCCGTTCGGGCGCCCTGCAGTTTCGCTATTGATAGCGAGCGCGGGCTGGATCGGCGCTCTCGGTGGCGGGGAGCTCGTCGGGCGCACGTGGCGCCTCGCGAGACCGGGGCTGCCCACGACAATGGGGCAGGAGAACTGGAATACAAGGAATACGCCAAGCGGAGGGAATCGAAATAAAGGGAATACACCGGGCACCTGGAACAAAACGCATATGCACTGTGGGCATCTGTGTCCCCCGAATTAGCCTCGCTGCTGGCTGCCACTAGAATCCAAATACTGCAGGTTTAAAAAATTAAAAATAATGGCAAAAAGAAAAAGTTCAGCAATACGATTATTCTTGGAGGAAATTTGCTCCTTTTTTTTCTCTATTTTTTTTGTTCTGTGGCTTTCCTTTCACTGTACTTGCCCCTGTACTGTAGCTGAAAGGTTGCAAACGAGTTTTGGGAACAAGATGTCTGCCTAAAGCATGACAGAATTGGCCACAAATTGCAGATGCTGCTGATAACAGAAGCCAACAACATTAAAAATATGCAGAAAAACAACACGTTTAAAGGCTGCGAGACCACTGAGGCTCTTTTTTTGTGTGTTTTCAGCCTGTTCGGCAGTGATGGAAGGGAACACACATGAAAGACAGGCGACTCTTTGGTTAACCCGGAGCAGGGCTGAACGGAGCGGCTCGGCCACCCCCATGGGAGCCCTCGGCATCGGCGTCTCCATCGCACATGGAGGAGCCTCCGGCTACCGGGAAGGAGCACAAGGCACCAGGGCTCCCACCTTCCACGGAGGCCGTTCCAAGGCAGCAGGAAAAACTGTCCTCAGCAAACACCAGTATTTTCATCCAGCAAAATGGGTGTAAAGGGGAAAAAAGGTGGCGAAACTCAGCGTTTTTCCCTAAGACACACGGAGCCAGCTGAGCGCAACATTTCTCACCTACCGCCCTGAAAAACATCACCCGGGTGCCAGCTGGAAAGGCTGTAGCTTCCTCAGTTTTAACAAATCAGGCTGAGCTCAGAAACTAGCATAAAGTTTTGGGTTTTGTTCTACTTATTTAATATTTGTTGTTTCTTTTTTTTTTCTTCTTCTTCTTCTTCTTTTTTTTTTTTTTTTATAAATAAATACAAATAACTCAAAGTGAAACTCGATGGCTTTGGTGATAATAAGAGAGCAGCCCCCGGGGAAATTTTCTTCATTAACATGTTCTCTCTCAGCCCACACTCGAGTTTCAGTAGGAAAACTGCGTAACCTTTGCAGCAGCAGCAGCGAGGACCTTTTGAAGTGCCACCGCGCTCAGATTTGGGGTTCACAATCTGCAACGTGCTTATGAATGGCTGAGGCCGGGCTCTATTTTAAGGGCTTCTGACTGAGCCGGTTCATTTAGAGCCCCCGGTGCCCCTGGGCTCTGCCCACACTGATGCTCATTTGCCTGTGCACCTGCACGGGGAGGAGAGTTGCCCCTGTGATACTTTCCACTAGAAATTGGGGCTGCGTTTTGGCCTGTGGAGCACGTTGGGTTTGCTCCACACGTGCAATCCTGCAGTGTCTTCTTTAGCTTTTTGGTTCCTTGGCTTTTGTGCCCTTTCCTGCCTTTCCCTTCCTGGCTTATGCTGCTCCTGCTCATGGAACTGGGCACCTGGGGTGAGGAGGAGGAGGAGGAGGGAAGAGCCTTGCTCCTATCTCCGTCATGGGCATTTTGGAGCTTAGGGGATGTGCATGTGCCTTGCATACCTGTCCATGCTGAAAACAACTGGAAAAGCAAGGAGCAAACCCAGGACATGTACCCATCCAAGAAGGGCACACAGAGCCCTTCTTGTCCAGCCAATTTTTCACAATTTCTCACCATATTTCTCACAATTACAAACTATAGCCTCTGAGCAGAAGAAAGAGCATAAAATAGATGAGAAAATATTTTTTATTAAAAAAAAAAAGACAACTCTTTTTTTTCTTTCCTTCTTGCAGCGTGGATCTAGTAGCTCCTCTTACAGCCTAGTAGTTTTTAGTATTTGCGGCTCACTTCCTGTATGAGGTTAGTTTGTTTATCGTAAAAGCCTATTTTTAAACCCATTTCTGCCAATAAGTGATTTGAATGCTAATGTCAGTGGTGCGCGAGCGGGGAAAGGGCAACGCGGCCGGGAGAAGCAGCAGGAGAAGCAGCAACTCGGGGGGAGGAAAAGGTGGGAAAGAGATTCATCAAAGCCGGCTCCGACCGTGAACTGTCCTGACCGCAGCTCAACCCGGAGCGGGAGCCGCGGAGGGACCCGGCACGGGGAATAGTCAGTGGCCTCCTTGTTGCAGGGACCATGTCCTTGAGATGCAATGCTTGATCCGTCCATCCCCCAGGGAATGGTACTGCCATGCTTGAAGCATGGACCAGCCCTGAGGTTTTCCCCCCAGCATCCTTGGATATCCTCCTGCCTGGACTTCTTTTGAGACAATCCCACCAGGAAATCACTCATGTCGTTGTCTTCATCTTTGGAGACAATCCCACCAGGAAATCACTCATGTCGTTGTCTTCATCTTTGGAGACAATCCCACCAGGAAATCACTCATGT
>JAUBOD010000443.1:1412954-1436425 GCA_032353885.1 Nothura maculosa | reverse complement strand
CCCTGTGCCACCTGCTCTAGGTGCCTGCTGGAGCGGGAAGGTTGGACCAGATGATCTCTAGAGCTCCCTTCCAACCTTGAATAGTCTGTGATTCTGTGAAATAGACTAGCATGCTGAAATTCATCTCCTGGCCTCCAGCAGACGTAGATTCATGTGGACCTTGCCCATGGCCATGGGCACAAGGGATTCCCCAAATACTTGATGTCCTCAATGATCTTCATAAAATGCTCTTTGCCCTGCTTTTACTACTTGTCTTATCCCCCAATCTTTGGGGAAAAAGTGGCAACACGTGCAAGACTCAGGAAATCCCATAGTTATGTCTCATGTCTCAATCTCAAGGAGTGATCTGAAACCTTTCCCAGCTTCTTGTCCATCTTGTCCATCTACCAAGGATTCAAACTCACTTTTCCAAAATAGAAGACTATAAGACTGTTAATTCTCCCTTATAGCAGGAGATTTAACCTGTCTGCTCTGAAGTTTACCTCAGTCCGGAGGAGAAAATTGCCCTACTGGGTAGTCCACTGCAAAGTAATAAAGGGCATCACTTGGGTTCTGCTGGGAGCAGGTCTTGCTGGTCCCAAATCCAGCTTCTTGTGGGGAAATCCACTTGCATTGGCTCCCAGGGAAGCTTTTCTGCTAGCCTGGTCAACACTAAAAGCCTCCTGCTCACCAAAGTCCTAGGGGACAAGACCATATGATACCAGGAGATGGTCTGACCAACTAGAGCAAAAAGCTCCCTCTATATGGAGCTTTCTCAGCCCTGCATTTCAGGTCATAGTTTTTTCCTCTGGTCCTCTGCTTTTGAGATGCATTTCTAGATAGAAGCTCCCACCAAAGGCATCCCAGACTGGAGCAAGAGCCTTCTGGTCTAAGAGACAAAAGGGAATTGAGACTCATGAACTGGAGGGAGCCTCTGGACCTTTGCCTTGGTCATGGATAAAGCAGCCCAAGTATGCAGGGGAGACCCTGAGGTTGCCTCCAGTTCCCATATACCTCATCTGAGCATGAAATCCTGAGGGAAATTCCCAAGTCTCTCCCCTGTTCCTCATTGCTTAGCCCTGCAACAGGTGCTAAGAGTAGTAGATTTGTTTAAACAAAGAGAGGTTCAGTTTTGACGACCCAAGATGAAGCATAAAGTTCTTGCTCTGTCTGTGCCTTTTGAAGGGACAACGTTGGGTTGCGACTGTCCTTGTGTGTCCTTGCAAGAGGGCACTGCTAGCTTCCCTTGTATTCTATCACAAGGAAGATAAAACCTTCCATTTCATTCCAGAAAGCTGCATTAGGAGAAAACTCCTGGCAGGGGCAAAGGCAGGAGCGCTGCAATCCATGGAGTGGAGCTATTTTAAACTCTTTTTGTGTTTTTTCTCCAAAGAGGCAGTGCTAGCGGCAAAACTCAAGAGCAAGAGCTTTGTTTAGCCCCAGGATGGTATCAGGGAGGCTGATAAGGGACAAGTCACGCTCTTTGGACATTGATTGATGCTTTTACAGCTCTTTCTTCTTCAGCTCAATCAGACAAAAATACCGTTCCCCAGAGAGCCGCGGCGAGCCGGAGCGCCGATGTAATAAATCCTATCAACTACCAGCACAGAAAAGGCGAAAAGTTCTACCTAGCTTTTACACAATTGTTATGATTCTATTATTTTATTTATTATCCTTTAAAAAATTTATTGGATTCTTCTCAAAAAGTATGTGCTTACCAGTCCAAAGAGAGAAATACAAACCAGCTGTACGTTCAGTGCAGTCCGTACCATGTCTCCTCTATGTCTTAGACCAACTGAAAACTCAAACATCTCTGCTAGCACATCTCATATATTCCTCCTATTTTTTTTCCTCCTGTCTGGGGGTTATTTCCAGCTAGTTTCCAGCTAGCAGCAGGATGAACATCCATCAGTTGAGGGTTTGGCTCGTCTGGGAGATGCAGCCAAAATGACACTGTTTAACGAGCTTATTGCCCCGGTCCTGCCTGCTGAGTGCAGTGTGTTGGTGCCAGGGCACAGGACATAGAATCATGGAATCATAGAATCATGGAATCATAGAATGCTTAGGGTTGGAAGGGACCTTAGAGCTCATCTAGTCCAACCCCGCTGCACACGCAGGGTCACCTAGAGCACGAGGCACAGGGCCGCATCCAAGCGGGTTTCAAAGATCATCCAAAGAACATCCAAAGACATCGGCACGTCTCTCTTAGCAATAGTTGCTGAATTGTTGTAGATTGTAAAAGTTGTAGATTCTGTGATTCTGTGAATGCCAGCTATGACGAGAAAACCACAGTCCTGAGCTTTAGATGAGCACGTAGATGGGTTATCCCTTCTCCTTTCCTTAGCAAGGGTCTGGGGTGACCATACACTAATGGGGCTTCCTCAAGACAGCTCCTTAGGACAGGCAATAAAAGAGCATTTTATTGCCCCAGCTTAAAGGGTTTTTGAGCTAGACCACATAGGAAGCTGCAGACTGCCTAGCAGCTGCTTGCCTTTTAGCCATTGCACAAGGCGAATGAAACGGGCTGGGCTGGGCATGGGCTGTTCCTCAGAGTCATGCCCAGAGAAAGAAGAAGAATGGATTGAAAGAGAGTAAGAAAGGCACTAAGAGAATTCCTGAAGAAAACAGGTGGGAAGGGCGGCGTGGGAAAGGCTGGGAGGACATGGGGACACTGAGGAGGCGTGCTGCACCATGCAAGCCAAAGGCAAGTCCCGCAAGCCCCCACATGCACCAGGTCCTTCTGCTGGGGCTCCAGGTCGTGGAAGGAACCACTGCATTATTCATGGAGGGATGAAGCTGCAGGTCAGAACATGTATTTAATAGTATGAGGATCTCTTCGTTTTCGAGCTTTGGGGAGAGGGGACCAACTAGGGCTGATGCAGAGACCTTAAGGACAAGGACATGGGTAGTGCCATCAAGCCCATATTCCCCCAGTGCCACTGCAATGACTTTAATGCCTCATAATTGAGGCAAAGAAATGACTTTGATGCAGCATAATGGAAGCAGACACAAGAAAAGGCTGGAAAAAAACATTTCCAGAGGTGCAGAAAGGCAAGCAGACCAAACCCAGCATTATTTTGCAAGGCCCAGAATGGGGTAGATCTGTCCCCTCGGCCCACGCCAGGCAAGGGACCGGGGTCAGTCCAAGTCTCCAGCCCAGCCCCGGCAGCTCCACACGAGAGGTGACCAGGGAGAGCCCTTTGGCTCACAACGTGGTGCTGTTATTTATGCTCGTCAGCAGATTTAGCCTCCAATCCGCCTCCTGGAGCCTCTCCGGCCGCTCCGCTGGGAGAGGGGTTATCTCGCTCCGTGGCCTGGGCTTCTTATCCCCTGCCATTAATTAGTTCTGCTCCTCGGATAATGCAGCGCAATCTGGTAATCTGAGGCTTCCCAGAAAGGCTTGCTGACAAGCTGACATGAAGTTAATGCACGCGCCGCGCGGAAGGCTTGGCATGGCTATTGAAAAGAAAAGAAAAGATGATAATTAAAGAAGACCTCCTTTTTTTTCCCTCTTTTTTTTCCCTCTTTTTTTTTCTCTAATTTCCTTTGGATTAGTTCCTCCAGAGGGATGCGGACAGACAGGGAGCCTGAAAAGGAAATGAGTCTCTCCTAAAAATTGCCTGTTGTGTCTCATCCCGGCGCTGCCCGTCCGGACAAATCAAGTGCAGACTCATTTGTCCTCTTCTTCATTAAATTGCCCTCCCTAGAGGCAAGTCCTTTGCCTGGGACTCTCAGCTTGGCAATAGGGAGACCTCAAGGACAGGGGACACTTGAAGTGGCAAAGGCATCCTGCTTAAAAAAAACAAATTTCAACTTCTTCCCCCTCTCTTCCCCATTCAAAACTGACAAATCTGACTTGTCAGATGCAAGTTCAACTCATGAACAATCTGCTAAAGACAGATAATCGCTATAGTAACTGCTGCATTGCGCTACTTACGTGCAAACACTTTCTTCCTTCAGTTTTGCTTGCTTTATTTCTCTACTGGTTGCCTAAGTGCACAGAAAAACTCCACTCCGAGCAGACTCTTGGCTGCAAGATCTGTCCCTGCTTGCATCTGCACAATGGTATTTGACAACATTATATCAGAAGTCTTTTTATTATTACTTCTTTTTAAACACATTAGATTGCTTTGCATGCTTACATACAAGAGCCTGGTGCAAAGAGCAAGGGTGACTCATTTTTCTTCTTTCTACTTCCCTGACTCTTCCTATTTTGTTTTTGTGTTTTTGTTGTTGCTTTACTTTTTTTTCCCTCTTTTTCCCTTTTTTCCCCTTCTCTTTCCTTTCCAAAAGCCCAACAGGATAGTGGCAGGAAGTTTTAGATCTTTTATTTATAGGAGAAAAGCAGAGTGCACTTAGGAGCTGGCTCAGAGCATTTGCCTCATGCCTTACTCTAGAGGCACAGTGGGTGAGAAAGGCAAATCCTTCCTTCGTTTTCATTAATTTATATATGCATAAATGTGTGTATATTATTTTTTCACTGCTATGAACTGCCTGGCTGCAGTTTAGGGCTGCCGGGAGGTTCATGCATGGCAGCAGTGATGAGTGCGAGACAGCACTTGGTCTTGGATCAGCAGCATCTGGCCGATGGTTTATGGCTCTCTGACTGCATCACGTGCTAGTGTGTTCAGTAGACACCAAAATTTACTACTGTCTTTTCCAAAAAGACAGATTCAGACTTTCAGCAAATGGATCTGGCCACCAGCAGTGCCCATTTGGCCATCCTGTTTCATCCAGGTGTTGGCTTCCCACATCACATCCAACACACATGGTCCTTGACCATGGCCAAGCATTGCCGGAGAGGGGTGCAAGTGCCCCTAAAATTCTGCCCTGTAGAAGAGCAGAAGGAAAGAAGATTCAAGAAAACTGGAAAGAAAATAATCACGACTTTCTTAAAAATCTAAAATTATCGGGAACTTCTCCCACTATATTTTTACTCTTTAATTCTGACATTATGAAGCCACTTCAGCTTCAGCAGATTAAAAGGAAACATTTCCACCAACATCTGGATGTTTCGTTGAAACCAAGCAGGTTATCCAGGGAAAATAGCACAAAATCTCTGCAGGGACATAGAGTTTTTCTTAGGCAGAGAGCACTGCTACAATTCCTGCAGTGTTCGTAACTCAACCTGGTGACTCTCCTTCTACTTTAGGGGAGTCCTAGGATCACCCACTCTTCGGGTTTTTCCACCTCGATTCATCTACTGCACAAATGCTCCACCAAGATGTTTTGCTGTCCCTCAGACATGTCAGGCATGATGCCTCCATAGCTGCCTTAAGACATTTTTAAAAACACCTTTTCCCCTGGTTTCCTTCGTTCCACTGCCGTTAATTTGTAGGCTGCCCTTAGAAACACACTCCACAAATTTGGGATTTATGGCTTGCTCCAAAATCCATTTACAGACCGTCCCAGCAGGCAAGCTGCAAGTCAAGGCAATGTGGAGAGCCATGATATAAGACGGGCAAATGAGTACGAGTCCAACAATGTAAATCATGTGGGTCCAGGGCAGCACTGGGGCTCGGCCAGTTTCCGAGCGCTGGGGCTCAAGAACATCTCCTGCAATGCCCTTTTTCCCCAGGATATCCATAAAACAGAAATGCATCTGCCCATATTTCAGTGTTAGTGTCAATATGGGGAGCTCCAAGATCCATGTCACGGCCAAGTGTTGAATTACTGGTTGCCCTTCTGCCGTGTTAATCGCTGCTATGTAAAGCAAGCAGGAAGTGCGACCTTCTGATAGATGGGAAAGAAGAGGAGAAAAACTCCCCAAGACTCCATTTATTTACTGAGAATTGGACCAGAGTGTAAAATAAAAGGCTGTGGGCCTTAACTCTTGCTTCTCAGGTGTGTGATGAAGCTTTGTGCTCTGATCCTGCTCTGTTTTTGGCATGGTGGGATGTAAATCTCTCTTGCAGTTGGGTGTGAAGCCTCCAGATCATGTGGAGTTGAAGGTGCACGTGCAAAAGCTTTTGTGGAGTCTTGGCTCCTCATCTGCTGCGGGTGGTTGGGTTTTGTCTCTAAAACCCATGGTTGCATTCCAGATTTCCCTTGGTGTCTCATGCCAAAAAAGCCAAGGGATCAAGTGAGTAGAGAAGTTGTGATCACCATTATCAGCACCAGAAGTCGGGGTGACTCTCGGCTGCCTCTGAAGCACCAGACACATCTCCTGCCTTTGGAGCTGTGACTCTGCTGCAGCGGAAACCTTCCTTGAGGGTGACCAAGAGCCCAGCTTAGCAAAGATACAAGAAGATACCAAATTGGCCAGAGGTCTCACAAGACCACGGCCGCCTACCCACTCTGATCTCGGCGGCCGCTTCTTTATCAATGCTCTTATCAGAAGCGGTGGCATTAGGTCCCATCAGAGTGGGAAAGCTCAGGCCAAGGAGTAGTCTTGGCCTAGGGAAAAATCACTCAGCATTTCCCACCCAACCCAACGGGCAGCTGTTCTCCAGGTGAGGGGCTGGCAGGAGGTTTCATAGGAACCCCCAAAGCAGAGGACTAAAGCAGCAGGAAAGGTGCTTGAGCAGAGGGCAGCGCCCCAGGCCCTTCTTGATCCCTCTTGCGGAGCTGAGAGTGGGGAGATAAGACGGGAACAGGCACACGGGCCTGTTTTGGAAAACACAGGTGCCGAAAGTAAACAGAGACACCCTTGTGCGCTGTCTAGACGCGGCGTAGCAGCTCGGAGGGCTCGCGGCGAACTGCCCTCAATGATTCCTATTCATGAGCTCCATATTCATGGGCGGCATTCGCTGAGCGGCTGCGCCTGAAAGAGGAGAAACTGGCTCGACGGGTACCCGGCGCGTCGCTGCGGGGCGTGTGTTCGGCCCCGTGACCCCGGGATATTTCTGTGCAAACAGCGTTGGAGATTAAGCCTGATCCTTGTAGGCAGTTGCAAAAAAATCCAAAAAAAAATCCAAAAAATCCTAAGAAAAAAAGGAGAAATCCCTGCAAAAGCTGCTAGGATTGGGAAAATGTTGCATTTTCTGGGGGAGTTAAAATCTTTGCACTTGGGCATTGGAAAGCAGCGTCTTAGTCTCTGTTTCAGGGGCATATTCCAAAATGAAATGCAAGAGCAATTGCTGCGATTGAACGGTGAGATAAGGCTACCCCGGGGCCAAGCTGTGCTACAAAGAGCATGGCAAAGGGCACCTTCCAGTTGGGATCTTGCCTTCATGGTTGCTCAAAGGGGACCTCGGGTACAGGCTGGGGTGTATGGCTCAGGTCAGGATCCCAAAGGGCTCTGGGTGACACGTGCTGGGACTCCCTTATGTTCCTATCTGGACTAGCAGAGAGATTTCAACGCTGGAGACACCAGGAATTCCCAGTTCTGGTCGGGAGAGGCAACCCGAGACCTCCAAGGACCCGAATGATGCAGAGAGGGGCTGCCCAGAGCTGATGCCTTCGGGCATTAAAAGAAAACAAAGTTCTATCTTCTGTGTCATCCATTGTTCCCTTTCCACAATTTTGCCTAATTTATGGATCTTTACCATCACCTCTTATCTCCTCTTTTCATGTTAAAAGTCGCGTTTGAGCGATCGCAGCCGAACATTGTTCCAAACCACAGCTGATGCTATCAGTTATCTGCCATCTATTATCTGTGGTAAAATAAGTAAAAAAGGAGTTAAGTATGTGGGTATAAAATACATGTCTAAAAGCCATCCACTCTGCCTCTTTGGTTGGTGCTTACTGGGAAATGTGTCTGGTCGTAAAACACGGGAAAAGGATGGCAGGATGCGGGAGGACAACAGGGCTGGTGGAGTGGGAAGGAATCCTCAGGATTCCTCAGGGAACCCTGAGAAAGGTGAAACTGCAGGAGAAGAGGGATGGGGCATTGGGAAGCTCAGCACAACCAGAGACTCGGCGCCACAACGAGGGGGCAACGGATCCAGCGCAGGTCCAACAAGACTCCCTTGCCATTGGGCAGGGAGTATCCGACTACAAAACCTGCTATCTCGCTGCTCCAGAACGTCACGGGGAACATGTCCCAGCCGAACACCTCCTGAACCTCCTTCATTCCCGATCCCGCAGGGTTTGCTCCTACTGCACGTGGCAGCCTCACCGCACCCAACATCTCCTCGGAGCCCTGGGCCCTCATCCCGTGTTCATGCGGCGCCCTGTTGGCCAACAGCGCCACTATTAACCCAGAGCTCGGCCTAGGCCGAGGCCTGCCGGGATGATTCACAAGCCCGGCCCGGGTTTCAGTGCCACATCTAATTGCTTGCACATGGCCTGACATTGGCAGTAGTAAATAAACGACAACATTACGGGCTTAGAAAGCCCAACTTGTTCCCGTGCAGGAGCAGCTGTTAGTTATTAGCAGGGGCTCCCTGCTGCACAGGGCGTCTGCTCCAGGCCCCACGGCACCTTCTGCCACCGCTGGACCTACTGGAGCAGGACTGGGAGCAGCTCGTGCCGGGCAGGACACACAGGCCAGCCCACAAAAGCCTTGCAAGGCTTCTCAGCTACCTGCTTGCGAATCCCAAACTGCCAGGAAAAGACAAGAGCTGTAAAATCCTTTTAATTTAAGGATGGGGAGATGCGGCGGGATGATAAGAACGTGTTTTATGTACAACTGACTCAAGATCTCACCCTGTAGATCAGTTTTGGCTGAAAACAAGCTCGGGGTGAGCGTGACACTGCAGCGCCTCTTGGCTCTCAAGATGTCCTCAGTCTTAGTCCTGACCTAGAGATTCATGTTCATTCTGGGATACAAACAAGGGAACACTCAGCTCCGGGCCATGCTGCGGTTTTGCCAAGGGCTGCAATAAAATAAATGCAAAAGTTTCCACGTTTCCCTCGTGGTTGCAACACGCGAGAAGCCTCCACGACCAAAGATAAGACCACTCAGCACAACGAGTAATAGTTGAAAATTTTATTCATATAAAACCTCATATTAAGAACATAAAAAGATTGCATCTTAAAAACAAAAAGATCTGCAATTATTTACAGCAGTATTGCACAAGTAAAGTGGCAATTACCCTGTCCAAAATTCATCAGTGCAAAACACAAGTAAGCCAGGGAAATTGCGGTAAAAATGCTACATATGCTGGGTCCTATGAAACAGGTTAGTGATTAATCAGTACAGCGGTTGGTATTTAACGTTTGAACCCAATATGGAAGCTGGTCCAGATGGAAGTGGCCACGATGGAGGAAAACTTGTTTTTGAAAGGGAAAAACAATTAAAAAAAAAAAAAAAAGGATATATAAAATTTATAGAATTCAGATTTTAACTAACGTTCACTACTGCTCCAAATCTTTCCCATGCCTAAACTGCTACTGGAAAATGGGACTTAGGCACTTTCGAAGAAAAACAAAGGGAAACAAAACCTTTACAGGAACTTAAATAAGCAGGAAATAAATATACAACATTTCTACAAGTTACAGCATTATGGAACAGTAGAGTGCATTAATTACACAGGGGAAAAAAAAGAATCTACAGTATTTACCAAGTTCAATTCTATTTTAAAAAAAAGTTTTGAGAAAAAAAACAGTAATTCTTTGACTTATTTATAAAGCTGTACAAAACTTACATGAAAGAAAGGAAATACATTGCACACAGATATTTGGCTCAGATGATGAAAATTAATACGGTGCCCTACTCTAATAAATATTCCAATATTTACAGTTATCCAAAGAAAAGGAGGACAACATGTAGCATGAGGATAAATCCGGTTTCTCCACAGCCAAAGGGGATTCTTCATCAGCTCATTTTGGCAGGGCAGAGGTAACGCAGGCGACGCGGGTTTAAAAAGAAACCATCCCAACTAGCCTGCTAAAAATGGGTTTAATACCTATTAAAAAGATCATTCTCATGTTCTGAGATTTTTATATATATATATAAAAAAATCTTCTGAGATTTTTATATATATATATGTGTGTGTGTGTAATATATATATGTGTATATATAAATCTCTAACTCTTGTGGGGCAGGGGAGGCTCTGAAGGCACAAAACCTCTTTATAGGGGCTGCTTCTCTCACGACTACGTTTTTGCAGGGCAGGCTTCCCGGTGAGTGCCCATATCTGCCTTTTTCCCCCCAGCCATTCATACAACGGATCTATGTCCTTATTTACTGCTTTCTGAGCTCATCCCCTATTTGGGCAGCCTGCTGCAGGGCAGGGAGGCCCGTCCTGCCAGCTCTTTCCCTGGGCAGCCCTTGGAGGATGGGAATAAAGTGCTCCGGCGCGCGGGCCGGCAAGGACGCGGTTCTTTGGTGTATGGACAGCAGACCTGCTCTCGCTGCGAGCCCCAAAAACGCATGTTTTTTACCCAGCATGGGGGCACCCGCAGCGGCTCGATGGAGGGAGAGCCTCGTTTTCCTTACCTGTTATTCAACACAACTCCACATGCCCACAGGACGCACCTAAAGACCAGGGCTCAACCACAGCTCTCAGCACGTGCTACGAGCCCCAAGTTCAGGCCCAACCTGCCCTGAACTAGGGCCCTTCTGCTCCTCCACCTGCAGCCAAGATCACTGGTTGCTCAATCTCTTTCCCTCTCAAAGCATCCCAGTTCTGTTCCTCTTGCAGAACCCCCCAAAACACAAAACCATAGAATCATTTTGGTTGGAAAAGACCCTTAAAACCATCTCTCCTCCACCCTTTCAACAAGTGCAAGGGAAGGAGCCCGGCCCTACACTCCTACCAGACCTTTGGCCTATGGGACGGGCACAAGCAGCCACTGCACAGAGGTCAGATCATACGGTTTTAGCTATCATTAAAAATACTACTAATATCACGTGGCACTCAGAACGGTTTCTCTGCATTGCACACAGCTGAAAAACTGCTACCAGTTTGGGGGGTTTTCTCCTTTTCCCTTCTATGGTGCTGGTGAAACCAGAAATAAAACAGAGGGGATTCAGAAGTTGGTTTTAGGGACTGGGAGCCACCTAGGTCAGGCAGAGGGAAGCAGACATTTCCGAAGGCGGACAGGACATTTGTGCACAGACAGACAGGCTGCAGGGACGACGGCTCCTTCGACCAGCACCTGATGGCAGAAGCAAACTGCAGGCTCGAGAGGAACCGGAGGCCTCCACGGAGAGGGATCCAGCGCTGGGCGGACACGAGGAGACAAACCTGCTGCTTTCCATGACACCCTGGGCCTCGTGCGGAGCTTCTGAACCACGTTTTATGGCTGCAGGGTCCCCTGATGGTTGGGCGCAAAACACACGGCCCCTGGGACACAGGACAACATCAACCACCCAGGAACTGTTTTCCAGGGGAGACCACCACGATTTGGAAGGCGGCAGGACAGACGTGGCTCTCCAGGAGGGTCCCCTTGAGCAGCAGCCTGCAATGCATGAGCAGACTCCATGCTCCGTGGTGAGCGACGCACCGATGTCCTGGAGGATCCGGACCATTTGGAAAGAGCACGTGGGAGTCCCACCACGCACCGCAGATCTTGCACAAGCTGCAGAAGTTCTTCAAGCTGCCCATGATCTGTTGCTCATCCCCACGCTGCTCCACACTTGTTCTGGTGTCTCCTGTCACCTTGGACGTGTCCCACACAAAAATGACCTCAGAAAACTTTCAAAATTAAAAAAAAAAATAAAGATCTTGGGTTCAACAGTAACATGCTAACCACTGGTGAAAACAGTTCCTGAAGTGACGCAGTAGGACCCTCTAGGTGCAGAACTGCAGGTTTCAGGTATATGTTTTAATCTACCTCCGAGAACGCTTTATTGCTGCATTATCCAAAGTGATCAACACTATATATTATATATAATATACAATACGTGAGCGTCTTCACGCACACAATTCAGAGAAAAAATTTCTAAAAAGGCAATCTGGTGGATTGGGTTTTTTTTGTTTGTTTGCTTTGGATGTGACTTTTTTTTGGAGGGGGGAACCATAAGAGTCGGACAGTTAAATCTGGAATTTCAGCATGAAAAAAGAGGGAAAAAAATAAAGAAAAAAAAAATCAGTCAGCAGGAAATAGCCTATTTGCACGATGCAAATATGATTAATTTGGGGTTACATCAGGTATTTACAGATAAATGAAGTGCTGATTTAAATCCCTCCCCTGTCCTCCAGCAGCCTCTTCCTTGCAGGCAAATACTTGGGAGGGAGAGGGAGACCACTGGTTCCTGGCACGTTCCCTCCCTGACGAAGACAAGGGAAGGAAGGGGCTGCAAGACTGTACAGTAATATTTGTAACACAAACGAAGGCAGCTCTGCAGATCGGCTGGCTCAGTTTTCTCTGCTGCAGAAGAGATCCAAGCCGAGCCTACAGGTTTCCAGGAACGACAGAAAAATGATTCTCTGAGATTAATCTTTAAAAAAAAATAATAAAAAATAAAAGAGTTCAAGAGAAACACAGTAAACACCACTCTCAGACAAAATCCTGCTTCAGAGAGTTGCAATAGGTCCGTTGGCAAGGCAGGAGCCTCCAGGGCCTCCCAAGAACACAGGAGCCAGCAGTCAACGCGCGTGGTTTCCATCCAGAGAGAGCACGGCGCCTTCTGGATGTCCTTGGAGGAAGGCAGTTTTCCAGGCTGCCTGTCCAGGGCACAGGAAAGCCCGGCTGCTCCTTGTTCTTCATTGATTTGCAGCACGAGGAGACAAGTCTCTAGGTCTTGCAGGGCATCCAGCACTCACTGCATCCTCCAGATGAGGCGGATGATGTAATGCAGGAGGCGCAGGATGACGACCTGGGGATTTCCTGCACGATTATCCAAGAAACCCTAAAAATACAACAAAAAAGGACAGAGCAAAAGCAACTTGAATTTCAGACCTGCAGTCCCTTGTGCAATGGGCGACATAGAGAAGGTACCTTCCACTTTGCAACTCTAGAGCAATTCTAGTATTGAGGTGATGATGAAAAGAGGAGCCAACACTTAGGGAGCTCTTATTAAGGAAAGACAACATGTTACCACATAAACTCGCCAATATTATTTCTGGTTTTGAGCTTGATTGGATAGAAAAACATCAAAGTTTCTATTTTACCGGGATGCAAAACATATATGGTTGTTAAGGAGGGAGGACTCCCAATCCCTGCTGACAACCCTGCAGTTGAACATCTCCATCCCATTGCTCTTCAAAGCTGCATACTCTGCCTAGCTAGTTTGATTGCACTTAATGTCCCTAGAGAGAGCTGGTGGCAAGGTTTTCTGCTGCACATAAATGGCACGTAGCTCATGGTCCTGGTAGAGAAGAAAACCAGCAGGAAGCAACAGGGTATTTTCCAAGTCTGTCCATGCTCTCGGTCTCAGCCTGTGGTTCTTTCATCTAGAGTTACGGGATCGCTTGGTTCTCACCCTCCAAACTCTGTGTTTCTTTCAAATGGAAGCACAAATATGGTCCTTCGAGTTGCTAAAACACCAATGAGAATGAAACCATACAAAGAAAACCCCCTACCACCCCCAAACTCCCAACTAGCACCTCTCCTACAGCCCAATAAATAAATAATCCCACCAAGCTCCGGGGGAGAGGAGATCACACACAAACCAACAAGGCAGGGCCGAGGAAGAGGCTCTTCTATGGCGAGGGTTGGGAAACACCTCGTGGTGCCTGGGAAGGGCTATAGGAATCATCATCGAGGGGTATCCACCAAATAATTTGTCCTCTTTTTTCATGCATTTATTGTTAAGGCTTTTGGTTTTTTTTTTAATTGCAAAGCAGAAGCCCCAGTGTCACCTGCTTTCCTTCTCTGTTGGTGGAACGACTCGATTCAGGCTCTGTTGCCATGTTTAGCATTGCAAAATCAGGGCCACGGGTGCCCTGGCTAAGAGGTGGCACCAAGATGCAAACTTGCAGAGCAGAAAGCAGGGTGTTTTGCACCAAGATGCAAACTCCTCCCCCTGGCTAAGCTGAGAGGCAGAGAGCAAGGCAAGGGAAAAACAGAAAAAATAACAGGAGAAAAAAGAAAAGTCTAAAAAACTCACCAAAAAAGCATCCAAATGTTACTAATGAGGTGGTGGAAATAAATGAGGCAGCAAAAACAGGAGGAGACTTTTCTGCCTCGCCAGGCAGCTTGGTCCCGTGATGGGTGGAGAAGACACAACCGCGTTGCCCAAGGTCATGGATTCTCCTCCGCCTCCGTGTTACGGAGCAAACCAGGAGGAACCCAAGGGCCCAAAGTGAGTCACCAAAACAGAGGGAGGGAACCCCACGGCTCGAAGCACTAAAGCCCCACTGACCTGTCCAACAGCTTTGGCTTGTGCAGCAGGTGCCTTTAGGGCACTGCTGTTGGTGCCCCATTTCTTGCCTTAACTTGCCTTGAAAGTTGCAAGTTAACTTGCCTTGCCCACAGGGAACAAGGCTGCTTTTGGCTTGGACCAGAGACCTGCAGAAACATCATGTTCCACAACTGGCTTCTCCAATCCTCACACCACCTGGGCAGGAGCGATACGGTGACTTGGGAAGAGCAAGAACGGACCCATCACGGAGGTTCCCCGTTTCAATGGGGGGAAAAAAGTGGAAACAAATAAATCCTGCCCCAGGGAACTCAAAGGAGCTTCAGTAGACTAGATGACTAGAAGTACAAGAGTTAGGAGATGCAACCCTGAGAACCATCTTACATCTCCACAACCACCTACGACAGCTACTGAAGAGCTTTTTCCAGAGTCTGCACCACCAACTTCTGCTCCCAAACCCAGCACATGCAGCAAACACCCCTCACACCCGCAAGGTAAACAAGCGCCAGGACGATGACTTGGGAAAGGGGAAATATCCCCCCTCCTCCCCAAACTTCTCCTTCAGCTGGTTCGAGGATAAGATAAGAAATCAAGCACAGATCACACATCCCATTAGCAGAAATTACTTAGCACCCATCCCTCAAATAGATGCTTCATTTTTCCAGGAGAGGACTGCTCACTGCACAAAGAACTGGGTGTTTTGCAGCAAGAGGAGCTGGCCGAGAGCAGCGGGCAGGGGAGATGGTCAGGTCTGGAAGGGATGCAGCTCTGGAGGGGATGCAGCTCTGGATGGGATGCACGTTATCTCCAACTCGTTACAGCCTGGGCTTCCTGCTCTATTGGAGAGATTTGCTCAGGAAGGGAGGAGGGCTTGGAGCAAAGGCTGTGCCAGAGAGCAGAGCAACGTTTTGGCAAAGGCTCCCTGCACACAGCACACGTAGGCAGGCACTTGGACATGCTCATGGATGAATAAAAACCGAGCAGGCTGCTCAAGGCCAGCACACACACAGGAGGGAGCAGGAAGAAAGCCCCAGAGAGAGGAGAACAGCTCAGGTTGCTCCTAAAGACAGGCAAAACTAAGAGCTGAGGAAAGGCTTTCTCTTGCAGCAGTGGCAGAGACGAATCCAGCATTGCCCCCTCCACCTGGGAGGAAAATAATGAGTATTCACAAGGAGACAAAGCCAGAGAGAAGCAGAACAGGGCAGACAGAGACGACCTGGACCCCTTTTGGGAGGAAAGCTTCTGCTGGACACCAGCTGCCGTGTGAATTCGTGAAACGGTGAGGAAATAAGCAGCGTGACTCATGATTTGGGGAGGACAGATAAAGATCCAGGGAGTCAGCTTTTCATCACCGACGCCTGACTTATCACAGACGAGCGAAAGGACAAGCTGGGGGACTGGAAACCACATGTACCAACACGCAGCCATTAATAACGCCAGACAGGTGGGTTCCCTGCTAACTTTGCTCCTTCTGGAAACTGCTGTTGCTTCATTTCTCTTTGCACTGATTTGGGGTGGTGGGGGAGGCGTTAGTTCTACCTATTTTTGTTGCAAAACAAATGCTCCAAATAGACATCTCTTAAAAAAAACTCAGCAGTTTCAGGCTCTTATTAAAGACAAAAGCAGTCAGCAATCAGACTCTATTTCATATTTGTGACTGGATTTTCCACCTACACGATCACAAGGAACCAGGCAGCTGGGTGAGCACAGAAAGCTGCTGCATTAACTTGCTGCCCATGTCCAAAACCCCCTGTCACCTGCTCCCTGCATGTGACTGTCAGGGTACCCTTTCCATGGACCTTCTCATTCCAAAAAAATACACCAAGATATAAAACTTTTAGAGGTTGTTTTAGTTTTTTACAAGTTTTTCCTCCTTACCCACAACTTCAGACATATCCAGCAAGAGCATGTTCTGCTGGCTCCCAATGCTGTGAACAAAACCATGTATTTTATACAGGAAAGCTTCAGGTCCTGATTTAAAGGTTATTCTGAATTTCTACAATGACACTGTAATGGCAAATGACTCCTCAATAGACAGCACATCCATACACCCAAGCAAACACAACCACCCACACAGCTCCTCATACATCTGAGAATGAAACACTTGCTACAGAACTCACTTCCAGGCCCTTTTACGGATTGAGCAGAAAGAAATGAAAAAGAAAAATCTGCAAGTTACCCTTCTGGGACAATAGGAGGCATTGAACTCATCCCCGATGCGCCGCAGCTCCTGTGCAATCCATATTTCTGGCTGTACATCTTCTGCTACCGAGTGAGACCGCCACCTGGAAGCTGCACAGCAAAGAAAAAAGAAAACAGCACACTTGAAAAAACGGCAAAATTAATAGACTATCAGGCCTAGCAAAAGTCAATGAACAACTTTGTCTATTTTTTTTTACTATAAATCTCAAGAGTCCTCCAAGCACCAGATGGTTGGGACTGGTGCAACCTGGAGCAGTTTCTGGGGGTGCCACCTCAGCCCAGCTCTCACCCAGCTCCGAGTTGCCACTGCTCTTGCTCGGAGCTGCAAAAATGCTGCAAGTTGGGTCTAAGTGTGGAAACCCTCTGCAAGAGAAGTCACGGCGTGCAGCACAGCTGGGAAGTGCCTTCCCTGGAGCAGCAGAGCTGCAAACTCACCATGTTTTGTCAGGGAGATGATCTGCTCAAGCGCATGCCATGGGCTAGCCAGCCTCTTCCCAGCCTCAGGCATAAGAACCTCTCCCAGAAGTGGAGCCCATCCAACCAGAACCTCTCCCTGCATCTTTTAGTGACAAGGAGGCTTGCATGGCACCGTGGAAACTCCGTGGGGACATGAGGGACATGGGCTCACAAGGGAATGCTATGAGGAGTTATCATGAGGACCTCCACTATTGGGTCAACTTACCCAGTCAGATTGAACGGCATTTATGCTCCCAAGTGAAATTCCACTGGCGGGGGGAAATGTGGAGGAAGGAAATGGTTCAAGGAGGACTTCCCTCAGCTCCCTTAGAGCCACAAATACCCCTTCACCTTGTTAATGGAGACGTCAAGCATCAAGTACTTCACATCTCATTGCACAAGGCAAGAGCAGAACGGGCTCTCATTCAGCTTCCCCTCGTACTTCTCCAAGCACTGCTCTGCTCTGCAATAGCCCATGACAGGCTGCAGCAGCTCCAACACGTGCCCAGGTGGGGTTCTGCTCACATCCAACATGGGTCAAGCCATGTGGGCAAAGATTTGCCTCCAAATTGCAGAAAACAGCCCGAAATCCCAGACCTGGACAGCAGGAAGAGATTCATCTGTGCAAATCCGAGGGGGTAGGTGGCCACAGGACACCTCCGAGATCCAAACCAGCCCCTGCAATTCCCACACAGGTAACTCCTGCTCTCCGGTTTCTTTTCTCAGCAAAACCACCTCTTTAGGTCCTTCCTAAATGGCTCTGTTTTCTTGCAGGCACAGCAGCAATTTCTGCTCTAACCGTACCAGCCCTCTGCCTTGATAGTTTAAGTGAATTCTCACGTTTCTTCCTCAAATAGCTCAGACTCCAACAAAGAGAGGAAAACAATTGCTCTTGTCGTGCTAAGCAAGCCACAATTCAATTTACACACACAGGAGTTGCCCTCAGAGCAAACCTAAGGACTTCTTGTCTCTGCTAAAGAACTGGAACTTTCTTCTTCTAAATATTACGTTTCCAGAGTTTAAGCAGAAAACAAACCAGACCTTCCAAACCAGTTCAGAAAACAGAACTGGGCTTACAAAAGAAAAAAAAGAACTAATACATCAGTTACGCTCAACTGTACATAACCAACCTCTCCAGTTTCCATTTTAAGAAGTTTCTGAACGAATGATAAAACGAGTGCACGACGGCCGCAGGTATCGGAGGGAGGAACGAGGAGCCCGTGACGCATCCAGGGCTCCGCACGTCACCTGCGCCACCTCTTCCCTTCCCAAACACAAGTTTGGGAACACAGCGAGCGTAGTGCAGCCCTTAACCCAACCAAAACAAGCCCAAACCCACACAAAACAAGCGCGTTTCACAAACTTGGCCCGAAAGCCCAAGAGGGAATCGCAAGGGAATACAAAGAGCTTCCAATCTCAAAATATCCACAGGATTAGTAGGGCAGTTTAGAAAAAAAAAAGAATATATTAAATAAGTGCCTGGCTCCAAACTGACTGGAAAATTTATTTCCGAGCCAAACGAGGGCTGCTTGGCTCGGAGCGCTGTTTTGTTTTCACGCTGTAGTAGCGAGAGGAGTGTCCTGGGAAGGCCGGGGCAGGCCCCGCCGTATCCACATTTCATTCAGCAAAGCCCTCGCGCGGCTCCGCGGCCAGCGCTCCGAGACGGAAATCCCACCGGGATGGAGGCGGAGTGACCCGCGCGGCCCCCCTGGGCCTCCAGCGCGGCCCCGCGGGTGACAGCAGCTCCGGCGGTCGAGAAATTCATATCACGGTTCCGTGGTTGAGAGCGAAATCGGGCTGAGGTTTTCAGAAAGGACTTTCTGCGGCGCCGCCAGATCGCGAGCGTTCAAAGGGCGGCCAGTCATACCGGGCGGCAGAAGCCCTCACAGGAACTTCCCGAGCTCGCCCTGCCATCCAGGCACCGCGCGACGCGGCGAGGAGAGAGACGGAGAAAAGGAAGGAAAAATCCCGGGCTGCCAGGGACGTTTCGGGACTCGTTGTTTCTATGATCGCTGGTGGAGAGGACCCCGTTTCCCGTAGGTCAATGGAGAAGTTCAAGGCTTGTCCCGGGCAGGAAATGCTTTCCGGGATGGACACAACCTGAGCGAGTCATATGGGCTCAACCATATGGGCTCAACGTATGACTTGCTTAGGTTGTGGATGGCTCTTAGTTGGGCACAGCTCCCAGGGAGTGAGAAGACAGCGTCGTGGCAGCCAAGGGGCCATGAGCTGCGTGGGCACCACAAAACACAACCCTTCACCCTTGTGCCAAATTCTCTTGCTTCTGCCCCAAGACCAAGAGTGAACACACTGCTCGCCAAGCAGCATCCCAGCAAGGTGCCACCTATCACCCTTCTCTTCAGACATCAAATATACTCCAAAACTTAGGCTGAGCATCAGGATTAGCAGCCAAGACATGGAAAGATGCCTTAGGAGAAAGCCTCCTTCTCCCAAGCACGTCCTTGGAGCAGCCAGCAAGCTGCTGACAAGCTGCAGGAAAAGGCCACCAGGGCCACACGGCTCGGACATGCACGGATGGGGCTGCTCCAGCTCTGCCCAAGACCCAAGGGATGAGATGCCTGCCCTTCCACATGAAGGGTCGTTGGCCAACAGGCCCACGAGCCAACGCTGTGCCCTTGAAGTCCATGATGCCAACAAAGCATCAAGGGTCGCTCAGCTGGGGAAAAGTGAAAGAAGAAGGGGCAGAAAATAGGTTAGGACAAGAAATAGAACAGGAAAAAAAGAAGTAGAAAGGCAAAAATGACAGAAGAGACAGATAAAAAGAACAAACGAAAAAAAGAAAAAAAAAAAAGCAAGAGAAAAAAATAAGGAGAAAAGCAAAGTTAACTCCTCCGTCAACTTTTCAGACAAGAGCAGGAACAGAGATCCAAGCTACATGCTGGAAACTAATGACAAGCCCTTGGGCTAAGGCCTGGGAGCTCAAGCCTGCCCCAAGCTCAGTGGGAAGGGGCAGGATGCTGCAGTGGGGAAAAGGGAGAAAGGAAGGACAGGGCTGGAAGCTCCTCAGAGGGATCCAGGCACTACGGCTGGAGATGCCATGAAGCAATTCTCCCACCACGCGCAGCTCTCCATTGGGACCCAGAACCTGGGACCTCCAGCAAGACCACTCAGCTGCTGGGCAAACAGGGGCCACCCCAGTGCCCCAAGCAGCCACCAGCACCCCCAGGAGGTCTATGTCTTGGGGGCACCCCATGGAGCCACCAGCAAGCCCAGGAGATCTAGGAGATCTACTTCTCAGGTGCATCCTGAGCAGCTTCCTTCCACCTGCAGGTCTGAGTCCTGTCTAGGCCAGCATCACTAACAAAATCCCTGGGCCATGCTCTAGATGCAACTTTTTTTCTTTTTTTTTTTTGGCTTGTATCTTCCACGTTTTGTAACCCAACCCCACTTCAAGAAAACCTCCCTGCAAAAACACTGGAAAATGGCTTCAGATGAAACAGCAGGTTATACCCACACAGCTCAAGGAGACAACGAGCAGCTCCAAAAACGGCACGTTCCTAAGAAAAACCTATCAAGTAACGCCAACTAACGGGCTCCCACCATGTCCCACTTTCCACCGCAAGGGCCGGCTTCCAGCCGCCCATCGCTCCACCAAACCGGCTGCCTGGGCTGCAGCTCCCCCTTCCAGCGCCGGCCTCTCGTTTTACACGGCGAGGCAGATGGCTCCAGGCCCAAGAACAAGATGAGACGCACAGATGCTGGCCGTAAGAGCTGGCCGAGCGTGCCAAGCCTTCTGCTGAGAAGCTCTAGCACCTCCCTCCTTTGGAGCAGGTCCTTCCAAGTTGGCGCTGAGGAAGCAGAGAAGCACCAGACATCAGCAGAGGACAGGGGCATTCAAGGCACCCACAGTCCTGCCAGCACTGGGGAGGGAAGAGCAGCATCAAAGGCAGGAGCCCAGTGACCTCCCGAAGGGAAGGAGGGCATCGCCGCTCTGGGCATACACACGTTTTTCTGCTTCTTAGTTTAAGGTTTCCCCATTCAATTCGCCTTTCTGTTCCAACCTGAGGGTTTTCCCCAGCTCTTTCATGTTGAGTTTAGACGTAAGCACTCTTTTCCTGCTGCATGTCAAGCCATAGGCATTATGCGAGGGTTTACCAACACGGTTCTATTCACCACAGCCAGTTCATTATCATTATTATTTATTTTCACACAGGTTGTTGCCTCCTCTGCTGGAGGAAAAGCAAAACAGTTGCGCACGGAGGATGAAAACTTCACACTTCTTTCCCCTCTTCTGAAGGGCAGGAAAACAAACCAAGATCAGAATAGCACAGAGGAAACTAATTTACAAATCATTTCTACGCACCTGCTCCAAGTCCCTCCAGGAAAAACACACACAAAGCCTGCACGTGCACCTCCTGCTCCTGGAGATAAAGCTGCTCCTTGGGAAAACATAAGAAGTGTTGAGCAGCTCCCATGAAGAGCCAAGGTCTGCGGCTCTTCTAGCACCTCTGCAGGGCTGTTTTCTTGTCTCAGGGTGTTTTAGCCCAAGTACTTTCATTGCTACTGCTCTGCACGGGACCTGCCACTTCTACCACTTTTTTTCTTGCATCTTTATGGCCCCTTCTGGGACCAGGAGAACTTCCTGCATGTGAGACCTTCAGTTGTTTCAAACTGCATTGGGAAGATTTTCTGTGCATAAATACAAGATGATCATCTGTACAAAAGGGAAGATACTTTCTGGACAGAAGGGAAGGAAGATCACCAGAACACGAGCGGACAGGACATTTCTAGCGAGATGGGAAAAGCTGGTTCGAGCTGTGAAAGTTGAGATATTGACCAGCCTCAAGTTCAAGCATCCACTCCAGCAACACAACGGGACTGCAGAGCATGTTTCCTAGAGAGGCTGGAGGGACAAACAGAAAACATAACCCCAGGACATGCTGGTGCTTTTGTCTCACTTCTTTTGAATTGCAGAGATCCAAAAGCATGAAAATCCATCTCTTCCATCATTTCCCAGGAGAATGTAACATGAGGATCTCTCTCCTAGCATCAAATCTCCAGCATGGCCTCTTTGATTCACCATTAGGGACTTCTTCACAGTCCTGCCAAAGCCAAGTAAGCTCGTCACGGTTCCTCCTTTACTCACCCTCAGAAGCACCTCTCCTAATACACCAAACCAACCTTGCACAGCAAGCTGCTTTATAGCCTTTATCCAAGAACATCTCTTTGTTGCTTCATTTTTCTGAGAAATGAAATTAAGCGAGATGCAACAGAAGGCTTTTAAAAGTGGACTCTACCATGGCAAATTGGACCTTCTCAGATACAACGCTTGCAAATGAGTCCTTGCAAGCAAGGAGTCCAAGGTCTCCTTTCCTCTCACTGTAAAACTCACAAAATCACACAATGTTCAAGGTTGGAAGGGACCTCTAGAGATCATCTAGTCCAATCCCCCTGCTCCAGCAGGGACACCCAGAGCATGTGGAACAGGGTGGCATCCAGGTGGGTTTCCATTTCTCATTTCACGTCAAGATTGTCATCCTGGCTCCTCTTTCCAACTTGTAAATAAGCCACCAACACACATACAAAAGAAAACAAGAGCTGAAATTGCCCTGAATCCACTGCTACATGAGCCCAGTGGATGGCAACAGTCGCAGTGTCCCTCATCTTGCAGCAGAGCCAAGCAAGGCTCTTGTGTGCTGAGCACCACATCTGCCCGAGCGCCTCAACAGGCAAGCAAGGACGTCTGTGATGGAAACTCCTCAGCCAAGACTGGCAAAAGCAGCCTCCAAAAAGCGTTCAGCTTTGCAGCACTTAGCAGGTCTTCTCCCCTTAGCTACGAGCCTTGCAATGGGGTCTGCAAATCGCCAGACGCACTCAATTGCCCGCAACAAGGCTGGGAACCCAATGATTTGCTTGGCCGCCACCTGAAGCACTCGTGCTCTGCCAGCAGCTCCTCCGGAGCGAGCGAACTGCAACCTGCTCGTGGCCCGCGGCGCTCCGAGCGCGCCGTCCCGTGCCAGGAACGGAGCTTCCTGCAGCAATTAGCACTTGCTTATGCAACGGCAGGTGTTGGACGGCTCAAGCTGGGATGTTCTTACAGCTAGAAGGCATTGGTGAATTCCCTAGCTCGGCTCCTCCGCCTTGCTGTGGAGCAGGGTCGTTCCCAGCTTTTCGGTAGTGTTTGAACCGCTGGTAACTTCAGCAAGGGTTGTAGAAGGCAGTTTGGGAACAAAGTGGGAACTTGCTCCTCACAAAAGAGGCTAAGAACCCTGCTCTGCTGTCATGTCCTGGACACACTGTTCCTGCTTACAGGACACTTCCATCTACTATTAAATGCTGCTTTGCTTTTGCCTCCTGGAGAAGCTCTTCATCTCACAGCCCGCACCTTCAGTGCACTAGAGTGTCCCAAAGTGATTCAGCTGGTGTCCCTCCCCACCCACGGCCCAGAGAAAAGACCCACCTGATTTTAAGAGTGCCTCTCGTCCCAGCAAAGGTATGCAGAAAAAAATAAACAAAAAGACAGCATTGGTTTCCTTAGGGAGGAATTGATTCCAACGGGCTAGGTGCACCAACACACATCATATTGCAAACACAATCCTTGGTCCCTGCCTTCACATAATCACAGGATGATTGAGGTTGGAAGGGACCTCTAGAGATCATCTAGTCCAACCCCTGCTCCAGCAGGGACACCCAGAGCACGGGGCACCCGGTCACATCCAGGTTTGGAGCTCTCCAGAGA
>JAUBOD010000443.1:1394764-1406247 GCA_032353885.1 Nothura maculosa | reverse complement strand
CTGGACTCTCTCCAGCAGCTCCACATCCCTCTTGTCCTGGGGAGCCCAGAACTGGACACAGTCTCCAGATGTGGCCTAACCAGGGCTGAGTAGAGGGGGACAATCGACCCTCCCTCAACCTGCTGGAGACGCTCTTCTTAATGCACCCCAGGATCCTATTGGCCTTCTTGGCTACAAGGGCACTGCCGCTTCGTGGTCATCTTCGTGGTCCACCATGACACTCAGGTCCTCCAGGACACCCAGGTCCTGCATCCTCCAGTATGCAGGAGGTCTTGTTGGGGCATGGGCTCTAGCTCAGGCACTCCAAAATATTAATAAAAATGTAAAAAGGACATTTCCAAGAGGAACTCTTGGCAGGATTATTTGACATTAGCATCCTTTATGACCTGGAGCTTGCAGAAAACAAGATGCTACCGCATAGTGGTTTTTTTTAGCAGCTCTTCTGCTTTTCTCATGCATCCCCCAAAGTACAACATTATAATATATGTGAATGTTTATCAGAACTAAAATTTACAGAACTTCTGGCTTATCCAAAATAAAAAAAAAATAGATCACAGCAAAATGTAGTGCAGATTTTAATGCAGTCCTATCAGATTGTAGTGGCTGGTCCTTCGTGCGCTGCTTGCCAGCACCTTCGAAGGCTCCCCAAAAGATCTTAAGGATATTTAAATTTAAATATCTTAAGGATATTTAGGCAGAGTCCTGTGAACGTCAAGACATCCTGCCCTAGAATGGTGAGCCAGACGGCTGTCTGCAGAAAGGGCATGCATCAGGGTCATAAAGACGTGGAAAGAGATCTTTATCTGGGAGCAGCATAACTATGTTTATGTGTTCATGTGCTACACTAATAGGGTTCAGTTCGGCGCCCATTGAAGTCCCCGGGAGTTTTGCTGTTGTCTTTGAGGGAGCAGACGCAAGGCTGTAATCAGTTCCTCCAATAATCCTTTTCATTTGCAACACATGGAAGTTATCAGGACACATGTGCACCCATGCCTGCAATAAGCGCTCATTTACTCTGACCTATGTAGCCTTCTCCATAAAAAGGCACACAACTCATAATCACGTCATAAAAGCTCAGGTTCGCCCTGTGCACAGCCGGGCCACACTTCTTCATGGTGACTCACATGGGCTCGCTTTGATCAGTCATGTGCAGCTCTTTTCCAGGCTAGAGCCACTGCTTTAGCCAGTGGTAGGAATATTAATGGTTTTCTTAAATCTCCAGATCTTTGAGTTCCAGGAAAACTAGAATCTTTTTTTTTTCTCATGAGAAAAAGATGAGTCCTACCTATTGCAATGGTAAAGAAAATTGTTGATGTTGACTAAAGGCTGGCGATTCAGAAAGTAAAGGACTTCTTTCTCACATTTCCTTGAAGTGTGGTCCAGAAGTGTACTATTGGACTCTTTTGACTCTTTTTCACATTTTTTTTTTCTTTTTTTTTAAGTCATTTGTGAGACCTTCCCATTTGGTGGCACCATTACCTTCATATCCTTAAGTGTTTCCAATGGGCAATTCCTACAGGTAGAACATTGCTTGCTTGTCCACAGGGCTGAGATCCCATAAAATGACTTTCAAAAGGGAACTGGAAGGTGGGATTTTTTGCCTCCTTTTTGGAATTCTCTAAAGCAGGTGCCTATAAAGAAGCAATAGCATGGCTCTGAAAGGAAAGGTATCACGTTCCCAGCGTTTCCAACTGGATCCAAAAGCCATCCAATTTTTGCATCCCCTAACACTGACTTTCAAACTTTCCAAGGTGAACATGCACATAAGCATTGTTAACTGTTCGAAGCACTATGCAAAAACAAGAAGGGGATTATTTAAAAATGAAAGAGGGCTGCTAAAAGGTATGTTTTTCACCAGTCAGATGCTTTTTCTATTTTCTCCTTGTAGTTCATTTTGGTTTCTGTGTGGGTGGCTCATGTGAACAGAAAGGTTATTGGGTAAATGTTTTGCAAGACAAGAACAGACTGTCCTTTTAAGAAAACTGAATTTAAACCCACATTTTACATGCACTTGCAGGGCCAGCATGTGCCCATTTCAAACTGGAAGAGATCCCTGGGATGGATGCTCTTGGAGGGGCCGTGGTGCTGTGCAGGTGATGGCTCCGCTGGAGGTGGCCTGTCCTGGATGCTCTCCCATGGAGAGCTCTCTGCCATCTGCTCCTAGATGAACCTCTTCATCCTGCTCAAGTCCCAGGCATGGCACTTAGGAGAAACACATATAGAATCACAGAATGGTTGAGGTTGAAAGGAACCTTTTGAGATCATCTAGGCCACCCTCCCTGCTCAAGCAGGGACATCTGGACCACCTAGAGACCTATACAGATCTTCCAAATGATGTGCTTCCTGCAGAAAGGTTTTCCTGAGCTTAGAAAAACAGCCCTGCTTGTGCTCACCATGCACCCGATCTGTTCCACAGAGCAGGACTCTTCATCACATGGAGTGGAGGTGGCCAAACATCTCCTGTGCCATGGGGCAGCACGTTGGTCCTGATCTTGGTGAGCGTGGCGGCCGGGCAGGCTGCTGTTCCCCAGGGAACAGCTTTGCTTCCCAGGGAATGTTAAAAGCAGTGATTGCAAGGCAATTCCAGCAGTTCATTCCCTGCATCTGCAGCGTATTTGTAAAGAGCAATGATAATCGCTGTTTAAACTTCTCTTTCTCTAATCGCATTCTTACGCCGTGAATCACGGCATTGGTCTCGTGGAACAAATCTGTTTCGACTTTGTCCTCGTTTCTATTGTTGTAAACTATTTCAGATATTTAGATATATTTATACTGAAGCCACATCTCAAAGGTCATCCCAATTTAACCAGTTCAGCATGGCACTTGTCAATAAACATGAGTGACAAGAGGCGCCAGTGGCGCTCAGAGCATCAGACTCCACTGCTTGCAAGGTGGATATGTTTGCTTAGCTCGGAGGGCACCGTGGGCTTATCTTCCCCTGCTGTTAACTCGTTCGGTGTCCCAAACATATGCCATATATATATATATCCCTGGGAGCAATGCCATTTTGAACTCATTATTTCCCTGCTTCTGTGTTCTGGGATCGCACTGGTTCTTTCCAGCTACTTTATAGCACTGAGAACCTAGCTGGTTATTGCCTGTTATGTCAGGTCTGCATCAATTGCTGCTTTCCAGATGTCCTGAAAAATGGCCTATCTTGCTGGCTTCCACATGTATGACCTGGTGTAACTGGGTTAGATGTGTCTTGCTCAGCAACGTTTGGCTTAGCAGCCAACGCAGAGCTTTCTTCTCCCGTGACCAAGACACTTTCCAAGCTGCACCATCAGCAAGCTCTAGCAGCAGGCATTTCCTATTTCCTTTAAGATCCTTTACAAAATATTCCAGATTTGGGGGAACAATCCCCTCCACCCTCCGAGAGGAAGGCTGTTTGTGGCCTATCATTTGGAGGCCTCAACACTCGCAGCCAGTTTTGATCCAGTAAAGAAACACTGGATTCTCTGCCATGCCCTTATTTCAATCAGCAGGTTATGTCGTACCCAAATGCTGCATGAGCTTCCACCAGAGACTTGGAAATGGACTTTGACAGACCAGAATGGCTTTGCATAAGCTGTGCCCAAGCAGCCAGTCCAAGGCAGAGGATGACCCAGCTCAACAAAACAGAGCTGGAGGAATTGGGGAGTTTAGCACAGAGGAAAAGTCTCTTGGCATTCAAGCCAAACATTCTGTCACTCTTAAATGAACACATGAAGATCTGAAGCCCTGAGCCTTTAGGAACACGTATCCTGGTGCCTGGAGGAGATAGAGAAAAGGGCCCCAGAGCAAGACATTGCAGGAGGACACAAAAAGTTCACATAAAGCTAAAGGAACTACCAACCCCTGCAGTGGCTGGGATGCTATGTCATCTATGAGTTAGTTTCAGGAGGATATTATATGGTCAAACCAAGTATGGGCCAAAGAAGCAGATGTAAAGCAGGGGTCTGGACAGGCAGCAGACATTGCTCCTACATTAAAACAGAAAAGCCCCTGCAAGTATTTAAGTAGTACAAGCATCCTTGGCAAGTTGGTTGAAACGATGGTTAAAAACAGAGTAATAAAACACCTTCCAGATAATGATTTGCTGGGCACTTGCCAAACTAGAGGTTATGGAGAAAGACTTCAGCTCTTTCCTCCCACACTGGCTTGCAGAAGAGCTCTGCTGAGCAGCATCCCACATTGCAGCTCCCCGACAGACCTCACCAGGGGCCATTCACCAGGGTTTCCTCACTCTCAATGAACTGCAGCTCAGCTCCGAGGAGAAGCATGGGCAGCAATGCAGACAGACCAAGAAAATCTGTGCTCAACTTGTGCTGCTTTCCATGCCCGGACTGGAAAACTTGGCTATTGGCTATTGCCCCTCTGCCTTGGGGCAGATCTGGTGGGATGCTGTGCAGCACCGAGCACTGTTTTGGAAGGAGAAGCCTGCAGATGAAGAAGGATTCAAAGACTTCAATTCCTTGACATAGAGAGGAAATGTAAGTGGGTGAAATAATGAACGGACTTGGCATGGTGATGTTGAAAGGACCCCGGGCGTTTATTTGGCTGTCAGAGTGCTTCCAGCTATCAGCCACACTCACAGCAAACGCATTAATTCCAACCCTCCTGCTGCCGCTGTGTTGGCTCTTTCTGGCTCCCTTCTCAGGTGGGCCTGACCTCCAGGAGGGCTGCAGAAGAAAGGTACCAATTTGCCTCCTGGTCTCTTGGTGGAAAGCAACCCATTGAACCCATTGGATTGTCAACCATTGAAGACAATCAGGGAGGGAGAGATGAGCCAGATGCCCCAGGGACAGCCTTGCTCTGAGCATCATCCCTCCCTTCCATCCCTCCAGGATGCTGTGTCAGGGATGCCACATCACAGCCTCCCTTTTTTCCCCTTGGGAATCTGACCCCTGAGTGGGGCATGTGGCTCTGACGGAAGGAACCAGGACACATCTAAGATCACAAGCAGGGGACACACACTAACAAGCTCATTAGAAAACCTACGTTTGGACACAGCACTCCTTGTGTCACATATAATACGGCAGTCTGCTCCATAAGGGTGTTTTTTCATCCAGTGGAAAATTACCCAGGGGAGATTTGCAAGGCTAAGCAGAACCCAGGGGCAGGGTTAGCAGAGCTGCAAGGAAGGGATGCAAAGCTCAGGAAAGGAGAGGCAGGCGATATTTCCACCCTTGCTCTCTCTCACACCCACACCCAGAGCTACAAACACGAGAGGTGGTGAGTGGCTAAAACCTGTGGTCAGTCTGAGCTCACGAGCCCTCTCCTGTACCCTGACCAGCCCTACGTGTGTACAACCCTGCCCCAGGCAGATTGCACGAACCGGCCCCAAATACCCCACGGCAGCCTCCAAATTTAGCCAGGTTTCATTGCATTCAGTTCTTCACCCCCTTCTCTTGGTGTTTTTTTGGCTCTCCTGTCTTTGGTTTCTACCCTTCACTCATTCTGACCATCATTTCTGCAGGGCATCTCCTAGCTGGGTTCACTGCTTTCTCCCGTTGTGTTTTTCTGGAATATAGCTAAGCTGTTTCTATGAAGGCTTTGAAAACAGAGCATTTTGAAAGCAGGCAGTTGCACAAGGAAGTCCTACCTGACGGCTAGAGCTTATAAATACCTGGGAACAAGATGATTTCCAGGAGATATCTGACTCACCACATGTGTGCTGTGGAAAAGGACCCAATAACATGGTCACCTTCAATGACTGGGGGATGAAGAGCCACACCGAACATCACGGCTAGAAAGGAAAGGCTCCACCTCATCCCAAGGGCATCTCCTGGCCCACATGATGCTCATGGTACCAGCTGTGTCTCCATCCCATCAATTGATCTCTGTGATTTGTCCTCTCTAGCATGTTCTCCGCCGTGGCCTTTGACCATGAGCACCCTGAGAAACGGAGTGATCAGCGAGGGGTTCACACCCCCTTTGAGTTGTCAGCTGGCCCACCTGGAAGGAGGACAATTCCCCCAAATGATTGCAGATTAATTGCTGCAGATCCTTCGCTTCAGCTACCTACACACTCATACCAGCCCTCCCTTTATGCTAACTCAAGCCACAAAAAGCCCAACCATCTATACTCTGACTAACAAAACACAAGTGTTTCCCTCCTTTACAACCTCAAAGCTTTGGCTTCAGCTGTGTTATCTGTCACCAGATATAACATTTGATAAATCTCAAAGCGACTCAAAGTGCATGCCTGCCATCGCACTTTGGCATGATTTCTACAGAGGCGGTGGCATGGGGCACAAGGAGCATCATGTTCTGCAACTCCAAGGGGTGCTTCCCAGACACGGTGCTTTGATCCTAGGAGAGCAAGAGGAGGTGGCTGGAGAGATGAGGCATTGGGCTGCCCGTCTCTGCATGCAACTGGATTCCCAGGGGACACAAAAGGGGAATGACACCGTGATCTCCATGCAGAGACCTCCCTTGCCCCAGGAGGTTGGAGGACTCCTTTTCATGGGTCTTTACTGCCCTGGAATGAAACCTTTCAGATGAACTTTGGAGGGTCCTACACCAGAAGAGCTGGGTCTGCAAGTACTTAGCTAATACCTACAGGAGACCTTGGCCTGAAATGCCTGTAACCTTGGTTGATGCTACAGGAACATGAGCAGTTCCTGCCCCAGTTCTGAAGCAAAAAATCCATTCAAAAGCTGGGAATTTTTCCTCAAGAAAGAGACAAACTCCAAAGGCACATTCTCTTGCAGGGAGGTGGTCCAGATGTTTCCAGCAAGAACAGAAACATCACCAAAGCTTCCCAGCTTTCTCTGGTTGCTCTCCTACCGCGCTGGAGACTTTTCCTATTCCATATCAAGACAACACAGTATCTGCCTCCCTGGGTCTAGCTCAGCTCTGTCTGCCACCACTGCGCTGCTAGACTTAACTGGGAGGATCAAAGAAGAGACGTAAAGAAGATCCTACCAGGTTGGTGAGAGACTAAGGGTAGACCCAACCTTTGCTACTAAGAGCTGGAAACCCATAATACTAGAAGCAACAAACCAACCCAGCAAAGAACAGCTTTGGAGCTGCTAGAACACATCTTTACAATCACCTGCTCCTCAGCCTCACTTTTAATTATACAACACTTAGGAATGGAAAAAAAAAATGACTTCTACTTCTCCAACCCATTGTGACAAATGTTATTTCACTTGAGAGTCGTAGATAAAATCAGTTTAAGCCACATGTCTTAAATACGAGACTTTATCTGAATCAGTTTTGGAA
Source organism: Nothura maculosa (assembly GCA_032353885.1). Classification (NCBI taxonomy): domain Eukaryota; kingdom Metazoa; phylum Chordata; class Aves; order Tinamiformes; family Tinamidae; genus Nothura; species Nothura maculosa. The sequence continues at coordinate 1,399,038 of JAUBOD010000443.1, read as the reverse complement.
CCTGACCTTTATTGTAGTACAGCAACGCAGCAAGGCAGTTCATGCTAAATACGGCAGTTTTTTGGCATTCAGAACGTACAAACAAATATAGAGCCGTTCAGGAGGCAGCTGAAACACCTTAGAGATGTCACAGGAGCAAAACAAAAGAAAGAAAAGAAAATGAAGACTCTTATTTGAGAGGAGGATATTTTTGCTGATGTATTTTGAGAAGAAACCCTCTAGAAACTGAAAAGAAGGGTTAACCCACAACCGTGCGTGGAGGACTCGGGTTGCCCAGCGGGGATTTTGGTGGCCCGGCAGGCTTGGGTGAAGCTGGGCATGAGGCGGGCTCCTCGGCAGCCCCGGGGGCGCCTCCTCGCTGCGTTGGGATGTTCTGGTTCAAAACATCCTCCGCGGGAGCGCTCGGGTTGATAGCGCCCTCGCAGCTGAGCACAGATGGGGCTTGCAGTGCACACCAGGCTGCCGCCCTCCCCGCAGGGCTCAGACACCTGCGGGTGACGTTAGCGCCAGCGCCGGTGCCCCGGGAGGTCACGGTCGCGCGGCCAGGTGCTACCAGCCCCAAGCTCTTCGAAAGCGCCCGGGGCCGCGCTCGGATGCGCCGAGCGCGACGGTGACGGCGGCTCTGGCTGCTGCCGACCACGGTGGAGGCTCTGGAGGGAGGCTGCTCCTCGCTCGCTTGTGTCCTTGAGCAGACACACACCGGCTCATGGATGGGACCCCTTCTCCTCCGCCTTGAAGGCGATAAACGTCATCACACACAGAAGCTCTTGGAGCTGCGCACAGGCTTCCCAAGGGGAAGGGGAGAGAGGAGACCGGATTTCCCCTGATTCTGGAGAAAGATTAAAACAGAGACATGGAAATAATGCATTGCACTACTCTCACTGGCATAGGGAAGAGCCCCAGCTGCCCAGGAGCTTCTTGGAGGAAGGAATGACACAAGTTCAAAGCCTACCTCTGCCTTGGCTTAGGAGCGTCCTCACCATGCATCAAAGGAGCCTGTCACCATTGCCCTCTCTGGCCAAAAGAGCAGCTCAGCATGGGCTGGGTTGGTGAAGCACCACCTTCCCCATGCCTCAGACTAAGACATCCTCCCACAGACATGAGTGCAAATCCCCCGTGCAAAGGCAGGGACTGAATCTAGGTCTTCCACATCCTGGGTGAATAACAAGCTACTGAATTAAAGAAAAAAAACAAAGAAAAGAAAGAAGAAATTAGAGGCACTTACTCCTCTGTCAGCTTGGTGACCTCATCACTTGGTCTCCCTGTTACAAACAGGTGAAGGTTTTATATATATATATATATATATCTATATCCATGTAGGTGTGTGTAAATATGTGTGTATATATATATTCATTAAACCAAATCTAACATGTCTAGGTCAGCCTATATCTCTCTGGAACAAGGTAAGGGCCCTGTTCAATGACTAGCTCACCATGAACACAACATCTCTGATGCTTCTTTGCTGACCATGCTGTGATCTCAAGTCACAGCACAGCCTAAGAGAGAAAAGAGACCTCTCAAGTCCAGGCTATTGCTGAGAATTTTCCACTTGTGACCCTGTAGTCTTTGGAATGAGGGTAGCCCATGAGCAGGGTGCAGGAGGGCAGCAAGGGGGTGGCCCTGGCTTTGATTTACTGGTGGCTGAAGTTAATTTGTTACCTGTTTAATGGATATTTCACACTGGGTGAAATTAGTTGTCATTCCTAATAGGGCTGATTAACATAGCCCTCAGCAAAATTAATGTCTCACCCAGATGGCAATTCTAGGTGCTCCTTGCTGTGCATCTGATTAATTGGATAAAGGTGCCTGAAACTTTCAACAATTTTAAGCTTTTTTATTGCTTAAAAACGTCAATTAAGAAATTAAGACCCCACTGGGCTGTGGCGAGGAGATTTTATTGGCAAACATGCGTTTGGGTCAAGTAGTTCATGATGGACTGACCTGCAAGCAGAAGAGAACGTCAGGAAAACAAGGGCCCGACCCTGGTCCTAAGACACCACCAAGGCAGGGCGCTTTGGCAGAGTGAAAAGTGAATAAACTTGGCTTTTTTTCTTCATAAAACCCAAGCCACCTACGCATCAGGAAATCTCTCCTCTCTGTGTAGGTGGTGGAGGCCCCAAGATGAGTTATCTCTAAAGAGCAACTCTGGGGATACCTAGAGATCTTCATCAGCGTTGGATTCGGCTCACACACAAGAGGAAATATCAACTCTTAGGGGGCTTTTGGGTTTTGCACTTGCTGTCGTTGTTTGTTACAGCTTTTTGGGTAGCTCATTTTAAGATTGTTTTAAAAAACAAAAATCCACAAATTCCAAGTTATTCCTGTTGACCTGTTCCCAGAGCTGTTGTCCTACCAGACCCCTCCTGGGGTAGGGTGTGCTAGAACAGGCAACTTCCCCTCTTCTTTCTGACAGAGTTGTTGCCTGTTAAACCATGATCCATTACAGACCAGTTGTCTGTTAGCACCATATCAGCTTTGGTTTCTCCTTCTGCCATCCAAGTGGATTTGCCCTGTCAATAAAAATGAAACAAGGGATTCTGGACTCTGTCTTCAACAGAGCCCCTCTTGTTGGACAGTGGATTGACGCACCTCTGCTTAACATGACACAAGATCTGCTGAGCTGTCAGGAGATGCTCTGGAGCACAATTTTTACAGTTCCTATATCCATGCCTTTATTTCCCAATGAAGAGATTGGACGTTTAATGCAGGCAGACCCGTTTGTTAGTCCAGCCTTACATCTTGCTGCTTGCTAGAGCTTGAGCTCAGCGCTGCTCAAGCAAAAGAGCTGACTTATCCACTTGCAAAGGACAGATCTCACCTCTTGCTCCTTCAGACACCTCCTCTGACAGGAACAAGCTTCTCTTTGAGCCATCCAGCTGTCAATAAACAGAGATTTCTGCCTTGTGTGTGCAGTGTTCCCTATTCAAAGGGTTCCCAGGATCCTAAAGGGCGACTGTTTTGCTTGGCTTTCTCTGTCTCATCAGATTTCTGCAAATCCCCCCACTTCCTCTGACTCAGCTGCTATAATTACAAGTGCTCCCGCTCTCCGTTTTCTGAGAAACAAGATGACTGCAGGTGACAGACTCTTTCTTGCTGGTGCCGCCCTGTCACTTCAGCAGGGGAAAGTACAGCTTAAAAATCTGACTCTGCAGCTGGTTTGGGGAGTAACACTCAGACTTTAAAGCTGCTTCTTGCTGACCTTTTCAATGGAGGATGCTGGGGAGCAGCAGTCATAAATCTAGGCTCATTCATGAGTCTGGGTAGAGTCCCTTCTGCTGTCATAGCCCTATCAGCTCTTGCTCCCTCAGATACTCTCTCCCACCAGTATTTATCAGGGATGCACGACAACTGGCTTAGCTATAGTAATTTGTAGTAAAGCTATCTCAAGGAAGCAGGGATAAGAGCCCAGAATGATAAAAATCAAGGTGATTACAGGCAGAAATCCCACATATTGAGTTCTCCCAGCTGTGCTGCCTCCTTAGGAATGCCTGCCCACAGGACAGACAAGGTTGGAGTTCATTTTTAGCTGGCACGTCACATAGCTGCACTGACCCGGCCTCGTCCAGGTTTGTGCTCAGCTTTCATTTAAGTCCTACATCTGCACCTGAGGATGGTAAGCCTGTGTTTGCAGAGATACGTGAGGTTTGCCAAGCCCCTTCTGCATCTGCAAGGAAGGTTTTACAGTGAATTGGAGTTACCCTCTATTGCCATATATAAAGATGTGAAACCATCACACCCACATGCTCAGGCAGAACCTCTTTCTCTACCTAAACGGGCTGACATTTGAGTTTTAATGGCACCGCGTTGCAGCTGTTGATCCCAGGGGCACAGGCTGCACCTGTACCCGCGGGGGAGCAGCGTGCAAGTTAGATTTGTGGCCTAAAACCTTCACAAGTCTCACAGTCTCCTGAACTCTTCAGAATTGCATGGCATGAGCTCTCAGCTTCTCTGCTTACAACTTGCTAGACTGAGCCTCAGTTCCCCAACACAAATGACAGTCTTAGGATCTCCAAACCCCTCATGATTCTCTCGGCTTATTTAAGTTAGTGCTGGTCTCCTCCTGACCAAAAATCTTATTTCTAACTTAGCTTGAGGCCAGAAGCCTGAGTTGTGTCCACAGCTACTTGGCATCTATGGTCTGGCTGGTTTCTCTCCCATTATGCCCCTACCCCATTAATGGTCGTCATCTCCCCAAGTACTATTGCAACACAGGAGGGGCTCTGCCTTTTCCCTCTACTTCCCACTCCTTTTTTTACAATATTTGGGTCAAAACA
>JAUBOD010000443.1:1372950-1394664 GCA_032353885.1 Nothura maculosa | reverse complement strand
ACAACTTGCTAGACTGAGCCTCAGTTCCCCAACACAAATGACAGTCTTAGGATCTCCAAACCCCTCATGATTCTCTCCGCTTACTTAAGTTAGTGCTGGTCTCCTCCTGACCAAAAATCTTATTTCTAACTTAGCTTGAGGCCAGAAGCCTTAGTTGTGTCCACAGCTACTTGGCATCTATGGTCTGGCTGGTTTCTCTCCATGCCCCTACCCCATTAATGGTTGTCATCTCCCCAAGCACTATTGCAACACAGGAGGGGCTCTGCCTTTTCCCTCTACTTCCCACTCCTTTTTTTACAATATTTGGGTCAAAACATGCATTTTCCCTGTGTATTTTTTCTCAGGAGGCTGCAGTCCAATAATGCCCAGCCAGGAGCCCCATTACGCCTGTACTTACCTGATGTTTAAGCTCAGGCTGTTAAAAAAGGGGTTTCTGCACCATCCCTCCCTTGGCTTCGAGTGGATGGGAAGCAAAGGGATTTAGAAGGTGCACAACACACTTGGGGGCAAGTTCCTGAGGACAGCAGCATTTCACAGCCACAGCTACCTTGGCAAGTCAAACTTCAATGCTAAAAGAAGTTGGAATAAGCACAAATTAAGGTGGAAAAAGCCAGCATAGGTAGGTTTACTTTGCAACAGAAGCATCTTGACCAGCAGTTAATGATGTGACCTATAGTATATAGGGTTGAACACACAGGGTAAGACTTTGTCACACTAAAGGCCCTACTCTGTACTTTTCAAAATGCTACATGAGCTTACATTATGAGCTGGAGAATTAAGTATATACATACATCTATATATTTATACACATGCTTATGTATATATAAAAACTTGATCCTGGCAGAGGTTTTTGCCTGGACGGGGAACAGCTGGCTCCAACTCAACCCAGAAGAAAATTAAACTAAGGGAGAGAAGAAAATAGCACTGAGTGTTTACATTTCCACCAGCTCCAAGGAGGCTTCTCCAGCTGATCTGCCTCGTGGTGCAACTTGCTACAGCTGACTTGCTACCCAGCTGTTTCGTATCAAAGCTGAAGGCTTTCCATATGACACAGAAAGCCTAGACAACAGGCAAACCACGCTGCATTAAAGGTAATCCGAGAGTAATTTGTCATAAAAACATCCAGAAGAGCCCCAGCTGCAGTTAGATGCTTCCTGCAGAATCATAACAGAGCACACGGTTCTTGTGGAAAGTGCCCTGCGTGGCTGGTTATAGAACAAAATACAAAGGGCTCCCTGGGAATGGGGGAAAAGGGGCATTTCTTGGCAGAAGGATGCACTACTGCTGGGTTTACATGGGCTCTGGAACTGCTGGTTAGGTTTCCTGAAGTGCCAGGCAGGCTGGTAGGCAGCTATGGAGCCAAGACGTATGGGTTAACCTTGAGGAGATTAACCTTGGGCAAATTTGCTCAAGAAAAAAAAGGAAAAGGAATAGTCGAGCAATATGCAAGTGAAACCTCTTTGCATGAATACCAAAGCAAATATGGAGAACTTGGGCATTTCCATTCCTCATTCCTTTGCAGCTCTACTGTTATCAGCCTGGAAAGCATGACTTGCACGGAGCAAAGTCACAGTGAAGTAGCCTAGCGGCAGCCTTTACTTCTACCTTTGAAAGCAGTATTAAAGCTAATAAAAAGCTAATATTCACAATACTTAAAGCCCTGAGACCTTCCAGAAGGTCATGCACCAGGTTTCTTCTAGCATTTGTCAGCAAGTGTGGGAGAAGCGAGTGTAGGATGAGGACGATCCATTTTCAAGCTTTGTCTGCTCCATAAGCACAAGAAACTCTTGTTCTTTACAGAGGCAACAGGTAGACCCTTTCCTCCTCTATATCACCTCTGATGGGAGCAGCAAGGGCAAATGAGGAGTGCCAACAGGGGTGGTGTTGACTTTCTGAAGAGAAACACTAAAAATCACACCCAAAAATGCTCGATTTAAAAACCAGCAGCCCAAGAGGAGCAGAAGATAAACAGAGGAGCTGTAAGTACCAAGAATGACACATTTGCTGTGGTCAACCCTCCCTTTTCTAGTGTAGCTTGATTTATAAAAACAACAAGCACTTCTCAGTATCTCCACATGCAAATCAGCTTATAATTTCAGCTTACGTGGGGGTAGTTTTCCTTCTGTGGTCCCCAGGCCAACACACTTTCTCAGAATAGCAAACCATACGAAAAACAAACTCTACATCCCTGCTTGTGGTAAAGTCCCAGCTCTTGAGCCGAATATCACATTTCTCAACATCCAGGCTTTGCACCAAACAGCTTGTAAACCATATCGTTTACTAATCCGCCATACATTTTTCTAAGTTTAGCAACTTAAGCTAAGCAGAATGTCTAACACAATATGCTCCTCAAACACAACAGACAGACTTATGAAAAGCTGTTGTTTGCCACCCTCTTGTGGATAAACACATAATTGAAAGTATATCTGTACTGTGTCTATAGCTTACCTGCTTTTTGTTTTTTCCTATAGTTGATCTCAATACCTTTTAGAAAGGGCTCACGAAGCGAGTCCCCAAGGCCACAGGACACATCCAGGACCAGACGCTGGAATTCCTCCTTCCTGAAGAACTCCATCGTAGTTCTCCAGCAGGGTCAAGCTTTCAATTCCAGGATAACCAAGAGAAGCCAGCATGTATTTTCTCCCCTCTTTTTTAACCTTAAAATATTAACTTTTAACATTGCTTGTTAATGAGGGGACACAGGGTGGGAAGCCATACAGAATACAGACAGATAAGTAACACAAAGCTCTTTCTTCACTTCCTTCCTGACACAGCTTTTCTTTTGGCTCTCTTTTCCCATCTAGACTCTACCAGAAGGGAACATAGAAGATTTTATGGAACAACTTGGTGACCAAGGTGACATGGTATTTTCCTGAGAAAATTGGTGTGTTAATTTTAACAAAAATTGAGTGTATATTTCCTATGCAACAATCAATGTGTATGTGTATATACACACACATACATGTATACTTGTATGCATGTTTTTGTTTGTGTACCTGCCTCAAGCTATGGTTTTCCTTATTTTCATCATTTCCACCTGCAAGAGCAGTCAGAGCCCTTGGATGTTAGTCCAGTAACTCCATAGGATGGGGTGACAGGGTTTTGAGTCCCGCATGGTAGTGCAGAGCTGACAAAGGGAAAGTTTAATCCGTATTATTTTCTAGCAGTTAAAGCTGGGAAATGGCATTAATGTTCTTTTTGCTCCTGTTGTCCATGTAGGATACAGAGCTGCTCCTATCTATCCAGCAGTTTTAAAATAACTTCCTCCATGCTCCTAAAGCATCCTCAGGGATAAGAATAAATATTGAAGCAACAAGAGTCCTGAGGTGACCTGTCTGCACAAGATTAGGTCACACACCACTCATATAGCTTGAGTGAAAAGGAATTGGGGGCAAAAAGGTGACACTAGAAGTATGAATGCCAGTAAGTTCATGTGCTGTGGACAAACGAGTACCAATTTCCCCAGAAGCTGCCACGTAGCACTATTGGCTTTTGCATTTCCCACACGTTACCGTCCTTATGGGTCGCACCAGATGCTGTAGCTTCCCATTTGAGTCCAGCCCAGCAGGAAGGTCCCACCAGGAGCATCGCAGGGCCGGCGAGCCCTGCTCCTCACAGCACGGCGCACGCTCCGAGTCATCCGTCACCTGGGGTTATGTTAAGATAAGGAACACCACTCCGTGAGCGTTCATTCCTCGGCATCAGTCAGCGGATACGGAACTCCGAGGAACGCGGTAACGAGCCGCGTGCTCCATAGGCAGCCAGCCAGGTCACCTGCTCCAAGCAGGTTCAGCTGCTCCGGGCTGGCTCCAGCCCAGGCCGCTCCATGGGCTCTCTCCTCCCACAGGGTGATGCAGGCAGGCAGCAGGAAGGGGAATTCTCATGAGGGGCAGGTCAGGACACTGGCACAGGCAAGAAGGCAGCTGCCAAGCAAGCACCAGTAGTAACAATTTCCAAGCCCTAAAAAGAAAGAAAAAAAAGAAAAAACAACCACACATATACACACACATGGCAGAAATTGATATCAGGTGCAAAGCTCAGCTTAGTGATTCTGTGCGTGCCCCAGCTAAAGGATGCAGAGGAACTGAAAGAAGAGCTGCTCTGTGGAAAGGGGAGCTCCCACCTCGGCTGTGCTGCCCACCCACCCCCTCCCAGGCTGTAATATTTCTGCTGTGACAGACAGGTCAGAAGCGAATTTAGCAAAAGTCACAAGTGTGACAAATTCTATCTAATCCAAATTTATGGTGCTGCCTTCAGCTTCTTTCAGCTTAGAACTTACTGAGAAAAAGAGCAGATGTATTTTGAATGTGAATGAGCCAAACCTCAAAGAAACGGCACTAAGTAATGCTGCTCATCCACACTTGTGTCTTGTCAAGGAATTCAAGCAATATTCCCCTCATGTATTAATTACCTGCTTGGGGCTTTGGTGGCTTTTTTCTGCAGCCAAGGACCACAAGAGCATTTTGTACAACACTGGGTAGTTGACTTGGTCTGATCTTTAGCAGAATCATTGATACTGTTAAAGTTCTGGTTGAAAGAAACCTACCTAGAAGTGGCAAGTAGATTTCAGTGCTTTAACCACCAGATCAAACAAGAGAAGGAAACGTTTGGAGAGAGATCCTGGACTTCAGATAGAAGGACACAAGGTGGGTATACACAGAAGTAGATACTGTGAACACAAAGGAAGGAAGAAGTCCCAACTGCTGTGACAATGGAAGTATCAGTAGTAATGCAATCCCTACCTTAGAATTCAATACAGTACCCAGTTTCCTTTTAGTCCAAATGAACCATTATTCTCCTCTACATATCAGAGCTGAGGGAAAAAAAAAAAATCTACAGAAAATTAACCCCCAAACCCAACAAGACACACTACCACAAAACATCTTTCACCCAACAAAGGTGTTGAAACCTTATAGGTCCTGGGGCAGAGCTTCCCACCAAGGGTTACATTCCTACATTCCAAATAAAGAAAAAATAAAAACAAGTGGAGAAGGTTGTAGTCTAGTGACAACTCTCATGATGTCCTAATGACAAATCCATCAGTCTTAGAAATCCACCTGATTTTATAATCTGTATGTAATCCTGTAATTGTTTATAATTTTGTAATTTGCATGTAATTTATACACATTCAAGGAAAGACCAGTTACACAGAAGACTGGGATGAGTAGAACAAACTGGCCCTCCTCAGAGTCTAAGTCTGGAATATAACGCCTCTGGAAAGCATGCAGTTTCTGCAGCTCTTGAGAAAAGCCAGCTAGCTCTTCCCCTACACCACCTCAGCTCTTCCTTACACCCGAAATGGTTCTTTGCTTTGACAGCAGCATTTCCCAATAGCAAACTATTTTCAACGGAGACCTAGCCCCTAAATTTTAGGGGATCAAGCCCTGCACTGATTCTAGCAGCTTCCTTCTAGCCCCAGACTTGCCCCAGTAGTTTCAGGCCATTTCACTTCTTGGAGGGCAAGGGAGAAGAAAGGTCCCTTTGCTATTCATGTGGGTGACCAAGGCTGAGCCCCCATCATCTCCTGCAGTGATGGCAGACTACCAGCAAAGACAAGTGGGAGCAGCTTCCTAAGCTCCTGAGCCAGGTTCTCCTGAGCTCCAGCGCTCTTAGGCTGCTCTGCATTTAATAATTGGCTGTTTTTCCAAGCTCTGCAGAATTGCCTGAAAACAGCAATCCTGCCTAGGCCAGAAAAAGGAGGAAAAACAAGAGGCACAATAGCCCACTCAGCAGAGATCTCATCTCTTTCTCCACTTTGACTTCTGGCAGATAAGCTTCTACTGATAAGCAGAGTAAAGTTTAACTATTCTAGATTTAACAGAGTCTTAGAGCAAAATCAAGTGCATGAAAACCCTCCACATCAAATTGCTTCGATATCACAAAAGGCAGGGTTGGAGTGGCTAAATTACAAGTACCAAAGAGATTTTTGCAGTGAAAGAGCTAGACTGGCTGACTCCAGTAAAACACAAACTCCAATATTAGCAGAACTATAAGAACCAGGTATCTCTGATACACACATCAGGGTCAAGATGTAGGAACTGGGGTAGCAGCCCTATCCAAGCCCTCCTCTCTGATGCTCCTGCTATGCTCTGCAGTTTGCAACACTACAGTAAGGGCAGTAGTGCTTTCCAGGTCAGAACTTGCATCATTTAAACACTGAAAAGAGCATTCACATTAATCAAACATCTGCAACAAACTAAAATGTGAGAATCTACTCAAGCATGAATCTAACAGCTTCCTATTCATCCTGTACAACTATTTTACTCACGCTCTTCGTATCACATAATCCACACTATTTTATTCAACTGCTACTTTAATGAAAGCTGAAGAGTTTGTGTCACTTGAAGCACACCTTCCAAAAAGGCATCCAGTCTTGCTCTGAAATAAAGTTGACCCATCATTGTACCTGGTCCCAGTAGTCAGGTCATCAGAAATGTCTGGCTCTAGTTTCTGGGTACGGATTTATATTGTTCATTAGATTAGGGAACAAGTAACTGCCTAGCTTTATAAATACACATCAAGGACAAAACAAAAAGGAGCCTGCTCTTTCCTTGACTGAATTACATTTATACCTATATATTTGCTAGCAACTGTACAAGTAGTAAATCTTGTCAATATATTTGGCCTGAACTCACATTTTGAGCAGAAGTTTACACTAGATGACTTCTCGAGGTCCCTTCAACCTTAATGCTTCCATATATACATAAATAATACACATACACTCTCTCTCTCTCTATATATATAACTAGAGATGATTAAGAGCACATATGTACACACACAATACTTCTCACCTTTACTCATTTCTATTTTACACATTTCTATTTCTCAAAAATAGTTCCACAATTATAGACAATCTCTGAAAGGCCTCTGCCTCCCCCAGTTACCTGAAAGCTGGGCAACTTCAATTAACACTTCATCTAGTTTTCATGGAAACCACATAAAATTAGGTAAGTTTCTTTGTGAAAGAATAACTTGAGGTTTTTCTATTAGCTACTGCTCAAGTTGCCTGTAAGAGCATTTATTTGTAAACAAGTTATTACAAAAAAGTTGCATATAAAAAATGAAAATCATGAAGATTCCATTCCACAGTACAGTACATTAAATACTCATTTGCGTGACCACAAGTTTTCGATGAGCAACACAACAAGTCTGTTCCGAAGGAATTTGATTTCTTTGGCATACGCTTTGCCAAACAGGTCCTTGAGCTTCTCACGCCAAGCTCCCAGGGAAGGCAGGCTATGGCAGCTCGGGATGTTTAGCATGCTCTCGAAGAACTCGAGCCACAACTGCGCATTGGCAACCCTGGAAAGCAACAAAGAAAGGAAACAACTAAATTCAAGCTGTTAAAGCACTTGATTTACCCTGTTACCTCCCGATGTTACAGGTTGGAAGAATCACAAAGCCCAGTCTCCTCTGTGGCACGTTGCTTAGTGGGACAGCACAGCTTTGACTCAGTAAAGTGGAGTTGCCACACAATTCACCATATCTACTGCTCAGATGCTGCCCATACTTAAATTAGTGAAGTCTATGAAGCTGTTAACACAAAATAAACACACATTTTTTTTAGAGGATCAAAAAAGCAAGTCAAGCAACACTAAAAGTTGTCAGAAATTAACCTCAAATCTGAAACAAATGACTATCTTTCTATTAAGGGGTAGTTTCTGAAGAGATTTTGGACACCAACCTTCTGAAGACCCCCTCAGGTTTCCAGACACCGTTCTCATTCTTCACTTTCATGTAGGTACCGAAGAGCATGCAGTAGACAGTCGCTGCGATGCCAAAGTAATCTGTCTAAACAAAGCATATTAAGTTGCATATTAAAAATGTGCCTCCAGCCCACCCAAAATTATGTGGGAAAAAAAAAAAGAAATGAGGAGCCAACAGGGCAAGCTCCATAAAAAGGTTCAGGACCATGTATTTAGAGCAAAGAGCATCTAGAACTGAACCCTGCCACATTAGGACAAAAGTCTAACATTTCTCTATGCCATTTATTCATGTCAGACATGATTTTTAAGCTACAAATATTCAAGCTGTGTATACAGTCACATACCTGGTAGTTCCATGGTTTCTGTGTCAGCATCTCAATACACTGGAATCCAGATGTTTCACATCTTCCAGTAAATGCAGTTCCCTCAGGAAAGAGTTTCATGTCTATACTCTGTCCCAAATCAATCAGTGTCAAGCCATGAGAGAGCCCATCTATATCACATACATCATTGTCCAGAAAACTGCAACCAAGACAACAAGCAATGAACACAAGTTTCAAGATTGGGATACAACAACATGCTAGCACCTCAGGTGGTAGAAAATACTTGCTTTTCTCCAAGGATAAAATTATCAGGTTTGATGTCACCGTGAATGATCTGGCAGTTGTGGAGCTCTTCTACCATATAAAGAATTTTTACAGCAAAATAGATTACAAGTGCTTGAGGCATCACTTTTTCAGGAAGCTTTTTGTAAATGTTTATGGCATTCTGTGGACAAGAGGGAGATAAGGAAGAACTGTCAGCTACATAAAAACAACTTATTATGGATTACAGTCCATGTTTCTAAGCATAAAATGTATTCACTGTAAAGTCTGACTGGAGGAAATATTGCTGAATATCATGATATATAAACCAACAGTCTATGAAGAAAAAAAATATAGATGTTCAGAGCAGAAGCTGAGCATGCTTACCAGCAATGTCCCATACTTGTAGAGCTCACCAACCAAAACACTCCCATTTTGAAAGAAATGGGCAGAATAAAAGTGGATGTACAGATGGTGTATACTTGGATTAAGTCTTTCTACCAGTTGCATTGCTATATAGAACTCCCAAAGACCTGCTGTTTTTTGGACCTGTAACCAAAGAGTTATTGAGTTAATTTAGTGGCATTAAAGCAGAAGATCATTTCAGTGTTTTAGTGACTGTCTCAAGCTCCCAGGCATCGCTGTGTAATCAAGTGGCATACTCATTCTACGTGATTACAATCAGAAAAATACACTCAGTGATTAATCCTCCTGAAATAAAATACTCATCCTCCTGCTTCTCTGCTACATTAGATATCAAATGTTAACATTAATGAATACAAATCATACATACATATACATTTAAGGTGCTATACTAAAATTTCCTTGTTGAAAGACTAGCTGTTGCAGAAGAGATCCACGAAAAGATTCTAAAGCAGCAGGAAAGGCTTGATGTGGTGAAGCTGAGGTGGTGGGTCAGTCACATAATCACATTTCAACCTAGCTATAGTAGCTGTATGATCTAGTACAACCCTTTTGGTGTAAGTTGACTTTGCAGCGACATACACTTTCCCTTTGGTGCTGGTTTAAACACATCAGCTGCTCATTCCTGCACGGAGAGGCAGCCTGGGAGGCAAAGCAGAGCAGAGGTGGGAAGCTGTTAGTTCTGCTAGAAGTGACAGCTACGCAGCCCTTGACAAGGCTGCCAAAGTGCAAAAAGGCCAGTGGAAAGGAAGGGTGCAAGAAGCATCGGCCTCTTCAGAGCAGGCAAATCATTTGATCCACAGAAATTTTCATTTGCTGGGGACTAAGAGCGTATACACAAATAGCCACCTTTGTTCAAGGGGGAAAAAAAAGGGCCTTGCTGTAGGATTTTGGGAGGCTTGTGACTACTTTTCAAGACAAGATGATGATAATAGATGAATTTAGTAGTTAAATATCTGATGCATTTTCTACCCAGGAAGTTATCAAAGCACTCAAATTGAACAAGGCTTTGAGGACAGACCAAAATGCCTTACTTCCTAATTATGAACACGAACATTGGGCCAAATTCATCCAGAGTGTCAAAAAGTATGAAATTACGTGAAGACTCCAGAATTTTCTTTTTCTCCCCGCCCGAATCAATGCTGCTTACCTTCAATATAACTTTCTGATTGTTTTTAGGGTTACCTGCATCCAGTATACAAGCCTGATAGACCCGGGCAAAAGCTCCTTCTCCAAGCAAGCAATCCACATGGAATAAATTAGAACCTTTTGTAGGAGGAAAAGGAATAAGTATCAGTAAAGCCCTGTTTGCAAACTTCACAGAAGACATCCCAGCTCAGCAAAGGAAAGTAGTAATTTTTCTCCTGGCTTTACTAGCCATCCTCTCCCATAAAAGCAGGCCCATAACCATTCTTGAGATCGAGTTCTGTGAAGTGCCATTCACTAAAAACCAGTGTTTAGAGTATGACTGCCCAGAAGAAATTAAATTCCAAAGAGAATTCTTAAATGTTAGTGCTGGCTTTTAAAGTGATGCAAGTATGCTGCCATTACCATCGTGCAGATTTTGTTGAAACAAGACTGCTGTTCTTTTACACAAAGCTTGGAGCTGTGTCACATACTACCAGGAAAAGGTTTCTTTGTTCCCTTCTCATTAGAGCTAATCAAAAATTGTTATGCTTCAGCTAATGAAGAGAAACAAAAACATGCCCAACTTCAAAGCTGAAGTTTAGATAACCTGGAATCAATTTCTTGAGCACACTAAATATATATGCTTAAAACTGGATTAGAAAAGCACTTTAAAGAACCCTATATCACACAACAAGATCCCTGTATCATGCAACAAGTGCATCAACATGAAACATCTGATGTAGCTCTTACCCAGTGGGAGTCTAGTCTTGGATTTGATGGATGGAAGAGCAGAATTCCATTCAAAATAGTTGGCATAGGTATTGAGTGGTTTAGGAAGCTTTGATAAGAATTTGCAAATCAGTTGCTCATCCCAAGGGTTCTCAACAAGGACTTTATAGAAAGAAAAAGAATATTTGAGGCTATAAATAAAATATCATTTAGAAGAGGTAATCCAAGCTTGTACTTGAACAATTGTCACTGATGAAAGATCAAAGATACAAGTTTTGTAGACACTGATATTGATAACTGATTTTTTAAAACATAAACAAGAAAGAAGGGAAGATGTAGGTATACATTTGTTCAATGTAGTTTTAAAAACAACCTAATTTTAAGGTAGCCTGTTGCCAATGCTCTGTACCTGAATTTCTAATGCTCCTTTCTGTCCTGTCCTGCTGAGACTCAGACAGTTCTTCATGGGAAGTTTTGTTCAGCCCCGATGAGGAATATTCAGTCCTATTAGATGCAATTTGGTCATGTATCTTTTGAGAAATAGTTGTAGAGATGGTATTTCCTTGTAGCTGTCCTTGTTCTGCAAAGCATTCAAGAGCAGGGCTGTATATTTAAAGCAAAGTATTATTAATTGACAGAACTGCCATGGCATTCTTTTTACATATTTAGTAAGCCCAAACAATGCCCCAACACCCTCCTTGGGATCTTGCCATAAAAGAAGTGTCCGGCATGTTCATTTTGATAAGAAAATAAGATTTAGTCATATCCTGCTACTCGTAGTCTGGTAACTTTTCAGTTCATTGGGCAATAGTTTTAGTCAAAATTGAACAGCTGCACACACAGATCCACTAAAACATTTGGAATAGATAATACTAAATTAAAACCAAGCACTGATGCTTCATGATTTTCTAAGATATGAAGCATAATAAATTTAACATTAGAAAAGTCAGCATTAGGATGCAAGTAAACCATGAGAGTGATGCACTGTTCCCTTTTCAAGCAAGGCTCAAATCTATTCAAATTGTGAACCTGAAAACATGACTACTGTACATTCTTCCCAATATCAAACTTTAAAAAACACAGAAAGAACTCTGGGCATGGTTATTCATCAAAAATCCCACAAATCATCAAAGATAACAGAAAAAAAACCTCCCTGATAAAACCAAAACATTCCCTATCTATCTACCTGTTTTTACTCCAACCAGCAAGTCAATCTGTACAGAGCCAGGACCTGTCAGACTAAAGTTAATCAGCAATTCATCTTGCCCCTAGGATTCCCTTTTTAAATTCATTATCTCCTCACTAATACCCTCCCCTAGTCTTTCTCAAGAACTTCTGCATCCAAAGTACCCCAGAAGCCCACGTTGAAGCTACAGCCGCTCATGTACCTAACAGCAGTTTGGCTGAGCTGCTCCAGCTAACCTCTGTGTATCAGTAATACAGCAAATAACCCATCTCCTGAGAGTGAGGAATGCTGTCAGAACAGAGAAGGTGAAGTCTGCCTTCAAATTCATAGAGCACGTTCTTAGTTTGACCATTTCTCTACTGAATCACTCAAAACAGCTCTTCTCCCTGGGCATGAAGTGCCTGTTACAGGAAAGAGACTGACGGAGACTCTCAGAAAAGTTTTCATGGAGGTGCTGCAGGCAGGTTCACATCCAACCTTGCCCTCTGGTTCACTAACTGCAACTACCCAATTATTTTAAGTCAGACATGCTGAACCTCTCGGTTTCACCCACAGCTTTTGTAAACACTGCTTCCTCAAAGCAGGGCCATCAACCAGATCTTATCACCACTGCTTCCCAACGTAGAATATGTTTAGAGAATCAGTGCCATTTTTTCAGTCCTAGATGTTCTTACAGGTGCCAGGCAGCTCAAATCATCAGAGCATTTTTAATGGCATTATGTCATTGCAAGGTTCAACTAACTCCAAAGAGCAGTGATAACGTTTAAGCAGAGACAATCACATGAAAAGGGGCATGTTACAGATTACTGGGAAAACGTGCACCTACCAAAGTATAACAGAATTGACTATTCTGCCATTAATTCTGATTCTGCACAGCAGTCAAGTCTTTATATATTTTTAAAAAAGCAAATAACATCATACCTTAGCTCCTTAGATTTTATCTGCTTGTTTAGTTTCTCAAAAGGCTCCAAATTTATTGGCAGCAAGTCATCCCCACAGCCTGTATCAAGAAATTATATTATACTTAATGCTACGTTAATATATTTAACATACATTCAATATTACATTATATAATAATGTATGCTTGTTTTTTCCAAGAGAAGTGCATATTCAAGTGCTTATTTAGAGTATTTTTATTATGACAAGAAAGCTAATGCAAACAAAAACCACACTGAAACTGTGAAACTTCAAACACACAAAGCCTCCCCAATACAACCAAAACATTCTATATCTACCTATTTTTACTCCAACCAGTGAGTCAGTCTGTACAGAGCCAGAATCTGTCAGCCTATGTTAAACTGTGCAGGAAAATAGAGTAATTTGCTTGAAGAGAGTATTGCCAGCCTATAGAAAGGCACACAAGCCTAAAGGTCCGCACAGAAGAGGGTACTGAGACTTCAGTGTTCACCTACACACAGGTTTTTGAACAGCTTTTTGAACAATCCAGATGAGTTTGAGAGCGCTATCAATAGCTCCCACCTCGTCAGCTTCTCATTTCTGCCACAAATATTAATTCCTGGAAAGCTTGTGTGCTGGGCAAGCTTATGTTCTCACCTGCTCTTGTGCAAGGAATTTAGACTCAAAGGTGGCAGTCACAAATATTAAATATTTAACAAACCCTAGGGTGTAACCAGGGCATAGAAATGGAGTTACACTGAACTATGGATAGTGAAGTATCTGTTGTTTTACTGTGGCCTTCTTACCTTTTTTCTGCAAAGCTTGCTGTGAATGAGTTGATAAGTAATTAAATGGGGTAGAGACAAGCTGGGCAGCTTGTGCAAAGTCTCGTGTGTTATTTGGACTTAAAGCCAAAGGTTTATTACTATGAGGTGCACACCACACTGTATAATCATCCTTTGAGAACTCTGGTATCTGTATTTCTTCCTAGACAGAAAATAAACATATGTTTAAAACTAAGCAACCAAACCCATCCTATCATACAATTTAGAGTACTA
The DNA here is from genome assembly GCA_032353885.1 of Nothura maculosa. Taxonomy (NCBI): domain Eukaryota; kingdom Metazoa; phylum Chordata; class Aves; order Tinamiformes; family Tinamidae; genus Nothura; species Nothura maculosa. The sequence continues at coordinate 1,380,953 of JAUBOD010000443.1, read as the reverse complement.
CAGAAATAATAAAAAACGGGCAACCCAAACCCAGGTTTATATAGCTTTGTATCACACATGCATGTTGGCAACCATCAATTTCACAGCAAGATGGTAGATAGCAAAAAATTGTCATGAACATCTAGAAAAGCCTGTTACACAGGGATCACTTAATCCAAGCAGCATGTAGTTTAATATATCTGCTTGGCTACACCTAGTAGTTTCCTATTAGGTGTAATTGTCTCTTGCTGTCTTCCTTTCTTGTTCAAGCAGCTGCCAAATCTACTCCTTTAGTAGAAAGATTTGTCTAGAGGTAAAAGTCACCACTACTAAACTCTATAAAATCATATGAAAGTTAACATATGAAAGTTAACATATGAAAACATTCCCTCTCTAGTCAGGGAAGCACTAGACTTTAGTTGGATATGGTTTAAAAGAACACTGCAGGACTGGGAGAGTGAATACTGCTGAGGATGCTGCTAGACACAGGTACCCCCACTACCCTCTAAGTACACGGCCGATTTCCAAGGCTAATTTTTACAGTAAGACCAAGTGCTCACTTCCATACGTGCCGTACAGTCCGTCAGGGGACATTCTCCAGGAGTTCTGGGCTTTTCCGACTCCTTTCTAGGCTGTGGAATCCTGATAAAACAGACAGTTTAGAACTGCTTTTCTCAACAATCTTCCAAGGCAAACTGTTTATAACTAAAATTTTTTCAAGAACCATATCTGCTAAAAGTTAGAACAATTTCTGTAGTTTAAAGACAACAAGTTATCTACAGTTATCCAGAATACTAAGCATCTTAATCATACTGTCCAAAATAGGAAAGGTGTGAGATTCCAGGAAGGAAAAAACATAATAATAAAAAAGCAAATAAAGCTTTCTCATGACACCTTCCCACAGTCAATCCCAATATTGTAAATGCAGTCACAACAAAATTACATGACATAGAATCAACTCCATGTGTAATTCTTAACGAGCTGAGCCCATTTTGGTTACCTGCTTCTCTTACCTGCTGTTCTCCTTTTCATTCTCGTCTTCAAAGATAGAAAAAATAGGCACAACAGGAGCAAGGTCATTGACTTTCAAACTTCTCTGAGACTCTGAAATAAGAGATCATTCATATTATCTTCACTCAATGAAGATCATAAGAGGGAGCCATGCTTCTACACCAAATAAACAGCAAATAAGCTTGAAGTTGTAACTTCTCTCTCAGGAAACTGCATGCTTGTGTTTTATATAGGGCACAGACATGCCGGAAAAAATTCATTTCCCTTTGAAGCTTCCATCAAAACCTAACAAAATCAACCAAGAGAAGCAGACAGACATGGAAATGCTTGAATGAGAGGGAGGTAGGGCAGGATAGGATAGAACTTCAGAATTGACATTCAATTTGTCTTTGCTATAAGCTCATGAAAGCAGGGAAGATTTTTCCATCTTGGATTTGAGAGTGGCCAGGAGTATAGGAATCTCTCTGCTGCTCTCCATCTGATCAGCTGTGACAGTGATCAGCTGGTCAGTGAGATCTAACAGTGCCCACTGGAATAAGCCAGTGCTACTGCCTGACTTTCAAGCAATCTTAACTGCTACTGCTCATAATTCACATACTAACATCAAACCTGCAATTGACCTGCTCTAGTCTGCATTTATATTCTCCTTTTTAGGCTCACAATACTTGTGTGCTCAAGGCTTACAAAGAGTGTACAAGTGCTTTAGAAGAAAGAAGTGCATTTGCCTTTCCTAGGCTGAGCATAAGAATTTACAACATATAAGTTATGTTCATTAAATTACTGATAATTAAAATGATTATCAGGAAAGAAGTTCTTCTTCATTCCATACCTACCCAATTACTTCTCCCAAAATTATACAGGGACTGACTAGGAAAGAGGGAAATGAAGTGTTAAAGATTAAAATATCATAGACCAAAAAAATAAAAAACAGTACATACCACTTTTTCTTGCAAAGGCTTCAAATTCCTCCTCACTTTCCTCAAGAAGAGATGCTTCAGGCAAGATGGGTTTTTGAAACATATCCATTAGAAAGCCTTTGAAACCAAGCAAAACACTTCTCAGATCTCTTACCATGTAGGAGTCATAGGGAAGACAAATCTCATCTCAGACAACGTTTTTCCTTGATTTTCCATTTAAGCACTCCACATAAACACAGAAAGGTCACAGACTTGAGCATTGCACCTGTTGGTCTTGCAATGACAAGAGCAGAGGCCAAAGAGGCCTAGCAGCAGCATCAGTGACTCATCCAGTCGTTTCCAGCATGTGGCCACTGAGACGTTAGCTTAAGGAATAGATGCTCTGCTAAGCTTTACGTATTCAAAGAACACAATCAAAGCTCTGGATCATCCAATTAACTAAAGAGTGTCAGTACCATTAATATTACTTTCCTCTTTCAGGAGATTGTACGCACATACATCACTAAGCAATCTTGATGCACGTTCAGCTCCACTAAAAATGCCTGGTAGGATCCTGTTAACTCCAGTAAAACCAGTACTTCCTCCCTGCTGCTTACCCAGTGCTTCTTTCGTATGAACTGTAGGGGAAGGCTGCACTTTGAACGGTGTTGCCTGCATCGGTCCTCCCAGGGAAGTGTTTGGGGTAGCCTGAGAAGCATTTCCAGAAGCACAGGAAGAATTCCCAATCCTAGATGCTAGAAAAGAAAACAGTGCAAATGACATCTGAAGCTTCTTCATGTAGCCTGAGGATGTTTACAAGTATTTCAGTAGCTGGTGAAAAATTACTGAGATGTAAACAAGAGTAACAGAGCAACAATTCGGAATTTCAGGAGTACGGATCCCGACTTGGTCAGGGATCTGCTTGGCAGGTTTCCACAGGAAACTGCCCTGAAGAGCCAAGGGGCCTCAGGGAGCTGAGTAGTCTTTGACAACATCCTCCTCAGTGCAGAACAACACCCTCCTTGCACACATCAGAGAGGCAAGCCAGTGCAGATGAAGAGGCCACTCTTTAACTGCTCAAAATTCAATGGAAAGCATAGGGGTAAAGTTATGAATGCCAGAAAGCTCAGAGAGGGCTGGAAGCAACAAGGGATATGAGGAGCAACAAGAAGGACTTCTTAAGTACAGAATACCTAGAAAACTAAAGCAATTCCAGGCACGCTGCTCAGTGGGGCAGGGCCTCTTAATAGTACGCTATTCCTAGCATTTTATCCCAAGCTTCAGGCTTAAGCGAGTGCACCACGTTATGAAGCCCTCTATATAATTATGTGAATATTAGTAATTTTTGAGCACCATGTTCTAGATTCAGCAGTTTTGAAAGACTACATGCTATTCAGCCTTAAACGTCATGACAACAGCAGCAGTCTTTGTCAAAACTGGCTTTATTACCTTCTTTCACGTCCACAGTAGTAGTTAGTCCAGCAGATCTCTCATTAGGGTGCCTTCAAAGGACAGATTAAGAACATGAACTTGAGAACAAAGCCATTTCCTAAATTCCAACTTCAGTTCACGACTCAACAGTGACACACTTCAAGGAGCTAGGAGGCCTTTCCCAGTCTAGAACATAGGAAACATTCCAGGGACACAGTAGCTAATATTCCTATTTTTTTCCCCCTAGGTGGGATTACATTTTTATTACAGGCTATTTAGTGTGAACCAAGAAGTGTCATCTCTATTGAAAAATAGAATGAGGGAACTGTACCTATGCCAAAAGTGTAACAAGGAATACACACACACAACGGAGACTTCACAGCACTACAGCACCTGAGAAGCCTGCACTACAAAAGTGGAATTATAATCCAGTTTATAACACACCAAGCCAGAGCTAGCCATTAATCTGAGGCTGTAGCTCACTGTTGCATGAAACCAATCGGAAAGGGACTTAGCAACAAATCTCCTGCTTGGGTGAGGAGCTGAAATGACTCCCACAAGGATGTGACAAGCTCCAGAGTTGCAGTGTACAAGACTGGATGTACTGTATCGGCATTAATGAAATCTCTTCCAGTGCACAGCTGTCACACCAAGTCAGAGCCTGTGAACTAGTATTCTTAAGTGTCTCTAAACACTATTACAGAAGTGTTGGCAGTGTGAGCAGTTGCAAAGTATTAGGTTCCCTTTTCCTGGAAGTTTTTGCTCATATATGCCATCAAATCCAGTCACTTTAGTAGTCACTGCAGTATGTGAACTACTTTTTATCTGATCATCATGCCTGTATTATCTCAAGTCAAAGATCTTTCTTGTGACATTTTCTAATAACTGAAAGTGAACAAGGTTACCAAAAAGCACTAATCCCGAAGGGACAGTTCATTAAAAATGACAAGAGATTAAATATTCATATCGAGTAAAGCTTCACAGAATCACAGAACAGTCAGGTTGGAAGAGACCCCTGGAGATTAATAAGATCCCTCTTGGCCTTCTCTAGGCCAGAGCCAGCTCTCAGCCTTTCCTCACAGCAGAGGCACCAATCCCCTCATCCCGTTTGCAGCCCTGTGCTGGCCACACTCTCACATCTCCACGTCTCTAACTGGGAAGCCCAGGATTACACAGCACTCCAGATGTGGCCTCACCAGGGCTGGGCAGAGAGGGAAGATCTCCTCCTCTCCTGACTTGCTGGCAACATTCTTCCTAATGCTTGTCTCCAAGTATCTCCACAGAAGTGAACAACCACTCTTTTCCACTGTTGGCCAAGCCAACTCAGCCATGCTTATACTTTGTCAGCCTATTTTTATCCTCCTTCCTCTCAGTTCTATACCCTGCATTAGCTCTATCACATAAGTCAATGTACACCTAAATATGGTTTTTTTCCCCCCTCCTCCATGGACCTTCACAGCCAACATGCAATATGCAGGATTAGCAAAAACTGAGCACATTCCTCTATTTTCATTATTTCATTATTAGAGGAACTAGTGCCAAATAACCTCTGAAATGATGCACTGAATTTGCCCCATTTTTTCCACTCTGTGCTTAAGTGATTATAACTGAGATAATAGGTATTCAAAATCAAATTTCTGTAACTGATGGTCCTAATTTAGATCTTGCCTGAATACTGTAATTTTATAATTAAATTTTGATCTCATAGAGTACTTTAAATATTGAGATTTGGAAAGTCTTTACTCACAAGATCCTTAATATCATCATATTAGCCTTGAAACACAAAGCTCCTTTCAGCTGGGATGAGACAGAAAGCTTGGGCTTCAAAATAAGCTATTTACATTGGGCATTTTCCTTAGAAAGTCTAGCACAACCTCATGTTGTTTGAACAGGATTGCCATTATTTTCTGTAGCCTATTTCAGAATTCTTTTGGAAGAGGAAAAAGAAGTAAGTATGGAGTAAAAAAAAAAAAGTACTTTTTTTCTTTTTTTAAGGTAAAAAAAGTTACAGGGCAGATACTAAAGCAAGCACACTTTGCTGAACAAGAAGTAGCCTGGATGTACATACTGTTTTCCAGTGCTCCGATTATGAATCATGTCTGGATGCATCCGCTCCTGGACTGAAACATTATTGAATGGCAAGTACAATAAACTGTTCTGGAGTTCTCCAAGCTCTGGTTGAGTTTTGATCACATCCTTCTTGCATGTTGCTTCTAACAAAGACACTGATGTCCTCTGGTGGCCAACTGGTTCGATAGAGTGTGGGGTAGGAAGAGTAGATGATAAAGTGCTGGACTGAATCCGCTCTGGCACCAGACTCCAAGGAGTTTCTGGATCTGAGCTTTGACAAGATGTTGTCCTGTTCTGCTGCAGAGCTGCACCAGGCATCACATGTGGAGGTACCTTTAGAGAGAGGAAATTACTTTCTTTTATAGCCCAAAGAGCACACTAACAGGTATAATTATTGCTGCTTTACCTTTTATTTCTAGTTTATCATGCATAAGAAGCAACTTCTACCTGTAGCTAATGCTGAATGCAGAGTAACAAAACCAAACTTTGGGAAATAATGAAAGATATTTCATTATGTATTTAGAATTTTGCAGGTATCTGTACTAGTTAAGTACTCCAGTCTTTACTTCCAGGTTTGGTTAACACACTATTCAGGTCACTGTCTAAACTATGGTTAAATTTTATGAGGTTATGAGGGTCCTGCTAGTACATACTCACCACTGTCTTATTTGGCTCAGCTGATGCTGCAGATGACTGCTCTGGTTTAGTTTCTGATGAGCTTTTGGTGAGCCTAGTGAGCTCTTCCAGCCTCTGCTCCAGGGCTTGCAGCTCCAGCACAGCTGCTGTTTTCTTCCTTATGGACTCTTTTTCTTCCTCTTCTAAACAGGGTATTAAGCAAAACACATAATCAGTATCTAACAGCCCTCGTCTCAGCACTCAGAATTTACAAGCTGCTTGAATTTCAAATTTGACACCCAGTCCGTGTAACCTCAGGAGTGCAACGTAGGGGTATAGAGTTGGGAGAGGCTGAGATTTGCCCCAGGACTCATCATGTCTAACGTCTCAATCCTGTTTCCTCAAGAAAGAGCTATACAAAACCACCCCAGCATGAGCCTGGCAAACAGTGGTGGCCCTAGTACTTTTAAACAGGTGGCCATTGCCACAAACATCAAAGAATCCACAAGCCAGTAGAGCAGCAGGCTGGTGTGTGCTTCCAGTGGTGCTACGATCAGTCCTACTGCAGGCACACCAGCAACACCTCTCCTTAGACATCAGGAGACTAATCTGAAATTCAGACAGAATCTTGCAGATTCTGTCACAGCAATCCCTTGGTAAAGTTGGGGTAGGAGCACACCTTGCTGCCCCAGTGGAAGAGCTTCCCCTACTGGGAATTATCATAACTAAATACTGGAATTTAAAATATATATTAATAATCATCCAGATTGAGAAAAACTTTGTCTTCCTTCCCACCGCTGAAGTTCTCTATATCACTTTACCACTTACTAGAGTTTTTCCTTTTTTTCCTTTTTGTTTGTTTTTGATTTGTTAAGTGATATAATTATTACTTTTTATCCTTTGGATAGAGGGGATGTTGCTGGAATAACAATTCCTTTTTTTCTTTCTTCTCCTTCTAAAATGGTCAGATACATGACTAACTTGTTTCCGAGTGGTTGTCTTCAATTAAAATTCAGTTTGTTTCACTTCTTTGAGACCCAAACCAGAGTTTGTCTAACTATCTTTGGAGCAAAACCAGCAGCTCCCAGCCACTTTCAAAGCTACCAAGGAAAGTATTTGCCTAGAAAAAATACCTAACCAGTTTAATTTAGATGTGTTTGTGCATATAGGCAGCCTTGCAAGATGCATCAAAAGACCAAGTGAAGATAAGTGCTGCTTCCTTTTTTTCTGGAGCATCTTTAATTTACTTATGCCAAGACCAGCATCTGGCATCATAGATAACCATGATTTTTCTTTGTTTTCTGGGTTCTCCATCTACAAGCTAATGATTATAGTCAAGATATTCTCCATCTTAAAATACAGGTATCAACAGGTAAGCACACAAATCCAGAGAGAAGTTACATCAAGGTCATTAGCAATACTAAGAGTTGCTCACACTTGCCTCCAGTTTCCCCCAAAATGACAATATTTACAAGAATCAAGCTTTGAGAAGAAAAATCTCAGGGGCTGTTTTAACCATGAAGTATAACTGTCCAGCCACTCTTGGAATTCAATCCACATAGGGACTGAAGGTAAGTGATGTCATTATAGAGTAGTCTCCTGACATGTTAACTGATGCTTCCAAGCTCATCTTAGTCAGTTTTGGTACAAGGAAACTAACATGAATTTTTGGAAGTTTTTCAGACAACAAACAACTGTTTCTACAAACATTGTCAAGCTTTTGCTGCACAAATGATATGTTCAGACCATTCCAGCTACAAGATGGACAGCACTGAACATAAAAGCAGCAAGACTTCAATATAGAGGTTGCGAAGAAATTAATCCAACTCAATTTCTGAAGTAGATATAGAAATAAAGAAGAATACCCCATTCTTTTTGTCTTCTCAGGCGTTCACGTTTCTTAAAATATATCTTAGCTCTTACTTCTTCAAATGAAAATTCAGAGCCTTCACAAATGAGCAGGTCTTTAATATACATTGCAACTTGTTCACATTCAGCAAC
>JAUBOD010000443.1:1354644-1372798 GCA_032353885.1 Nothura maculosa | reverse complement strand
AACTTACACTTCTGCTGTTCCACTAGAAGAGCAAGACTGAGAACCAGCAGAATCAGGAGCCTGCAGCAGGGAGAAGACAAAAAAAAAGGCAGTTAATATTATAGTTACCTACATATTTTGACCAGACCAACAGTCCAGAAGCCCCCATTATTTGTTTCTAATTGAACAGAGGATAATCGAGGCCAAAAGCTTATCAAGAACAGACCAAAAGGAGAGGTAATGAGAAATTCTGGAACTACTTTAACAACTAATTTCTATTTCTAAAGAGCAAGAATGTAAATTATGGGGGACACAGGTTTGTTGAGAACAGGCTGTATGGCCACATTTGGTTTCTTTCTTTTACGAACGGTCCAGTCTCAGGATTAAAGGGTAGCTAGTAGATGTAATAAGGTTTAAGCTCTACTCTATCATCCAGGATGCTCTTCAATATTTGCAGGTAATATCAAACCGACAGAGTTGGAAGCTTTAAAGGATAGAACAAAGTAAAAAGGAGAAAGGTTACATCATTTTCCTATCCACAGTTTTTAATTTCACCTTCCATTCATTTATTGCATCAGGGTAGCCATGGGGAATTTGGTAAAAAGTTTTACCAAACCTCAGAATAACACTGCATTTGATATTTATTACCTAAAATGAGTTACAAATAGTTATTTTTGTTTGGTTTTTTTTTATTTTAAAAAAGGAGAAAGAGATGAAAGATGACTACAGACTGACAGGATTTGGACTTCACAAGGTACACAGAGAGAATTTCAACTGGAAGTTTTTCCAAAGTAACCTTGAAAACTTCCCCTGTAGATGTGATGCATAGACCCTAAAAATATCCATAACATTTTTTGGAATATGGCAGATACTACTGGAATATTCTTTTTCCTTACTGAAACTCGTAAATCTAAATTTTACGCAACGGTTGTGGAGAATAAGAGATGATATCTGTCTTCAGAAGAGAAGGTGTGAGAGATTCACAATTACCTGATTTTTGCAAACACGTGCTGGATCGTTAAGGTTTAGAACATCATTTTGAGCAGCCATTTGATTTTCAGTTTGGGAAGTTTGAAGTGGTTTTATATCAGCAGCTACGGGACACAAAAAAAAAATAACTTTTGGCTAATAAATGGAAAATACTTTTTATTTTTGTGAATAACTTCAGAAATAGGAAAATTAATACCTCATTCTGCAAGCATTCACCCTAAGCATTTTAAAGATAGCAAGATAGAATAGAACTTCAGTTCCTATAGACCCAATTCTTTACACTCCATAGTCACTGAATTAACTTTAGAATGCAATTAAAAAGCTCATTTGAGTCTCCTAGAGTGCACATTACTACATGCTGGAAGGAAAATTGTTGCTGAAATTACAGCACTATAATAGACAAGTTCAGCTAGGAGGTAAGCCGAGTAAGGGGTACATGCTGGTCAGTAAACTAAATTTTAAGTTTTACCACTAAAATACTCTTGCTTAGGTTTCAGACTTGCATTCAGTTCTGGTGTCACATCATAGCTGTGACTCTGGTATTCCTCATTTTCCTTGTTTACATTCCCAGCTATAAGAATAGGCCTTTATTGTACATTTAGACAGTTACACCCTTATATTGAACATTTCTCAGTCCTCAACTATTTTATAGAAATAAACATCTGAGAGATGCCTTAACATCTTGGCAAGAGGACTTGAAACGCAGCAGGTTTCAAGTTCATGCAAAGCTCTGCTAACTCAGGATCTGAAGGAAAGGAAGCAGGAAAATTCCTTCACAATAGCAAAACTGACTGATGAATAATATATAACAACAGAATTAGGAAAAAAAGGAAAACAAGCAGCTAACAATCACACGTGGGCAACTTGTTTAGTAACTTAAAAAGACTCAGAGGGGTATTTTAAGAAATTATCGAGCAATTTACTCAGTTCTACAATTAAGACAGATGAATTATCTAAGCTACCGCTGGCAGGAGGATTATCTTCATCCTCACCTTGTGTTGGAGGAGGATTCTGAGGCCTGTAATTCTGCAGCCAGCTAAGTTGGAAGAAATGTCAGTTAGTATCATCATCTGTTGTCTGTTTTTCCCACTCCTTCTCTCCATCCCACCAAGAAATATGGTTTCCTTAATCAATGATATGCCCAGAACTATTGAAATATTACCCCTCTTCCCCCCCAAAATCAACTCTGTAATACTTAGATGGGAAAAGGTGGAAATCAGGCTCCAGTTTTATCATCACTGGAGGGAACATATCTGGTCGTAAGCATCAACCCTAGTGTCTTCAATAGCTAAATACGGAACTCCCAACAGATACATGTCACATAGAAGTTACCTGAGAGTATCACAAGGAACTGGACATATAGATTTTTGTCACTGTAATCCCTCAAATCCCAAACCCTACATTTTCCCTTAAAAAATTCTCTCACAAAACCAGAAGTTGACCTGTATTTTACTGCAGTTCCAGCTATGGCTATAAACCAATAGCAGAGATGGGCCAGCAATAGCTGAACTACTTCTTTAGCTGGCAGCAACAGTAGCAGCACCAGCAGCCACTGGGGTTCAGTGATACCTGACCCTGCACCCAGTTCACACACTGAAAAGAATACAGGCATCATTAATTGGAAAAACAGCCCTCATCATCATACCCAACTGCTTGGGTTTGCAAGTAACGAAGCTCAGACATTGTATTTCTAAGATAGGTCACTTGAAGTGGACAACCTTTATAATTTACAAGAGAATAAAACTAGGAATAAAATAATAGAGGGACTTCCTTTCTGCTTCCTACTTCACTGAAGACACTGGGGTTTGGTTGATCAACACACCCCTTGTGTTGTGCATATCAACACACAACTGCAGTTGAAGACATTTTGAACAGCAAAAAAGCATCAATGTTAAGCTTGCACACAACTATGACAATAAAAATCATTAGTTTAAGAACAAAACGTAACTGAACATTATCCAAATACCAAACAAGTAAAAGACATGTCAGAATTACCAATACATCTGCTGCAAGTTCTCTACTGGTTGTGCCTGATTATGAAGTCCTTTCTGAAGGACAGTTCCAGCATTCTGCACATTGCCTTCATTTACAAGATGCTGAGCCCAGGCAATATAGAAAGTAGATGTCTTGGAACCAATTCCCTGCCCGTACAGGTAGTCAAAATATTGGCCAGGAGGAGTGATGAATTCCCCCTGCATAAAATAAACACAGAATCCATTAGCACTTTCTAAAAGTATCCAAGAAAGTCACAAGGAAAAAATAAATTCTAGATTTCTCCCTAAAAAAAATTGGTATATAAGACAACTCTCATAAACTAAACAGTTAAACAAACACACACAGTACAGTCAGCCTCGTTATTAGAAATTCACCACTCCTCAACAAGACTGAAGAAGTTCTACAGCCTGGAATGCTCCCCTTCCTCCTGCAGCCTTGTCTAGAGTTGATCACTTAAAGGTCAATCTACAATTACCTAAGGGGAAGGGCAGGCAAGAAAAGCCCAAACTGTTCATATTAAAGAGGCCAAACTGCACTAGAATTAACTAGCTCAGAGGCTGCTGTAAGTTTTTGTCTAGACAAAGATCTAGGAGACAATATATGTTACTCTATCCCATCATTTAAAGGTACTATACATCCCAATACAAAAATAATCTTCCCATTTAGGCACAAAGATAGAAAGCCACCAAACAAGAACACAGTTGTTGCTTGCCAGGGTCTTGGATTCTGGACCATGCAGAGAAAGGACAAAGTCTCACCCAACCCTTGAACTCTTGCTTATACATATGGGCACCAGTTACTCTACTAAGAGAGAGCTTGACAACTAACTGCAGCTACAGAGCTCTGAGGTGAAGGGCAGAAGAATCCACGTGTTCTCCACATTGCAGGTAGAGGAAAAAGGCTCGGGCAAAAGCATCCTGAGACTCAGCACCCAGTCACAAAGCTAATGCTAGACAGAACTTGAGCACAAAAACTCCTCTGAGGATCAAAGAGTTGCTATATAAAGATGGGATCCATTTGATACATCACAGAAAGGGCACCTTTGTCAAGAGGCTGAACAGGTGAGGAAGATTTTAAACTAAATTAAGTCAAACTAAATGGATTGAGGAAAGGCAATCCCAGGCCAAAGTTGGGTAAGGCAGGACAAGGGGACAAGTGACGCCTAGAAAAGGGCGTCAAGCATCTGTATATAAACACACCCAGCTTAGCAAACAAAGCAAAGCTCGTTAGCAAAAATGGAATTAGAGAAGGGAATAGCTGAAACTCCAGACATGCATATACCTACCAGTTTAATACAGTAGTTAATAAACCTCGGGTCCTGGCAGTACCTCTTGTCATTGAGGAAGGTCTTCACAACATTCTCCAGGAGCCCAGGCAGCAGCTTCTGCTTTTCCTGATTGGGAAGACTCGCTTCTATCCACTGCATGTACCTGAAACACAGCAGGGAGCAAGGTGGGCACCTGCCCCGTACCTGGTGAACGTGCCGGGGCCGGGAGGGGCACTCACCTGTCCCACGGCTCCAGCGGGTCGTTCCCCTCGTAGTTCTGTATCCAAGCCTCGTGAATCCTGCGGGACAAGCGACACGTCGGGCCGGGCGAAGGGGAGACCCGCGTCCCCTCATGGCCCTGCTCCCCGCGACGCACCCCTAGGCCGACCCCCCAGCACCTCCCCAAGGCCCGCCCGGCCCCGCGGCACCCCCGGGCGCCCCCCGAGACACCGGGACAGGGCCGGGGAGCGGGGCAGGGCCGGGGAGCGGCGCTCACCGCGCGGCCACCTCCATGTCCCGTCCCGGCGACGCCGCCCGGCCGCCCCCAACGGCCGCCGCGGATTCAAACGCTGGCGCATGCGCGCGGAGCCGCGCTGCCCATTGGCTGCGCCGCTCCGCCAATCGCGGCCGCGCGTGGCGAGGGGGGCGTGGCCTCGCGCTGAGGCGAGGGCCGCCTCTTCCCCCGCCCCAGGGGCCAGAGTAGCGGCGGGGAGGCTTTAAAGCAGTAAATAAGTAAAAATAAGTAAAATCGTGTAAAAATAAGTAAAAATCAGCAAGGCCTAAGGGCAGCTATGGGCCCCCACAGCCAGCACGCATTGATAGCAAAAGTTGCCCTCAAGGCTTGCTCTAGAGCCTTCCCCTGGCAGCGCTGGCTGAAAATGATGATAAGGAACATATATCTTCAATAATGCAACTAAAACAACGAATTCAAATACAGTTCCCTGGGCCAACACAGGAGCAAAGATGGATGGGAGCCACCAGAGTGTAGTAGAAGGATGCAGAAAGACAAAGAGCTCTACCAAGAGCATCAGGGAGCACCAAAGGGACACAGGGCACATGCACATGAGATATACTGTAATTAACTCCAGGAAATGCAGTGAATATGTATGATATGTATGATCATTCCAGGAAAACTAGCGTATCTGAATGCAACAGGGTGACACAAGCTTTGATTAACACAGTACACGGGGTGCATGATAGGTGTAGTGATCCTCCAGGCACCCAGAGCTTTGTAATGCTATGCTGGTCTTAAGAGGTTAATTCCCAATTTTGCTGACAGTTTCTGGCTGTCACAGGACGTCCAGCAGGCACCAAGGGGTTCCTGGGAAAACCTTTGATCCTCAGGCCAAAATGCTTCAAGCATGGCCCCCAGGAAGGTAAAAAGTGTTCCTGTCCTACAAGCAGGACCCTTGAAAAGGGAAGCTGCCTACCTGGGAGACAAGGCAAAAGCTTTGCAGATTTGGGCTGTAGAGGTCCATATTGAAGGGAAGGGACAAGTTCAGTCCATGGGCACGTTAGATTCCCACCCGTTAGGTGAAGCAAAAGCTGCACGGGATAGGGCTTGGATTGGGGCACAGGTGAACCCTGTGATTCAGGTGCCACTGCACCTGGCAGTAGAAATGCCTCTATGTGTAAAAATACCTTTTTCAACCACTGTTTTAATGAATGGGAAGGGGTCAGCTATTTGCAAATGCTTTTGAATACTTGACTTGCTCCCAAGAAAAAGTGAATGGCATTGGATGAAGCTTGAGAGGGAAATGAGAGACAAAATACTAAGTACAGACAGGAACATTTTATGCCAGCCCAAGACAGGACTGTAAATTTGGAGCAGAAATAACTTTTGACCAAAACAAAGTTCAAGTCTATATAGCACTAAGTAATGTTTGGTAAGCACAGATATGTATGTTGCAGGAATTCTCAGAACCAAAAAGACACTGAGGAAAGGCAAAGTGAAGCTGCATCTTTGGACTCTTTAGTCTGAGCAAATGGAAAAGCAGAATGGGCAGAACCCGTAAGAATAGGAATAAAGCCAAGGCACAATCAGTAAGACAAAGACAAGATCCTGTAAAGACAGAAGCCAGCATCAGAATAGAACCTGTAATTAGTTTATTTTAGAAGAGAGTCAGTCATAGGAACATCATTTAACTCTTCAATCTTGTATCATCAATGAAAAAGCAGTTGCTGAATATCCAGCAATACTTGACTCTAATTGATTATTGTTGTTAACGATATAAAAATACCTTTTACAATACTGGATTTAAAAGATGCTTTCTTTTGTATCCTATGGGAAGAACAAAGGCAAAAGCTGTTTGTTTTTGAGTGAGAAATGCAAAATGCAGCTGTGCTGGACTTTGCTCCCTCAAGGCTTTAAGAACAGCCCTACTCTTTGGTGACTTATTGGCAAAAAAAACTGTGTCAAGAGCAGTGTCAAGGAAAGCAGCTGAATAGTTCCCTGTTGCAGGTGCATTCCAGTTGTTCAGACCTGAAAGATACTCCCAAACAAAAGCCACAATGGGAGTTTACTAATAGAAGCAGTTTGGGGGTTAAAAGAGTAGCCAGACAGCTAGAATAGAGACAAAACCACTGCCAGCAGCTACACAGGCCCAGAGTTAGGAGAAAGAAAGCAGGCCCATATCTATATTGGCTCAAAATATACCTTTAGGCTAATACATGCACGTGGGGCCAGTTGGAAAGGGGATTGTTATCCCTCTTCTTACTTCTATGTTGGTGTTTAGAGGTTTATTCCTGATTCCAGCAACACAGGCACCACCTCCTCCCACCTTTCTTGCTCAAGCTTCAGCTGTACCCAACTCCATCACTTTAAAATGCTGCTTATGGGTCCAGAGGGTCACAACATGCCCCTCCACTCTTAGGCACCAAGATTTCTTCCTTTTCAGGGACTATTGACTTGCACATACCATACCACATTGCTGCAAAAGCTGTTTATTTCAACTTCTGCTCATCCATCCATATGTGCATATAAAAAGTGACTAATAGAAAATTCCAGTTACAAGAATTAAGATATTTCATAACATAGTGGATAGTAGTGTCTTATTGCATGAGTATAGGTAGGATACGCATGCCCACCAACTCTCCCCCTGCTTTTTCTTTATGATATTTCTAGTTTCAACATTGAAATGAAACTTCACATCAGATAAAGCTCATATCACAACAGCTCCAGTACTTCCAGCATCTGGTGCCCCTTCTGTGCTTGATCTGGCCCCAGGCACCTGACTGCAGTGGCAGGTTGACCGATGACAGCCAGAGGACACTCTTGAGATATAGGGACAGCTGAGAATCAGCTTCTCATTGTCCATAGGTGTGAGTTTCCCAGATTATGCAGCAGCCTCAAAAGTGACATTTCTCAGTACAGCATCAGCCGGGGACAGGTTTAAGATCTCCTCAAAGGAAGGACCTTCATCCTCTGGGGGGAGTTCTGCCTCAAACATACGCTGAAGCAGAGCATCAACTGTCCTGTACCCTGAGGTGGGCAGGAAGAAAAGTAAAAGTTAGTCTAAGACTCCATTCCTATTGCTTAACTTTTACTGAGAAAAATCTCCCTAATGAAGCTCCTACTCCCATCTTGTTTCTACTGTGTTTCATATAAAGCAGAAAAAAAATACAACATCCACCAATGTTGTAGCCACCCTAACTGCCTTTTCTTCATATTTGATCTACTTTTAAGCATCCTGAACACTTGAGAATAAGACTTATTTTAACTCTTAGAAGTCTAATTCTTGGCAAGGATTCCTTGAATTGATGTATGATCTTTGCTGTCATAATGAGAAACATGAAGTCAAGAGGATCTGTTTACAGGACAGCAAGAAAATTCAGCAATAATGTCAGTGGAAAGAGGTATGTGTATTACACCAGAGAACATGACATGTAGTTACCCAGTGATCCAAGTCAGGAGGAAAGCAAAGTGCATACAGGGAGCAGAGACGAGTAGAGAACAAGCTTCTTAACAGCAGGACCTTAGCCATCAAGACAGGGTCTTTATGGAGCTGATAAGCATGCACCAGAGCACGGAGGTAGGAGGTCGGAGAGCAGGAGAGTGGAAGAGCACTGCTACAGAAGTAAAGAAACAACATTACAGAGTGTTTAGGTATCCCTAAATGTCTCCAAGCTGCATTTTGGCAGCTCAAATCCACAGCCAACCTTCTGTCTAGGAAGCAGAAGTGCTTGGAGAGCTTCTCCAGAGACAGGGACACACGTCAGCAGTCCAGCCTCTTTTAAAGAAACTATTGAGCAGACCAGCAGCAGTTACCACTTCCAGAAGTCTGCAGGGTCACACTTACGTTTGGAGGCGATTTTAAACACCAGCCCTTTAGCTTGTGGCTTTGTTCCACCTTCTCCCTCAAGGTCATGGTCAGCACTCTCCATATTATCAATGAGTTTTTCATCCTGGAGCTCATCCCTACGCAAGAAAGACAACTAGAAGTTATTCCAGGGGAGGGCCACATGTGCACAGCAGCAGTGGATACTCTCAGACAGGAGAAGCACTGCAGTGACCCTGCAGGTCTCCATCATCTCTCCAGGACCCTGGAGAACAGCCCTGGGCTGGAAGAGCACACCAAGGCAGGCTCTGAACTTGACTTCCACCTGCAAGAACAAGGTAAGTGACTCCCTGCTACCACCTAGTAGCTCCATCGTGCTTACATCTGACATGCCAAGCCAGCCATTTCCATCTTCACTCTATAGGGGACTTACTCTTGGATTCCCATTCCCAGTTCCTGGATTTTATGTTCAATGGCTGTTTCTACTTCACTCTTCTCCAGTGAATACTCCACAAAGAAAGCCTCCAAGATGAAGGACACAAAGATACTGAAAGAAAGAAATAGCAGGATCACATAGCATCACTAGCATTCCCTGCTGTTATGGGCACAAGCCATTATCTCAATCCCAATTTCACAACCCAGCCCTGGAGACCCAGGGCTCATAGCAGTGTCTGCTAGAGACAGAGAGCTGTCAGAACCAAAGCAGTACTCCATGAAGAGCAGATGTAGCAGGCTCTACTACACTAATAAATCATGGAATGGTTGAGGTTGGAAGGGGCCTCTAGAGATCATCTAGTCCAACCCCCTGCTCCAGCAGGGACACCCAGAGCAGCATCCAGGTGGGTTTGGAAGGTGCCCAGAGAAGGAGACTCCACAGCCTCCCTGCGCAGCCTGTTCCAGGGCTCTATCACACCTCACAGGAAATTTCTTCCTCATATAGAGATGAAGTTTCCTGTGTTCTAACTTGTAGCCATTAGCCCTTGTTCTGGAGCTGGCGACCACCAAGCCCCAAAACTGGCCACCACCAAGAAGAGTTTGGCCCCATTCTCTTTATATTCTCCCCTCAGGTATTTGTAATTTTTGTTATCTTGCTTTTCTCTAAAGGCTGCCCCATGCATGACCCCCTGGATCATCAACACAGCCCTTCTCCTCGCTCCAGAAGTGAGATGAGAGCAAACCAAGACTTACTTGACAATAATGATAACCATCACAATGTGGAAAGCAATGAAGTACAGCTTTGCAGCCTGGACAGTCACCTTGGCAAACCCGCTGGCAAAGAGTATAGCAGAGTTAAGGGCTAAAGTGCTAAGGGAAGAGAACATTTTGCTGTGGACTAAGACTAAGGGGGGAAACTGATAAATATTGCCTAGTAACAATCCTTGAACAGGCATTCTGCAGGGATTATTTCTGTTATGTGGCACTAGAGACACGAGGCAGAGGAAGAGTATGGTACTATGGTAGTCAAGATTAGACCTTCCACCACAAAGGATATCGTGCCACTGGTTGACAACAGTGAGCTCCAACAGGACTATGAAGGAAGAAGCAAAGTTATTGAAATTGTTCTTGCAGTATTTCCCACGGGCAAACATAGAGTCCTTGAGCGCTGGGTTTCCGCACTCCAGAGCGTGAGGAGCATTTGAGTTTGCAGGGAAGAACTGGATTTTCCCCTGGAATAACTCCATGCCAATGATAGCAAATACATAGTACACAACCTAGGAAGAGAAGCTCCATCCATCACTTGTTTCTCCAGGAAGCAACAAGACCCATAGCAAGTTTGCTAGTTCCTGCAGGAGGTTTTGTTTTGTCTTTTAGTTTTGTTACAGCAACTGTAAACTGCTAAGGAGTAGATAGAGGTAAAGAAATAACCCACTCAAGGACAATTCCCACCCAGGAATAAAACATAAGCCATAAATTAGAGCCCAAGGACATGGGAACTGAGAATTCTTAAACTATGAGAGCTAAAAGAGGAAAGGAAAAATAAAGTAGGTTGAAATAAGTTACTCATTCTCATCTTTTTTGCCCAAATAAATTATTTTTTTTAAATGTATATAATAACTAGAAACTAAATCAGCACCCATCCAAAGCTGATTCACTTGGAAGACTTTAAACACATTCCTGCAAGTCTGGAGTGCTTTGAGCTAAGATACTAAGAGTTTCTTACCAGAGTCAGCCCACCAAACGTCAGCATTGTCGGCACGATGTTTATCAGCGTGTTCATGATGACTCGAAACCTACAGCAAATAATTCATGACACCACCTCCCACGAGGAGGCTCTGGTAAAGCCTTTATCTTCACATCCCACCCAGCAAGGGTTCCCCCACACACACATTTATTATGAAAGCCTTCAGAGAAGCTGCAGCACCGCAGCACATCACAGGCACACACAAGGTCTTGGGGATGTTTGAGGAGCCCCATTCAATCCAAAACAGCCCTGCTAGGCAATGGAAGGCTCCCAGCTAATCTCAGAGAAGGCCTGTCCCACAAATGCATCCCTTCCCCAATCTGGTTTTTACCTCTGAATGCTATCAACAATCCTTATTAGCCTGAGGACTCTTAATATGAAGACAATGTCCAGAATTTGTTGGCTATTGTACTTTGTGGCTGAGAAAGGTAAACAGATTATTTTTCAGAAAAATATAAACAAGGAACTGTGGACTTCAAACATTATTAAGCATCGTCTATTTGTGCAATAGGTAGCAATAACCCCTCCCAAAACCTTTCATCCACTCCACCAAAACCTCCCAGAGCCTAAGTTAGTTCTTAGAAAGCCTACAGAAAATTCCTTGAGCTTTCTAAAAGCTTCCCAAGGCCAAGATGATTGCAGAAGAACAGGCTTAAAACCACCAGGTTTCCCCAAAGCATGCAGGTTTTTTAAACTGCACTTACTCGATTTTAGAGTGGTGTTGAGTATTGTTGCGGTCAAGGCAGCAAAGATGATCAGGGTATCAAACCTAGCACGAGGGAAGGGTAGTGCTGTTGGATTTGTGGGCAACACAGAAGACTTTTAGCTGCCACATGACAGAGAAGTAGTGACCCCTGCCCCTATATCTGCAGGGGACTGTCTGGTTTCATCTTGGATTTGCAGGACAGAGTGGGCAAGAAAACTCTTGTTTAACCAATCTTTCCCCTTGCCCAGCAGAAGGAAGTGATGTTCACACACCACAAAGCCATCTTTGTTAGGATAGGTTGTCTTTTGTCACCTAGGGGTCAGAGATGACACGGGAAAAGCTGAGCTAGCAGAGGGGACAGAGCACAGAAGTCCCCATTAGAGCCAACAAAGAGCACATTGTTATCCTGTGCTTACAGTCAGTGACACCCTAACACACAAGTTGTCTCAGTCAGCTCATCTCCCTCAAGAGACTTTCAGTTTAGACAAGCAGAACCTCTTCACTTAGCACTACCTTCACGACAGCCACACATCCTACTCACCAGTTCCAGAATTGGTTTTTGCTGAAGAATGTCCTTGGTTCATAAGTGTACACTTTGAGGAGTATCTCAATTATATACAGTGCAAGGAAGACCCACTCTGCATAGGAAATATAGGGGCTTTCCTCATCCAAAGCAATGAATATAGCATTTATTAGAATGATGACATCATAAGTCCAAACAAATCCCCTGCAAAGAGAGAGAGGAATCAGTCTGCCACTCACAGGGTCAGTACCACAGTTATTTCAGAGTTCTCTTCACCTTCTCCCTTAGGCAAGGCCATTTAGAAAGCTTTCTTTACCAGCCCATTCCTCCTCAATCTGAGAGCTTAGGAGAGTTGCTCTGGACTCTGGCTTTGCTCGTGACATCCAACAGTAAAAGCAGCATGTGCCTTCAAGGCATACAAATGTATTTCCTCAAACACAATTAATTTTTAGATACTGACTGCAACTGAATTTTCACCAACTCAAGCATCATTTTTTTCAAGCAGAAAGTATGGACAAGTGAATAAAAGACTGAACAATATTGGGAGGAGTAGTTAATAAACCAGTTACGAGTTTTGCCATTCAGAGACGCCCCAACATGCTAGGAAAATGGGTAGACCCAAATATCCTGAGTTCAAATTGAAACACCAAGTCCTGCACCTGGGGAGAAATAACCTCATACACCATCCAACCCGGGGGGCAGCGGCCTGGAAAGCAGCTCAGCAGGGATGACCCTGGGAGTCTTGGTAGACAAAATTACCAGAGCACAAGCCAGCAATGCACCCTTGTGGCAAAGGAGCCCAACAGCATCCTGAGCTACATTAGGAAAAGCACTGCCAGCAGCTCAAGGCAAGAATCCTTGCCAGCTACTTCCCACCAGACCTCATCTGGATGCTGACAAACCAAGGTGTTTCCGAGAACAGGACCCCTCCTATCTCCCTGCGTGAATTTGCAGCCTACAGCATGTAGGTATTTGCCACTGCTCTGCAGCCCTTGTGGGGTATTAAGGGCTGTTTGCTCTGTGGGCTTACCTGTGTCTGACCATGCTGCGCAGAAACTGGCTTGCTGCAGAGCTGTAGACACGAGGCATCCAGCGGCCCAGCGGATGCCTGCGAATCTTCAGGGTGATCACCTGGATGTTGAGCAGGTCTGCCAGGCGCACAAAGGATTTTTTGTCTGCAGCAGGGAAGAGCAATGGACATCAGTCTGCGTTCATAACGAAAGTGACAGCGACCTGCAAATGTAAACCTGCCTGCACGTAAGTTATGGCAGCTTAGTCGCAAGCTGTGTATGCTGCAAAGCACAGGACACCACAGGCTGAACTTGATTCTTGGCAGTTTCTCTGTCCCATTCCTGGCAGATTGGCTCAAGCCACAGCTAAGAGCCCACGCAAGCCTAGATCTAGAATGAGGAGACTGGCCCATCATTCCTGATATCCTGTCTCCATGAGGAACAGAGAAAGACTTTCCAGAAGAAAGTGTGGGACACTGCATTGCTCAGAAGAATCTGTTAATAATGAGTGTCCTGAGAATGGAAGCTGCCACAGGACATGGTCAAACTTGCCATGGGAAGAGTTGCCCACAGTATACCCAGCACTGGTTACAGCACATAAAGAAGCACAGGCAGGAGAGAAAAAGAAACAAAGACATACCCAACTTCCCCCAACTCTTCCTGCTTCCCTCTCCACAGGGTTAGAGAGCCCTAAAGTGCCTATGAGTCTGTCAGAGGGCACAGGTCTCTTTGCCAGACCCCTTGAACCATCAGGCTCTTCCCCAGCCTCCTTCCCAATGTCTGAGCACATCAGGCCCCTGCTGCTCACCGATGAAGCCCTTCTGCTCATCATCTGAGATGTGCAGCAGCAGCTCACGGTGGGAGTTGCTGATGTCAGGAGCCACCAGTTTGACAAGCTGCTTCCACTGGGCTTCTCTAACCACAAATTCTGCTCCCTCCTCTTCCTTCAGGAGGTTGAAGGCCTCTACCATCTTGCGGCGCTTCATGTAAGCGAGCTTGCGGATCTCATTCTGGAAAGGATTTCAGGATTCAGACAGCATCAATCCCTCTTACCCCTCCTCTGCTTTTTCCATCTCAGTTCCATGCAGTGTAATGCAAGATGAGGCCCAAAGAGCTACTTTTGGAGAGACATTAGGCACTACATACAGCACAATCACTAGAGTGAGGGAAGTGCTATTTAACTGGCAATAAGAGCACTCTGGAGATTCCTAGATTCCTTGCTGCTGGAAGATGCATTGAAAACTGCAAGAAAGGATGCTGTCTAGCAGAAAGGAGATATGAGGGAATATCTTTAAAAATATCTTCAAAAAATAAAATAAGATCACAAGAACTACATAGCCTCAGGTCACGGAAGCAGAGACACTGCATCCACATGTGCTGCCCATCCATAAAGATGGAAATTGCAGCATTTGCTTAAGCCTCTGGGCACAAGTCCTGAACTGCACTCACCCAAGGCGACAGTGACAGTTCTGATTTATTCAGACCTCCCTTTCACTTCCCTTCCTTTAAGGGCTTGGTCAGTGGCATGACTGCTGTGTGCTTAGTCAGCTAGAAAGTTCTCCGCACAGAGACAGTGTTTTCTGTTCCTTGATACAAGGAGTCAATCTGTGCTTCCCATTTGCAGAACCTCAGCAGAGGCCAGAAACTACAAATCTGTTCAAGAGAAGCTGTTCCACATTTTCTAGAAATTTCTAGGTTTTCTAAAAAAACAGGAAGGCAGCTACTAGTGACTATGCACCTCTCCATACGTTACCTTTAGGTGTTTTCGGTAATTGTTGTACACAACAGCCAGGAAGACAGACATGAAGATATAGGTGTTGATGATGACATAGGTAATGAAGAATAGTGCATACCACCAGCTGAAGTCAAATGCTGGCATCCTAAAAAAGGGGGGAAAAATTATTGCTTGTAGAACAGAGAAAGTCGCTTCAGGAAAACTGTCTTCTAAAGGGCTTTCAAAGCATTTTTTTATAGCCAAATAATACCACATTTTGAATGGAAGAATCTATTACATAACTTGGTTTTCTTCTGCTAATTCTTCATCCTGTATTCTTTTAGTCCCCTTTTGAGTTACCAAGCCAAACAGAATTGTTGTAACTAGAGATCCTGCCTGGATGCACAAGAGCCGTGCACAGTGGTCACATCACTAAGCAAGCACTGCAAATGCAGTCACACATGCAAGGTGAAAGCTCAGAAAACATACATGACATCCGGGCTGTTTGCTGTTGTCACCAGCACATACAGATCAAAAACAATTTCCAGGTAATTGGTAAAATATGGCAAGCCTTCTGCTGTCTGAAGATTCCTAGGAGGAAACAGACACCTGAGGTTAAGGAGAAAGGCCACATATCCCACTCCACAACTGCAAGGACCAGTAGTGCTCATATTCAGGAGAATAGCCCAGAGCTACCAGATATGGACATGGGGTTATCGCATCCATTCTTCCCAACCCCTTTGGAGCAGAAAGGGATTCCTACCTCTCACCAAACAGCTTCAAGGCCATGAGGGAGAACATGAGAACACTGAACATGAAGAGCAAGAAGACATAGGTGATCTCTGGGAATGTGTTGCGGATGCTGCGAAATGCTCTTCGAATCTGCCAGGGACAATGGAAGTTTAGAAGTGTGGCAGTACCTGCTTTTGCCTCCCCACCAACACAGAAAAACCTGCACGGGGACAGATAGAAGAGCTCCTGTGTCCCCTTACCTGTTGCCCAGTGAGAGATTCTGGCCCAAACCTACCAGTTCTCTACTGCAAAAGCCTTTCCTCTTCACTCCACAGAGGAGATACCACTGGGAGCTGAGCTAGCTGAGGGACAAATTCATCTCCAGGGACAGGACAGAGACAAGAATCTCCAGGCCAGCAAACCCAAGCTCAAAACATGGGAGTTCAGCTGTTCCCTCCTCCAGACCTCCACACCCTCACAGTTTATTCATGACAAGTCAGCACCAAACCAGCCTTCAGCACCCGGGCAGGTATCTCCCCACAACAAGAGGAATCAGAGTCCAGACAGCCTGTCTGGGCTGGGAACTCAGTTTCCGAGCACAGCATGACACTTGTGCCTGTTTGCCTAGCAGAATTCCAGAAATAAGTAACTCGACTCTGACCAGGGCAGGAGAGAAGCTGCCCCAATCCACAGCACATCCACCCCATGCTGCAGAAACAGCTTTCTTGTCCACAAAGCTGCTTATTTTCACTCATCTCAAGGATAGCATCCAACTCTGCTTGCAGATGGAGGCCGCTCTTCCACACAGGCTGGAGAGGGAACACCCTTCCTTACAGGAAAAATGCTTCCTTCTCTGTGCACTGCTAACCCGACCTCCAGCATGGCCCACACCACGCACTTCCAACCAAAAGCATCCCTTACCTGGCGGCTCTCTGCAAAGTTGATCAGGAAAATGGGCCTCACTATTCTTGACCAACGAACACTCCTCACATTGTAGATCCTGAGGGCCCCAAAGATAGCCAAGTCTGTTAGAGACATCTGGAAAAAAAAAAAAAGAGACAAGTAACACTATCAGAAGCTAATTTAGAAGTGTATCCAGATAATGACAGCAATGTTAGCTAGTAAAACTCACCAAGATTGCGACCATGACACAGATGTTCTTGGTATCCTTCCAAAATATGTTGCGAGGGGTGACTTTGGCGAAGTGCATTAGCCGGACAGAGAACACTAGAAGGCACAACACTTCAATAAGAGAGGTAGCCTATGCAGAAAGGAGAAAGAGGATCCTGAGTCAGGACAACCGAGTGCAGGGCTAGATCTCTTCACAGAGATGAGGATAAAGGCTGCAGAAAAACAGTCCTAAGGGCAATATATTGCTTCTGCTTTGAGATACAAAGGCTTGCATCAGGCAGAAGACTGAAGTTGTTTTCCAAGACAAAGAAAAGTGTCCCTTTTACTCATGGTCACATCCTCCACGGGTGATATCAGTCATGGCAGCCATGGTTCCTACCTGGTTACTAAGACCAATCCCCTCCCCTGCATTTCCAGGGGATCCAAACTATCAACAGGACAATCATTATCGCTTCTCTCTTGATACCTTCAAGAAAGAAGCCCTTAATTTGTCCCAATGTGCAGCGTGACAGGATCTGCGCTCCTGCTACCATACAGCCCGAAGACTTACCAAGAAGGGCAGCGGATACACAGCAGGTTCTTCAAACAGCACAAGGGAAAGGTTGAGAAAGATGAAGAAGTAGGTGGTTGCTTGCATGGCCCAATGGTTATAAAGATAGTAAAGCCTGTGGGGAAAGAAGGCAGTAATACCATAAACCAGAGTCAAAGAGCATCCCCAGGGACTCGGAATATTCTTCCAAGAGCCCATTTCCAAGTAGTCCCTATTGCAAGGGGGGAGAAGGGTATTGGTGCTGACAGGAGAACGGGGACACGTTTGCAAGTTTTTGCTAGTCAAGGGCTGCAAAACATGCAGTTTTTTTTCCCCCCTCTTTAATTACCTTGTTCCTTAAGTTGAGTGCAAACTCCTGCAGAGGTCAGAAAGCCCCATGACACCCAGGCCAGGCCTGACTAAATAATTAACCTCCTTTCTTGGCAGGTTAAAAGGCAAAGAGACAAGACCAGAAGAGCTACCATAGAGATACCAAGTCATCAATTTTAATGCCTCATTCCAGAGGCCCTAAAGCACCAAAATCCCGGCAGATGTTTGCATTAACCACAAACACGTCCAGTTCCAAACTCCCACAGCTTCCACACAACTTTTCCCTCCCATTTTCCTCCTGTTTGTGGAAAAGCAATTGTGGAAGGACTCAGTAGTGTTTCCCCAATGGACATAGAGGCCACACGCACTGCCACGGAACCACCTCAACTTCCCAAGAGAGTGTCCCATAAAGTTCTGGGAAGCATGGGTGATTATATGGATGCAGGTGAGGCGACAACATGCCCTCACAGCACCGCGATGAGACGGGAAAGGCAGAAAAACTTGGAAAACCGCATGGAAAAACAGGCGGTTTGTGCAGCTCGGGGCACCGGGAGCCCCTACCTGACGGCGCCCGGCGACGTCTCGAACGGGATGTTCCTGTTGTACTGCGCGTCGGCGACGAGCGCGGCCGCCAGCAGCAGCCCCTGTGCAGGAGCACCCACCGCATCCCCCGCCATGGCCGCGCGGGAGCCCCTCACCCGCCGCCGCCTTTCACGGGGGCCGTCCCGCCCCGGGCGCCGCCCGGAGCGGGGCGGAGCGGGGCGGCCATGGCGGCGCTGGGCAGCGTGC
>JAUBOD010000443.1:1336296-1346950 GCA_032353885.1 Nothura maculosa | reverse complement strand
AATTTACACTTTTTTATTTTCTCTGAATGTTCAAATCTTATTCATAACAATACAACATCTAGACAACTTTTTTGTTCCAAGATCAAGTCCAACTGTAAAAATTTTGGAAATATTTGGCATATAGTTAAGAAGTTGCCAATAAAAAAAAAATGATGTTTGTGTAAATCATTGCATATGTATCATAATAGATGTGATTTTAGAGTAAACAATAATTTATTTCAATTCAGATAAATATATCATCAATAGATCAAAATTGCAAGATTTGCTGAAACTGGTGGCCTCGTGGAGTCTCAACTTCCCCAGGGTCACATCCAGCCCATGGAATTGATGGTTCTGTGACAGTTCCAGCAGGCTCCATTGCTCTGAGGGTGTCACTGAGTACTTGGGGCCAGACCTGTCATTGTGCTGAGGCCTTTGGGCTGATTATCCCTCTGATGGGCTTCAGAGTAGTTGAGTCCAAGTATTATCCAGCCTTTCTTCCTGCTTCTTCCTTTGTGCTCCCTGGGTGTGCAGAAGTGAGCTTTTATCACCTGACCTACCAGTAAAAATCTGACAATTCAGCTGTTCCGTTCCATTGAATGCTCCTAGGGTAGAAGAGTCTATATTACTGGATTTTGTGAAGCAAGAATCCTTGGAAAAAATCTGCTGGTGGTTCTGTGCATGGCTTCAGAGATTACTTTCTCTGTAGACCTTAAAATTGCAGCTTGGTGATGAAGTGGAAGAGCAAGTATAGCTCTGTCTTAGCTGCATGCAGATGTTTGGATTAATCCTGGGTAATACTGCATTTTCACAAAGCTACAGAGTTTTCCATGAAAACTAATCTTAGCATTCTTCCCTGCTCTCATGTTTTAGGTGCTCAGTAACATTCATACAGTAAGAGCTACGTGGCTACCTAAAAATCCCCACACATGGACCTTTTCTCCAAGGGTAGGTATCTTGCTTAGGAAATTACATAGTAACTGTCCATTTGCAGTTTCTATTTTATTTATTTTATTTTCATAAATATATTATTTCTCAAATTCTTGCTGAAATAAAACATATTACAAGACATTCTCGGTTGGTCAATACTGTACATTTGGCTCTCTGCTGACATACTTACAACTGAGTACTTGTAAATCTCAAGCCACACTCACACTTCTGTTTGTATTTGCCTCCAGCAGTGTCTTTTTTTTTTTTTTGAGGGAATTGAATGCTTTTTGTAATCTAAAATTCTTTGATAGCTTGTCTCCACCCAAAAATTACTCTGTTAGTCTAACTTTGCTGCTTGGCAAGATAAAGAATAAGGGGAGCAGGAGATTCAGCTGAAATTGGTTCTATATTCATCACTTTTATATATCATAGAAACAAGCCTAAGATCTTATGTGGTAAGTGTGATGTCTTCAATGACCTTTAAAAATCACATTTTTTGAAATATATACATTCACATTTTTTTCATTTTCTTTTTCTCCTCTCTCTTGTATTAGGTAACAGGCATTTTACCCAGTTTGCTGGATGGTGACTGTTTTGTCAGGTCCAATTCTTCATCTTCAGATATTGGAATATTATTTGAACTTGGCATCACTTATATTCGCAACGTAGGTGTTTAAAGCTGCCAAATAAATCCATGCAAGTACATGTTTATAACGGGAATCTGCTGTCCTAAATTCCACTTAAAACTGCACTGTCTCTACACTGACCTGTGAGATCCAAATGAAAAGGTAGCTGAAATACCTCCGGCTCGCTACAAGATTGTCTTTGTTTTGTTTTCTTTGGAAAGAGAGGATAGATGTTAGTGTCTGATGAGTTTAAGCTCTTGTTGATACTGAGAAATGAGAAGACTTTCTCATTAGCGGGTATGTTTATATTTTTACTTACATGGAAATAATTTCAGTTAGTCTGTCAGAGATTTCATATAATGTGATCACAAAGGACTAATTTTCTCGTCATTCCCTCTTGCTTTTTCTTTGTTCTGAATGAATGACTTTGTGATTCATTTCACTCTGCTATATATTTTGGGAACTAAAATTCAATACTATGAATTACAATTTACTATGAATACAATTTAAATACTATGAATATTGATTTCTAGTTGATATATCCATCTAGGTTGTGCTTCTGTAAAGTATATTAGTAGATGGGGAAGCACCTTTCCCTGTAAAGAATGAACACAACAGACTGTGAGCAAGAGCCTAAGAAACATTAATAGCTGGAGCAGGGATGACTTTTCAGAACAGGTCACTGCTCTGAAACATCTCAGCCCTCTCATTTACCAGGCTGACTGGAGTGCTCTTTCCAAAGAATTCAATTGTCATTATTGTTGTCATATTCCAAAGATATGGAGATCACAGGTAAAAATCTGCCTGAGCAGAGGGAAAGCTTCAGTGAGGGTTTAGTAGTGACATTTTTCTTTTGGGTCTGCCCCATGTTCCCATCTGCCTGCTTGCTTGGATCCAACCCCAGCTCCTGCTCTTGTCTGCTTGCTGGCTCGCGTGGACAGGAAGGAGCTGGACTTGCTGGGGAACAATTCATAAGCTTTGGGAAGCTGGAAGGAAAGGGGAACATGCAAACCATGGAGCAAGGGTGCACAACGTGGAACAGAGACAGGCTGTGATAGCTGGTGGGGATGCAGGATTGCTGCCGAGGGGGATAAGGCAAATGCAAATCTAGAGGAAATAAGACTCAAGTCCTGCCAATGATCAACATGTCAGGACTTGGTGATTCACAGAGATGTAGGGGAACATAATTGCCTCCTCTGCTGATCTGAGTAGTCAAGATTATGTAAAATTGACACCTTTGTTTAGGGAATGTGGGAAATGAAGGCTGGAAGATCTACCCATTCCTAGCTGTTAGTGCTGCTAGGTCTTGACCGTTCTGCTTGGTCCATCAGGTTGCCTTAAAAAGAGATGAAGGATCTTTATCCCACTTTCTGGGTATTGAAAGGTGAAATGGTGACTCTTAGAGCCATGCAGCAGAGCAGTTCCAGAGGCTGCAAATGGAGTTCAGGGTCGCACCAGCCCAGCCATTTCCCAGGCTTGTGTCTCTGCACTGGGTCACTAATTCATTTGTCTTTGTTTTCCATTATTCCCTTCTTCCTTTAGAACATCATTGCAAGTTTGGGAATTTTCACCTTTCCTTTCATAGATTTCTTTATTTTCCGGAGATTGAAATATTAGGATTATTTTAAGCATATACTTCCTGTCTTTATAAATCCTGATCTCTTAAATCTGTTTATTAATGATCAGCTCCAACATAACTGCTGTTTGGTAAAACATTTTCAAGTGCTTGCAAATACAACACTGTCAGGATTTGCTTACCGTGAATCTCGGACTTTTACCATTTAAAGGAAATTCTTTATGGGCTATTCTAAATAGTTATTTGTGGCTCAGTCACTAAAGTTAGCTGCTCTTCTTGTCCAGTCAACAGGTGAAAGAGGAGACGTAAGCTGTGGCTGGGTGTTCCTGAAGCTTTTTACTTCTGATGGAGTACCTATTCCTTACAAGTAAGTTTGGATCATCCCCTCTCACTCCTCCTCATCCCACTCCTATATATTGTTTTCCTACTTTTTCCTTTTAATATAAGTAATTGTTAAGCTAAGAATAAAGTTCCTATTTCTATTCTTGCCCATTGATGTAGGCAGGGATAGTGATCCAGTCTAATATGCAAGTTTTATTGAATCTCCCCGTGAGAATTCTGGTTCTGATTTAACACACTACATTCAAACTAAGTAAGTTTGGGTGGGAGAAGTGCCCCCTGGAACCAACATTTGCCTCTGCCCTTAGTAATTCCACATACAATGCCATTCCACCTTCATTTCTCAGTACATCATCGACTGGGAGAGCAGCAGCATCTCGAGATTATTATTTTACCTAGGTGTGATATATGTCATATTAATTTTAAAAATATTCCTCTCTTGAAGATGAAGAAATTAATATTAAACATGCATCACACTTCCAAACTAAGATTGATCAGTGAAAATACGTTTCAGTGACTGTCCTTGATCATGCAGTAACCATTAGTTCCTAGGATTTAAAGTAGACCAAAAGGTTGTGCTTGTAACATTAGCATCTCTTGTCCACCTGCTCTTCCAGAATGGTTTTAATATCAAGTTACGTTCAGGTTTATCATTTTAATTTATAGTTACTTATAATTGGGCTTAGTCAGTTCATACAAACTCTCAAAAATAGCCACAATCACCTTATCTGTTTTCTTTATCTGAGATAGCAAGTTGATTTCTCTCTGATTTTCTCACATAAAGCTTTTAGCTGAACTGTGCTGCTCTTCTTTTGCAGGACGTATGAGCTGTTATTGAATGGTGGCACCCCCTATGAGAGAGGTGTTGAGGTTGACCCGTCAATATCAAGAAGAGGTGTGCTTTCTCCTAAACATTTCATAAATGAAGGGACACAGCAAAAACCTGTTTTACAGCATGCAGAACTAGTTTAGGTTCTTGTTAGCAGGTCTTTACTACAGCCTCATTTTGCTTTGTCACTTCGCTTGGGAGATAATTGTTAGGGCTGGTGACATCAGAACTGTCTGTCAGTGCCAATATTTCTGTAATTTGCAGTGTTTGAAAGCTGAGGATTGCCTCTGATAAATGTGTCCAATTCTTTTTAGTTTTTTAGATGATACTTAACAAGTCCTGGCCATTGGGTGTGGGACAGCTTCCCTAAATAGGTGATAACTACAGCACAGAGTGTGAAAAAGGGACCAGGAATAGACTCCTTAGCTCTGCCTTGCTGCTCAAGCCCCGAATCATAACTGAGGGGATGAGTCTGTTCCCCATGTGCATGAAAATGCTGCAGAGCACAGTTCTTCTCTATTGTGTTGAATGAAACTTTGCTAAGGGTTCATTCAGGTCATAGATCACCGTGTTACTGCACAGGAGGTGTCGTGGCTTTTCTCTGGAAGCTGTAAGAACTTCCATTTGCCAGGGACACAGATAAAGCTGCCTAACTCTACTTTAATCATTGATCAATCAATATATTATAATGAATACCATGTTAGACCAAATGTTGATAAAACTGCAGAAAAAAAAAAAAGAAAACAGAAAAGTTTTCAGGCACCTCGTGCCTTTTTCAGGTTTTTAGCCCATGCTTAAACACAGTTTGAACAAAACATTTCCTACCAAATTGAAGTGTCTATGTTACGCACTTCTTAATATTCTTTCGAAATGACTGATTTTGTGCTTTGCTGTTTATTTCTCAAGCAAGCAGTAACGCTTTCCATCAAATTCTGATGTTCAGAAAGCAGCCTACACTTCTTGTGAAGCTGAGGTCGTTAAGCGTGGAGTCGAAAGATAGGCTGAAGTGAGTATTGATTTATCCTGCAACAAAATGAAAAAGCATGTCAGGTGATTTAATATGGTCCAAGAGATCCCTGGACCACTGTCTATGGATGACTGAGGTTTCTGGCACCTTCTTGTACTCAACAACTGCTTAAGGCTTTTGTTGGGGAAAAGTGAAGGAGAAAGCTTTAAAGAAAAGGGGAAGGGAAGGGAGAAAGGATGGAAAACTGCAGCAGCTGGAGGCTGGCCCAGGCTATGGAAATCAGGGAAATGCTCTCAGAGCTTTTGTGTTAAGTTAGTAAGTTAGTGTGCATGTTTAAATGAAACCTTCTAGGAATAGTTGTAAAGCTCAGAACTTGCTTAGAAGTGGGCACAGCTCTGTAAGGTAACTTGCTGCTGAGGATGCCCTGGTACAACCTTTCCGTGTTCTCTAAAATTAAAGGTTATAGATATGTAGCTATGCAGAAGTTGTGACAGATCCATGAAGATGCCAGTGTGGGCGTTTTTCATGAATCTGCTCTTACTCTCTGATTTTAGAGAGCAGTGTTTTGCAGGAACAGTTTTGAATAAAAATCTCAATTTCATATCCTTCTTTCCCCCACAATAGTTTGCTACCAGAAACATTAATTGGTAGTAGGTGCTCCATCCATCTCTTGGTATTTTATCGACAAATACTTGGTGACGCCCTCCTGAAAGACAGAATAAGCATGCAAAATGCTGGTAAGAATTCCTCTTGTGGAGAACAGCTTCAGCATGGAAATTGGGTTGACTTCAGCAAGAGCAAGATGAGGTTCTTAAAGAGAATTATTCTCCCCAAGGTTTCCTCTTCAGAAGACTAGACAGGGGCCTGCAAGGGAAGCTCTCACTGGTATGGGGTATTATTAAATGCTGGCATCAAGGTCTGACCATCTCGCGTGATAAAGTAGTTACACTCCCTATGTAGAGGTCAATATTAAAACTTGCCATGTGCAGGTGAGGACAAAATGAAACATTGTCCCTGTTGGTAAAAGAAAACAACCTCTCATTGTGGCCACTGTCCCTGACTCCTGTCAGTGTGTTAGCATTTCAAACCTGAGGTATTTCAATGTGCCTCTGAGGAGGAGATTATAAATATGTGGATGGGTAAAGGGATTATTTGGAAATGCTTCCTTTCCACCGTGAGAGATTACACACTCACAAGGACTTGCTCATTGATTTCTAGCAAGTGTTTGTTCTTGGGAGCTGTGGAAGAGACCAGGCAAACTCCTCCCCAGGAAGAGGCAGGAGAGGTGGGAAAAGCTGCAATTCAGAACTCTGCATTTTATTCCTTCCACCTCTTTCTTTCAATATAAGTATTTGGTTTATATTTTAATAGTCTATTTAAATGTAGTCTATTTTTTAATTTTTATTTTTTAATTTAAAATGTAAATTTAATTTTTTAAAATAATTTTTAATTTAAATTTTACACTTATGTCATCTATTTTAAAATTACATTTGCGTTACAGCAAATTTGCGCTCCTTAACTGTACAATAGATGAATTATATCAATCCTGAAAAGTAATTTTCTAATGTGGTTTTCCTTCTGTCTCATATCCAGACTGAATCATATACCAACTATTTCTGAGGTGAAAATATTTAAAATGCACATGCTAACTTTCTAAACCTGCCATCTGCAGCCATATTTGGGTATCTAAATTACAGGTTTATTTTTCAAATGTGATCAGAAGAACTCCCATCCTGATTTGAATATGAAATTCGAATTATTCCATAAGTCCTCCGAGAGGCTGAAAATGCTTCATTTTTAAAGATCCAAGAACCACCACACTTACTTGATTTGATCCTTACAATGCAGGCTAATATATAAAGACAATGACCTCTGTTGGAGTCATACTGCATCCATTTTGGTTCAGTCTTGATTTAAAATGGTAGAAACTTCATCCCAGCACTTCAGAAGTTGTTCTAATTGCTAAACATCATCACTGCTTTCTGCCTTTTTTTCTGGTGTAACAAAAGGTTGCTTCTGTTATTTAAAAGTCAACTAAAACTTTAGGAATGGGCAATTTAAAGTCACTGCTATGGCCTGCAAAAAGCAGCTGGTTCTGCCTTACTTCCTCAAAGGGTTTTATTATTAGTAAACCTGTATTGTTTACTCAGCTTTTGAGCAGCTTTGACGTGCAGAAACAACAGTGTGCCTTAACAGTTAAAATCACAGGACATTTTGACCAAAATTCCTCTATATGTCACCTGCAAAACTATTTCAGTCTTATCCATAATCTCGCTGACTAAATGACGACAGGGCCCCCACAGCCTTTGAGGCTGAAGCTCCCATTCCTCTATCTTGCTGCATAACGAAGCACTTGGTTGAGTCCTGCAGGGCCCAAGGAGACAGATCTGCCCTTGCTGATCCTGACAAGGCTCCTTAAGCTGAAAGGGGACTCGGCTGTGACCCTATGGATAAGCCAGAGGACAGGCAGGAGACCACGCGGTTTGTGGATAGCCCCATTTGGAAAATTCACCGCTTGTTATCTGGTTATCCTAAGTTCACACACAACACAGCCAGGCTAAGGCAAAATAGAGGAGTGTTTATCCATAACAGCCAAAGCAGGCAGCACAATGTCGGATGTTTATAAAAAAAAAGACAGGTGCAAAAATGAGGCGGGAGGGGGAAGATCTTCAACTGTCTCTAGATTAAATCAGGGAGGTCTCTTGCTGCTGTTTCCTTAGTGGCAATGAGCTCCTGGGTGCCTCTGCTCCCTCAACCTGCAGCCTCTGGACAGCTTGTCACAGGATGCAGATCTTGGAGAGCTCTTCTACCTTCCCTGTTGCTGTCAAGTGTTTTAGAGCTTTTCTTGCCTCTGAAGTCTTCTAAGTGGGGGGGGGGGACTAGGAAAGACTTGGCTTCTATCTTGAAATGCTTCTTTTTCGTCTTCATTCTTAAATGTGGACTTTTGATTGATTTTTGTTTTTCTTTGTTTCAGATTTAATTTTTAATCCCATTTTAGCAACTTTTCCCCAAGTCATGGATCAACCAGACCTGATAGATGCCCTTCGGGTACGTTATCTACCTAAGCTTCAATCCACACCAGGGCTTCAAGGTAGCTGCCAAAATTTGAGCTTTTTTTATCCTGTGATAAAGTCCTAAGTGGAAAAGCCCCATAATGGAAGTGTTAGGATTCTTCCACATAGTTCTACGTAGGTTTTGATTATTTACATTTTTTTTGCATATTACATTGCATTCAGAAGGCTGGACGATTTAAAAAATGATACGTGGTTATGGGGGAGAGAAAGTCGACTAGGGTTATGAATGATTGTTCTAAATAGCACAGCCCCTTCATTTCATTTACATCACCCTGAGAGTTGAAAATCTCAGGATCCTTGCATCTGTAATATCAGCTGGAATGGCTGTTTGCTTAAATTGCCTAAAATGACAGAATGAGGAATGTGAGGCAAGCGAGATTGCAGTAAGAGGTTTTTGCAGTTAAGATTGAAGCGTCTCTCATCTCCACGACTGGTCTGATGTAACATTTTGACTTTGCATTTCAGAGCGCTTGGGCAGATAAAGAACAGACTTTGAAGCGATCAGAGAAGGTAACATTGGAGATTCTTTGCTGTATATCAGATCTAACTCAAACTAGAAGCTCTCTGTCAGTGTTTTTGCTAATTAACCATCCCTCTCACCGTAGATCCATCTAGTAACTGGAGATGTGCTAAAAGCACTTCTTTGCATTTCCTATCCATTTGAAAGCAGGTCCACAAAACCTGTCTTTCCTCCCCTGATCCCCAATCCCTCCACATTCTGATGGGAGAAAAGCCTCCAGATTCTGTAATCCCCCTACTGCAAACAGCTGTAAGCTCCCATTGGCCATAGGTAGCTGCAAGAAAACTGAAACGTGTTGTCAGGATTGCTTGGGAGGGATGAGGGGACTGTTATTTAGACTGTGCATCACTCCTTTGTGTTTGGGAAAGCAAGCGGATTGGAGGCTAGATTTGTTGATCTGCTGCCTTGACAGAGTCCTGGGGATGAGTTCCAGGCTCCTCGGCACTAAGTGACGTTTGTTTAGTAAGACTCAATCTCCTGTTGTTATTCTGGGAACAGGCATTAGCTGAATGGTGTGGGAGATTCTTGTTTTTACTGTGGACATACAAACCTCTGCAGAAGTGCTTGGAAGAACTGCCTGTTTGCACTGCAATATTTTAAAATCTTTTTCTTCTCTGCAGCGAGACCAAGAATTTCTCAAGGCGCAGTTTGTCCTGGTGTACCACGACTCCGTGTTTCCTCTCCTGCACTGCACCCTGCTCCCCAATCCCAAGTGGGCAGAGGAGGAGACTGAAGCTTCTCGCTGGAAGGTGATTGCCGACTTCCTGAAAAAGACCCGGGAGAACCAGGGAGCGCTTCAGTTCCTGCTCTCACCAGGAAACTCCCACAAAGCCTTTGATATCTCGGAGCTGACTTACGATTTCTTACGGGAAACTAGGAAAAACAGCCCTCCGGTATGAATGGATGACAGTAGAGAACAAGTAATCACATAAATGCATTCTCACAAAGAATTTGTGCCTCTGCAAAACACATTTTGTATGGGTTTTTAATATACTACCTGAATTGTAATAAATATTTCAATATGCATTATCACTAATATTTACAGATTTTATCATTTTAGGTAATCAAAGCTATATTTAAAATTTCCCATTGAGTTGGACACGGCTGTGGTTGTCAGGTGTAGCCAAGTTGGGTGTAGCAGTGCCCGTAGGCTGAACAAACACCGAGGCAGCACTTTGCTCATGCAGCCTCCAATTAACTTCTAATTAAGTTCTAGTCAGTGAGAGTCCTGAACAGAACACTCTGTCACAGCACCCACGTAAACAAGGAGCAGTTAGTCAAGGAAAACAGTGATTTTTAAGAATGCTGTTGAGCAAGGTCATCCAGTGAGTAAAAAATCACCTCTTGTCCAATCGCTGCCCATTAGGTAGCTCTTTATTTAGCCTGTTTGTAGGGTTTTCTCTTCCCACTCAGAAAAGGTTGGGTTATTTATAGGAATGCGCTTCACCCACCTAACACAAACGGAAGCTGGTGGGAATGGAGGGCCTGCCGTTTCCCTCGTGCGTGGCAAGGAACAAGGCTGAAGGCAAAGAGGAGGAGGCAAGAAGGAAGGGAAAGGAAAATATTATAAGCCTCAATATATTGGAGCTTGAAGTAGCAAGGGGGACAACATTTCCATGCAGGAAATGTCTGCCACAGCATGGTGTGGAATTGGCCATGGAAGGTGTCCTGTTTGGCTTTATTATTATTATTATTATCATTATTGTTGTTGCTATTTTCTTTCTATTCCCTCATTGAAAAGCTCTGAGCTGACGGTGTGTGGCTCGTGCCGTCTCCAGCCGCGCAGCTCCGATCCCCGCTGCTTTCCGGAGCCG
>JAUBOD010000443.1:1307442-1317876 GCA_032353885.1 Nothura maculosa | reverse complement strand
CGCGGTGGTGGCCAGCGACAGGACAAGGGGTAATGGGTTTAAAATAAAACCCAGGCAGCTCCATCTCGATGTGAGGGGTAACTTCTTCACTGTGAGGGTGACAGAGCCCTGGCACAGGCTGCCCAAGGAGGCTGTGGAGGATCCTTCTCTGGAGATCTCCCAAAACCACCTGGATGTGACGGGGTGCCTCGTGCTCTGGGTGTCCCTGCTGGAGCAGGGGTTGGACTAGATGATCTCCAGAGGTCCCTTCCAACCTCAAGCACTCTGTGATTGTGTGAATCCACTAGCTGGCTGTTACACATTAATGCAGTATAACGTAAATGCTCTAAGTGTTTCCTGCCTCGCTATGACAGTAAATGTTCTCTATTTGAAATCAGTGTTGTAAGTAAATGCTCTGTGCTTGGCATCTAGCCCCACTGCATCTTCTTGATGGTCATTCCTACCTCCCAGGAAGGGTTTGTGTCAGGCCTGAGCCACTGCCATGTGAGTTTGGCCAACAGGGAGGTCAAACACAAGCACTTCTCATTTTAATTTTTCCTTCATAAAGAAGCGCACAAGGCCAGGCTTCCACCACCAGTGAGCACTCAGAAAAGGTTGCTCCACATCTCCAAGACTTCAGTCTCATCTCCTTTCACATCTCTTTTCACTCCAGTTTCACATCCCTTTGCCTTTCAGCTCCACACGAATAGCTGGGCAGTGCAGCAGCTCCCTGCTCCGTCTTTCCCCTTGTTCTCACCAGCCTTTGGCAACACAACAACCCCAAAACATCAGTGAGGAGCGAAGCTTTGTGAGCTCTAACACCACACAGCACCTTGCAGGTACAGCAGAGACCCACAATAAAGGCCTCTCGCCTTCCCTGCAAAGGCAAAGCGAGAAGTCAGCTGGTAAGCAAATGGTTCTGCCTTTAAAGCCTCACCCCCAAATTAATAAAAATCTGTATCATGAAGAGGTGCAGGTTTTTGGAGAGGCATTTACTGCACTGCCAAGTACTCTCCAAAGATAATCTTATGAGAAAAGTTAGAGGAGAATTTATTTCCCCTGCTTCTACTGCTTGGAAATTTGAGGTGGCTGCAGGGCAAAGGCAGTTTTGCAAGGCAGAAAGGAGGTGCTGGGTTTTACACACGCTGCCGCTACTTTCTTATTGTTACTTTGATTTTTGTGGTTTGAAATGTTTTTCTTTAATCCCAAAATGATTTTGCTTGAAAGGCTGAGCTTAACCAAAACAAGGTGTTATCAAGCTCCATCACAAGCTTGCTCCTTAGCAGCAGCGTAAAAATGTAGCTCATCAAAAGACTTGCTGTTTCTGACCCAAATTCTTGCACCAGTTTTACATCTGGAGCCACGAATCATGGCTAGATCTGAAACACCAAAGTAACTGCTTTCTATATGACTTTTCCAAACAACAAGAACTATCATGGAGGTCTTGTTGTGCAGAGAAGTGGTAGTGCTACAACTACAGGGCAGTTAAAGTGGGGGAAGGACAGCCAAGGTGAGCACACCAGGATTGATTATGGCACTGCTGACGATATTTATTGCCTGTACGACCTGCCTTGAGGCTATCAGTGTGCTGACTGCTGCAAGGGCTCGGGTTAATGGCAGCCCTTTCTGAAAGGGGCTGTCTCTGGGGACATATCCGCACTGTGGTCACCTGCTGGTTGTGCTGCACTTGCTTGTATGTTCAGAACTCAACCTGCACTTAAAAGTTGTGCTGAAATGCACCGAGTCTGCTGCATCTAAGAGGGACACCATGCAGCTGAAGAGGAGTGTGCAGTTAATGCCAGTCACCCACCTTGAGAGGGGAACCATCTATTCCCATCCTGTGCAGAATCCAAAGACTCTCTTTGGAGAGTCCTCCTGTACCTGGCTGCTCCCATCATTACAACATCTCTTGTTCTTAGGGCACCTGAGCTGCTCGTCTCAGCATCATGAAGAGCTGCTGCTTTGCATGGAGAACCCAGCCAGAAGAGCATCTGATGTCAGTGGCATTTTCACTCGAAGCCCCCAGAAACACTCTAGTTGCTTGAGTTAAGCGATGGCCAACAGTTACAGTGAGCAGTTGCCCAAGAGGCTTATTTACTTGGTGATGCAGCGAGGCAACAGGAATGTGCTCGCTGAGGTTGGATGTGGGCTCTGTTGCGGCTGCACAGACACAGAAAGGAGGGTGATTTTGTTTTTAGACGGTAATTTGTTACACCCCGCAGCATTGCAAGGTTGTCATTAAATCCCTTTTCTCCAAAAAACGCCGTGGGAGCCTGAGAGGCAGGGCCAGCACGGGAGCTGCTGAAGCCTAGGGGTAGTTTGCATCCGCAAACAGAACAAAAGGGGAGATGTTTTCCCCACCATTTTCCTTGTCTTCATCTTCTGCTCCGCTGGGCGCTTCCGAGCGTGCCAGCCCCGAATGGAGCCAGCGCCGTTTCGTGCTTCATCTCAACAGGGGCAAACGATGCTGTGCCATCGATTGGGTTATTTTAAGAGCTGGCACGGAGCAATCGCTTGCAGTAATCCTGGCGATGGTTTCTCAGGAGCCGGTTCCCCACGGTTCCTGAAGCTCGCCAGCAGCAAACGCAGCTCCCGAGGCCGCTCGTGGCGCACTACGCCTCTGCACGCAACTTGTTTGTACCTCGGCAGCAGCCAGAGAGCCATTTGGCCGTGCTGGTTGCTATAGTGATTCCTTTCCTCGGAAGCTGCAATAGCAGCTCCCGCGGCCCCGCTGCTGTGTAGGCTGCCGCGACGCGCGCGCTCGGCTCCATTCTGCCTCTGAGGGGGCTGGGGAGGGCGAGGGCACCCCCGGGGACGGATCTCTCTTTGCAGGGCTCATTCCGAATCGAAGCTTTGCAGAGGATGTGTTGCAGGTCTGCAAGTGCTGCAGGCTCAAAAAGAAAAGCGGCAGAGCGAGCGGCGGGGCGGCCTTGCGGCTGAGGTTTCGGATGGGGGTGCAGAAGATGTGGATCCATTTTGAAGTTTCGGATGGGGGTGCAGAAGATGTGGATCCGTTTCCCACCTCTGCAACTAGCAGCTGGTAGCAAGGGTCCTGGTCATGCTCCTTGTCAGCGCTGAGGGCCATGAGAAGCAATGGGAAGGGAGAAGGGCCCAAACCTGGAGGCACCGACCATCTCCGGGTGCTGTTTGAAACAGCAGTGCTGCAGGCCACGTGCTTGGAAAGGCAGCGGGTGAGAACACAGCACAGGGCTCGGAAAAGAGGACAGAGGTGTCAGGATGAAGGCAGAGAGCAACAAGCAGGGAAAAGATCCTGCAAGCAGAGGGAAGACAAGCAGGGAAAAGATTCTGCTCGGCTCTGCAGCCCCTGTTCAGTCCCAGAAAATCTGCTGTGAGACGAACGCGTGGCCATGGCAGGGAGATGCCAAAGGGAGATAAAAGAAGTGCACGATACGCTAACAGGCTGCGAGCACAAGCAGTTCCTGTCTGAGCAACAGCCACATACAAAGATGCGGGGAGGGAGGATGTTTGGTGAGACCACAAGACCAAAGCGGGCCTTTGACTGGGAAGAGCATGTACTGAGAATGTGCTGCTCGACTCGCACAGAGGGGATGATAAGACTGCACTACACGCACGAGACGCGCAGATATGCGGCCACACGCAGGCTTAGGCACCCGGGTTATTTGAGGCGAGCTGACCCAGATACAGGACAGAAAAACCCTGAAAAAATTGCTATATTTGTATTCCTTTATTGCAAGATATATATTTGTATTCCTTTATTTCTTATAGGTGGCCAACTTTTAATTTGCAACAAGGCAATCACGCAGTGGTCAGCCTTGAGAGCTGTCATTGAAGTGGTTGTTGTGCATCAAAATGGTGATTCTGCAGTTTCTCTAGGTGAGATTCTCCTCTGGCCACTCTGTAATACTCTGGGGCTGAGGTTTCAGCTATGGTACCTAAGATATTGCTGCATTTTTAGCCATGGTGGGTTGTGACATATTGAGATCCTAAAATTGACACTGACGCAGAAAACGCAAGCACTCCTGTTGAAAAAATACTTATGATGCAAAATCCTATAGGAATGGGGAAAAAACCCAAAAAACAGTATTTCTCTGGCTCTACAGAAGAAAAACTGAAACTGAAAGGCATATGAATATTTCCCAACCAAACCAGTGAATTACCTTATTCTGTATATTACCAGATATCCTTGAAACCTACTACCTGGACAGCAGTTCTGTGTTTGTTACGGCCAACCGCAGCAATTACGGCAGAATAACAAAATTTGTTTCTTTAATCTAAAACTGATGTCTGTGGAAAAAAAATGGCTTTCTTTAAACGGGAAATCTGTACTTCCCATGGGGAGTTAAAAACACAATTGAAAACACGATTCAAGTATAACACACAGTCTCACGTTACCCCAACGCAAACAAAATAATTCAGACTGTCCTATTTAAGTATAACACAGATACACAAGAGACTTTTAAAACCTGGGTTCTGGAAGGAGCATGGAGAGCTAATTCATTTGATTCATAGGATGGGCAGTACTGGTCTATAGATTCACTTATGAAGTTATTTCAAGGTTATTACTTGTATCTTTGTGTTTATATTTCTCTGTATATATATTTCTTTGTATGTACTTCCCTGAATGGTGATTTTAGAGTACTTTTTAAAACTGATTATTTTGCATTTGACATTCCTGATAAGATGCTCAGAAAACAGATACTTTGGGAAGCTTTGTCATATTAAACATTTGGAGCAAAAAGGCACATCTGACAGACGCAGCTATGCTGGCAAAGGCTGAGGGAAGGCCACCCAAGGCTTCCGCTCCTGGAGAACTGCACTGTGCTGGCAAAATGATAAAATTGTCCTCAGCAGCAAATCTTCGTACAGACACCATTGTAAGGAGAAAGAAACCCTTCCAAGCTGCTCCTATATGTCTGAGAAGGCAGTTCTGTTATATCACTGGTAAGGAGCCTGTCTAAACCTGTGGCTCATCACAAAGCATAAGCAGTCCTGTGAAGCTGAGCGAGGAAAGGAAGTGTGTCACCCACGGCAGTGAAGCAGGGATGCCCTGAGGAGGTGCTTCATGGAGTGCAAGGTCCTAGCCAGGTGCTGAGCTCTTGGATGGAGCAGCGAGGCAGCACACAGTGTGTGTGAGCAGAGGGCACGTGGCAGCCCCAGGGGCAGCCGTGGAGCTGCTCGTGCACTACGTGGTGTTGCAGCTTGTGCAATAGGAGGCCGGCTGCATTGTGGTGAGCGCCACAGTCACCGAGTGCCTTGTTCCTCACTGCAATGTTGTTATCTTTGTCTCCAAGCAGCACCCATTTAATTGGCAAAGATTTAGACCCTACAGTCTACAGTACAGTTTCAGCAATGTGAAAGTGGGTAATTGTTTTTCTTTTTCATCTATGTAAAAATCAAAGCATGAGGAGCAGCACTTGGGAACCTGCCCCTTCTGTTGCAATCAAAATCCTTGTGTTATTTCCACGCTTGGAGAGCCTGGGAAGGTGAAAACTGTTGGACTCTGAGGAGATTACAACAGGTTTACGTGAGGCTTTGGCAGCTAACAAGGTGAACAGGCACAAAAGGTCTGTTTGGCTCTAGCTGGGAAAAAAAAATTCTTTGGTAAAATTTCTTGGGTAAAAATGGGCAGAGATGACATTTTAATAATAGTCAATACCTCACGTACCACGCACAGCACAGCAACACTGGTAAGCAGAAGTGCTTTGAATCGCACCACAAAGAGGATGTACTTGGGCTGTGCAGTGAACACTCAAATGCTCCTGCCCAGGCAGGGATTTCTGCAAGATGTTCAGTGGAGCTCTTGGGATGCAGCGTCTCATCTCTGGGGATGCAGCGTCCCCTGTTTCACTCTGCAGACATGTCCTGTCTTGGCAAATGGTGCAAAATTCATTGCCAATTTGCATCCTGCCACAGCAAGCGAAGTAGTCCAGTGATGTTCCATCCTGGGTGGAAAAAGACTGAGGAGACCAAGATTAAAAATAAAGTATCTTGTAGGAAAGCATCTGGATCTCAGACATTCCCTCATTTAGACACTGAGTCTCATGCCCCAAGTGTTTACAATCAAAGGGCAAGATACAAGCCACAGAACATCAATTAAATGTCTTTTTTAGAAGTGTGTATCTCTTCTGGTAAGTCTGCCTCGCAGGAATTTACCAAATGGTAACTCCCCTGTTCCACAGAATGATCACTGCTCATTTTTGAGAACTGCTGCCTAACATAAACCCAGAATTATGACCCATTTCAACACGCAACAGTCACCACCAAATACACTTCCAAATCTCTTGTCTTTAGAAGGGAGCAGCTCTTTCAACAGGGAAGGAAAGGACAATCCTAATGTCTACATAAATATGCCCATATGCCCACAGATGACAGCTCAGCTTGAAAGCAAGTGCCAGAGCTAAAGGCATGATTTGTGCCCACACGTGGCAGGAATGCTGCCTGCTTTGCCAGTGGGAGAAGCAGGATTGTTTTTGTGCAAACAGACCCTGAGCACATTGCGAGGAACAGCAGGCAGGCCCTCTTGCCTTGAGTGGCCACATGAGCCTGGATCTGTATTAACTGGGCCAGGCAGGATGGTGGGAAGCTGCCCGTGTTTCTTTCAGAAGAAACACTATGCACTGAGTACAGCTCCTGTGCACGCAAGCAACCTGCAGGTGCACTTCAAAAGCCTTGATTTAAGGTCAGGCTTGTGTGTCGCAGCTGCAAAGCTTGAGTCTAGGCATGAGAAAGAGAGTTTTCTAGCCCAACAGGCAGCTGTGGCTCTGCTTTGCTGCTCATTTTACCTGTGCTGCAGCCTTTGAAGAAACAAGGGAGCCCATATTGCCAAGAGAGGGGACAGGACGAATGTGCTTTGCCTGGCACAGCTGTATGGCACTGGAGTCATCTGTCTGCTCCAGCCTTGCAAAGAGATCAGCAACCTGCAACCTGCAAGCAAAGGGAATGAACTTCAGAACTGCAGCTATCTTACGAAATAGCCCAGAAGAAGCAAAAGCAGCCCCAGATGAGGATGTGAAAGTGACCTCGTAGTGTCTTGGAGAACTAATGGGTGTCTCGTATTTATGCAGGGAAAAGACATCTTCATCAGAGACAGGAAACACGGACTAGACAGATAAGTTACACCACTTCTCCAAGAAAGAGTTCTGGGGACAAAACAAACAATAGAAGTAAAACAAACCAAGGAGCTGTCCCTGGGCTGTGGCACTGGGACCTCTGTGTCTGCTGCAGCTCCCTTAGTGCAGGGGTCGGAGACCTGTGAGGGAAATACAGAGATTTTAGTGCTGATCTACCTCTGTTGTCCACTTGTCTGAACAAGATCACAGACGACCTGTTCAATTTGCCTTTTTGGTTTTTAATGCAGGAAAAAGAGATGTAAGATGTCTATTTCAGTTTGTAAGATGTATATTTCAGTTTGTAAAGACTTTAATTTTACAATCACTTATTAATCTGGGGACTTCAGCTTCATTTGGTGCACTGGCCAGGCAAGTGCTCGCTCTGTTTTCCTCCCATTTACAACGTGGACCCAGGCAGGTGTCAGGGCTTTTAGTGCTTTTCCCTGCCA
The DNA here is from genome assembly GCA_032353885.1 of Nothura maculosa. NCBI lineage: Eukaryota > Metazoa > Chordata > Aves > Tinamiformes > Tinamidae > Nothura > Nothura maculosa. The sequence continues at coordinate 1,310,357 of JAUBOD010000443.1, read as the reverse complement.
TAGGAAAGCGCCTCTGTCGTGTGAGATGAGCAGGTAGACCACAGAAATGGAAGCGGATTTGGGGACAGATCCATCCTTAATACTTTACATCTAAAATGTCAAAGATCTGATTGCACAGATAATGCCATAAATTATAAGATTTTGTGTGTTAGGTATTTGAAGCAACTGAGAGAGTTGTTTGTCTCCTGGCATGGAATCATTTTAGAAATGCAGTTTTCAGGTGCAACCAAAGGAGTTAAAAATCTTGCATTATTTTTTTCCAAATAAAAGCTTCTATTACGTGCTTATCTTCCCGCAATGTAATTCAGCAACTCCAGTGACTCAAGGTGAGTCTCACTGGAAAGTCATCTGCAGATACCCCTTGGGTGTCACCTTCTGCAAACATCCCCCTCTCTCTGTTATCACAAACGTATGCTAATTATTTTTGCTTTCGACCAAATGATTTTTTCCATTTTTCTTCTGATTGCTGCCTGTGTTCCTCGGTGCAGAGGAGAGGAAACTCTACTGGTTAACACTATGCTTTCCTATAACTGTGCATCATTAGGTGGCTTAAACTTCTATGGAGTTTGGGGATTTTTTTCTTCTTTATGTAATTATGTGGTTGTGCTCGACTTGACTGCACAGTGTTAAGTAAGTTATATTAATTGCCTTTTTTATTGGAGGGTAGCGGACTGAAACCAACACTTTTGTTCATTAGCTCTGGGTAATTTAGATTATATGAAAATAACTATTTTGGGCAGCGTAAGTGCCTTTCAGCACCCTGCCTTCAATACCAAAGAAACAGGTCTGACAAGCAACGTAACAGAAAAATCCTTCTGCTGAGTCAGATGCTCTGCTTCCAGCTTACATAACTAGGATATTTTTCCATATTCCCTCCCACTTTTCATATGTATGAAGTAGAGAGAGGAAAAAAAAAAGAAAAAAAGACTATTCCCAGACAGCAGCTTTGTGCAGAAGCCTCAATCTTGCCCCTTAAACAGGATAAAACATCTTAAAATCTCCAGAGTAATTGAATGCCACATTAGTCAGCACAGCAGGGACTGATAACAAATTATACTGGAGTCCATATGTTCCCTAGAAACAGCCTGAAACTTTTCTGTTTCCTCCTTCATTTTCAGAAGAAAAATGGCATGTTGAGGGAAGAAAAACCTAATTGTTGCTACATTTCCATGCCATTTTTTGGTACGTGATTCCCCAGGTTGCTTTTTTTTGGAGATGTAAGGTGTGAATGTCTGCTAACATCCCACAGCTCTAGCCCACATAACTGATTTACAAGCAACTTCATACAGCAAGAAAGCATCTAGGAGCACAGCAGAAATGTGTGTAGACTAACATATGCTGTGTATTTATGAAGGGATACGCAGGAACAGTGAGACTAATGTCATCATCTAAGCCATGTTCCTCAACCTAAACCCAGCCAGATAAATGCAGAGCTGCAGCTGTGTGAACCGCATATGTGCAAAGATACAGGGAATTAGGGCTAAAAGCGAAAAATAGGTACAATTAAAAGAAATACTCACAGGAAAACAGAAGAAAAACACCCAACTGAGAAAGCAAGAGCATAAGGATGGCAAATCAAATGTATGTGTTTGCAGGGAAGTCTGTATGTGTATCCTTCCACATTTATTTGTTTCCATGTACATTATTAAAATCATCCCTTACCAGCTCCTTTTGTCAAAGTTTATACAAGTCCCTGAACTTCTTTTCAGAGATAAGGAAATCTTTGGCAAACAAAATCTTTACCAAAATTGCGTGCACGTTCATTCTAAAGCAGGAATTGGAGTCCTTTCTTATGAAGTTACAAATGATTAATTAGAATCCGTGTGAATAAAGCTGTCAGAGATTTAGTGCTACCTGTGCTGCACATTCCGTGTTCCCCAGACTCACATCCCTGAATTCAGCTTATCCAAATGGAGGGCACTAGTTGCTTCGTGGAATAACCCCTGGGCTACAAGGCGGGTTAAATTTTAACTTCTGGTGTGATTTTACTGTGTGTGGACTAATTCACTGAGGAAAAATAAAATAAAGAGAATCTCTTCAGGCTGATGTTGAGGACATTTTGCAAGCTGGTCCCTGTGGCAGATATTCTGAATCATTTATGAAACCAGCTCCAACCGTTACGAGCTGCCAGCTACGGCTTCTCCCTCAGCCCTGTTCCTCAGGCTCTGGGCTACGGCGTTGCAGAGCAGCCGCCTCCGTCTGCCTTCACCCTAGGGGTGACCGACATGGAGGGCGAGGGAGGGACAAAGGCGGCCGCGGGTGATGGCGGCGGGGGCAGCAGCCGTTGGGGCAGTTGGGCCGTTGGGGGCGGCCGTTGGGCAGCGCAACCGCCTTGTTGGGGCGGGGGGGGGGGGGTCTCCTCCCAACGCTCCCACATGAAAGAGCGAGGGCGGAGGGGGCCCAGCGGCGCCGTGACGGGCGTCGCTCCGCAGCCAATCGCCGCAGGCGCGGCGCCCGACGGGCGGGCCGCCCTGCCAATAGGCGGGCGTTCCTTGCTCCCTCCTCCTTGCCGCAGCCAATGGCGGCGGCGGGGGCGGCGCCCGCGGGCGGCGCGGGGCGGGGTGTGTGTGTGGCGGCGGTGGGGACGGGCTGCGGAGCATCCTCGGCGCTCGCCGCCGGGCGCCGTCCCCGCTGCTCGCTCCCCGGCTCCTCCGCGCCGCCGCGTCCTGCCGGGCCGCCTCCCGGCTCCTGCAATGTCGTCGCCGTCGTCTGGAGAGCGGTACGAGGAGGAGGAGGAGGAGGAGGAGGAGGGCGCCTACGAGAGCCAGGCGAAGCGGCTGAAGCCCAGCGCCGCCGCCGAGGAGGGCGAGATCGAGTACAGCGGCGCGGAGGAGAGCGACGGCCGGCGGGAGAAGGCGGCGGCGGTGGCGGCGCCGCGCGGCGGCTTCGCGGGCGGGGTGAGGGACGCGGCGACC
>JAUBOD010000443.1:1291789-1304915 GCA_032353885.1 Nothura maculosa | reverse complement strand
CCTTCTCTTCTCTAAGCTGAACAGGCCCAGCTCATGCAGTCTCTCCTCGTACGAGAGATGCTCCAGTCCCTTAATCACCTGTTTGCCTATAAAGGTTTTAAAACCTCTTTGTGTGCTCTGCTTGTGTCCAGGGGAAGAGCAAGAACAGGTCTTGCAGCAATAGTTTCTGGGGCAGAAACAAGATTTAGACAAAAAATGATTTAGACCCTTATAGAGGCAGTGCTGGGTCATTTGGAAGCCTAGGTAGAGGAGTTGGAATTGGCTTGCAGCAAAGGGTCAAAACAGTAGGAGAAAGGGAGCTGGGAAGGACATGTATGAGGTCAATTGTAAGGTATCCTGGAGGCCTTCAGCTACATTCTCTCTCCCATGCTTAAGTGGCAGTCTCCCACATCCTGGCATATCTGTTAAATATTTCTATGAAGTTAGGAAGGGCTAATATAACTGTTCTTTCAGTTAGAGGGTTGAAACATGGACTCTGAAGAGCCAGAAATAAAGGCAAGTTCCTGTAAGTAAGCCAAGGATGTTTGCTTGCAGCATCTCAGCTGCTCTGTTGTCATTTCCGACGTGTGGTGGTCTTGCTCTGCGGTGAATAGAAAGTGTGCTAGAAGTTACTGCTGTTGCTTCAGGACTACAGAAAACCCAGGGCAAGAAGAGAAGCCTCTGCTGGCAAGCAGCTTCCAAAGTGCTGAAATTGTAGCAGTTGTCTCTGACAGAGGTGAAATTACGGTGGGGCAAATGGCTTTAACTGATGCCATCATCATGTAGTAACTACATCCAGTAGTTGAAAAATGTGTAGGAAATGCAGCCTACCTGTTTCCTACGATCTTTCCTCCTCTATGGGCTGTCCTCAGTGGAGAGAACTCAGATTACCAGGAATTTGATGCGTGAGTTTGCCCTTTCTGGCTACACAAGCAGTAATTTTGACTAACTTTCATTTTCTGTAAGGCATGTAGTCAAGCCCATAGCTAGGCATTAATGAAAATTTGGGCACCTAAGTACAAATTTAGCAACATTTTGGGGCTTTCCCTCCTAGTTCTGATATATTTATCAAAAAAAAAATCAGAATTTGAAAGATTCAGCAAGAGGAAAAAGGTGATGAATAAGAGAACCTAAAAGGTGAAAAAATGTCAGTATTTTTAGGTGTCTAGAAGGGAGAGTATGAAAGAAGAGTGAAGTCCGTTTGTAGTGAGGCAGAAAAGAGAGATGAAGGATGTAAGTAAAGCAAAGAGTGAAGGAGCAGATAGTCAAAAAAGGAACTAATAGAACTAGGGTGAAAATAGTAGATTAAAGACATCTAAAGAGAATATAAAGAATGGATGTGTGTGTAGAAAAAAATGATGGCAAAACTCTGATTTTAAGTTGGTAGGCAAGAGAGACATAACCTTAGAACTGTTTATAACTTCTTTTTTTTTTCTTTTCTCCCTCTTCAGAGTGGCAAATTTGTTAGGAAGAAACTGGTGCAATATTTAAAGTGTTGCCTAGAAATGTAGGCCAGCAAAGAATGAAACAAAAATTCTTCAGCTGTTCTTTGAAGCTGCTTCTATTTTAGTTTTATATATATGAAATAACTGTGCTATGCTTTACATGCTTGGTTATATTTGTGTTCCCCTCCACGCTTCAATTCTCTGAAGAAACTTGAGGTGACTATGTTATGTATTTTTATAATGCTAACATCTTTTTTGAGGGGAACTTTTCTTGTCCCTCTGTTACTGGTCTTGCGTGCGTAGGCAGAAAGCTGTTTCCGTTACCTGTTTTAGTGCATTTTATTGCCCAACCGATGATTCTTCAAGAGCTTTTTACGAAAGGCCCTTAAACCGTTCTTACTGATGAGCACAGATAGTAAAATAAGCTAGTCTGTTCTGCTGGCTTTGGCAGGGGACAAATGTCATGCTGGAGTTTTAAGTGGCATTTCTGTGCCACCATGGAGATGGAATTAATGAGAAACCCCTTTGTAAACGGAAATATTGGTTGTCTTTAATCTGTACGTGAACTTCTAAACTGCTTGGAGACTGACTTAATTTGCTTTATGATAGATAAGTGTTTGAATTTATCCTCTTATCTCTGTGCCAGCTATATAACCAATGTAGTTTTGAAGATATAAGGGCTGTGAGATCTTGGTGAAAATCCTGTATCTTTCATCTGTGGAAAGAAACAGCAAAAGTGTGTGGATGGAATGTATTCCATCTGACCTTAGCTGGGTATAGGCTCTGCACTGACAGATACACTTGCTTTTTCATGTGGTATGGTGGTTTTACTCCTCCTCCTTTTAGAGGAAATAAAAGATGCTTCTGGTTCGGCTTGCTGCTGCTGTGGGGTAACTGCAAAGCTTGTTTATGTGTGTGCCCTTAAGAGTTTGGGGTATTTTTCGGTGCTAGAAGTATGCAGGTATGGAATGTGTTTGTGTCTCGCCAATATGCTCCTTAGCCAAGGGCTGGCTGGCTCTTAGTTTTGTTCTGCTCTTTGATGTTTCTGATTAGGAACGATTTTGAGTAAGGCACGGTAGTTTCTGAAATTATATGATTTAACAGTACAGAAAAGGCATGTAGGCAAACCCTTATTTCATGGCATATCACTGAGAATTTTTTTCCTCACCCTACTTCCCTCTGCACTTCTCAAGTTCTTGCCTAAGTTCCTACAACATCAGCAATGTTACTATGATTTTTTTGATTCTTGCTATATCTGCTAGAACTAAAGTATGCTTTCCTTATGGTATTAGGGAGGAAGATACTTGGCTTTTGAAACGTTTGGCTGATCTGACAAATGTTGTCTTAACTACAGAAGACAGCAAAGTCTGGCTTGGGTGGTGGTTCTGAGAACGTTTCTGGTCTGTACTCATGTATAGAGATGCTGACATATGTGCATTTGCCTCGTGTATTATGGATTCAAAGACGCGTTTTGTTTTTACGAGAGCAAGTTTGTACTACTACTGGAAAGCTTCATCTCTTGAGCAGTCTGATTAAAAGCATGTGACACTCTTCTGAAAAATCACAACAGTTCTTATTCTTAGAAGCCCTAAAAACAAATGCAAAGAAGAATATGTAACAAGGCACAAACTGGAGATAGAATGAAAAGGTTGAACTGGGAAGAGAGAAATGTGTCCTTGTGATCCATTCTCTGAAAAGCCTAACTTCTCCTATATGTAGCTATTCAGAGGTTGAGAATTGGGGAAGGCAGCTTTTTGTATTCAGTCTCTGTCTTATTGTAGAAAAAATCTTATTTTTTTGCTATTTGATAGAGAGAAATGTGTCTTTTAGGGGAGGATTCTTGAATGTATTAAAGGAAAAAAGAAAAAGGAGATGTGTGCTCCGAATACAAACCAGAACCTTAATATAGTAACAAGTATTCGGAGGAATAAATATTTGATTTCATAGCTTCTGATTGTTAAGTAGACTGTAAATAAAGTGGATGTGCCTAATATCTGAATATCTTGGAGTACAAGACTTGCAGGAAAAAGTGGTTGCTGCTCTTGTGCTCTCCTCAAGGTTTCCTTGAGTCTGCTTTCAGCTTTGAAAAGTGTGTTCCCAAGTAAAGAATAGACAAGTTGGAAATAAAAATCTGTTTATTTTTGTTCTTTCTGCAATTCCATAAGTGTCTGCAGCTCAAAGTATTAAGTTTTTATGACTGACTTGTCTACAGCTATGTCCCCCAAATCAGTGAAAAATCAACAAGACTCAAATTGATAGATCAACCATGTTGATATAGCTGCTAATTAGAGTATGTAAACTTTATGCTACGCTTGCCTGTATTAAATTTAGGCTCTGTTAATTGCAGTATATTTAGTCTGGCCTGTATTATGTCCAGTTATTCCTTGTTTTTCTTTCATTGTTGACTTAGATTTTCAGTGTTCTTTTTACCCTTATCTTAGAATGCATCAAGCACGTTTAAGCCCTGCTTCAGGTTTTGCATGGAAGGATGAATTGACTAAAGCCTGATCTGTTCAGCCTTTTTTTTCCTACAAAAAGCCTTTTTTTTTCCCAATAAAACAAAGTCTGTCCGAAGTTCTCGCACCTCTGGTTCTGAAAATGTTCATAGGGGGAATTTTGACTTGTAGTTTACTATGGCTGAATTGGTTAACATTTATGAGGCATAGGGTGGGGGAAAAAAAATGTGCATATGCACAGGAATTGGGAGAGTTTTCTAAAATGTCCGTTAAGAGTGCTTTGAGAATAAGTATGGAATGTTGATTTTCTTAGTTTGCTTTTAGTAGTCTGTGGGACTCCATTCGTTAAGAAAATAAGCAATATTGATACATCTTACTGATAACCTATGTTGTTCATCTCCTCTCTTTCTTTCTCTCCACTTTTTTAATTCACTTCTGTTTTTGAATGGATAAGATAGAATTGAGTGTTAGAATAGGCTTTATTTTACATTGAAATAGTCTTACTTGGGCAAACGCATAAATGAAAGTCTTTGTAGATTTAATTGCAAGTAGATTTGAGTAACTGAAATTTGCAGTCTGTTTGAAAGGAAAAGCTACATCTTATATTTTATACAACGTATTTGATCATTTGTGTGATTAGCCACTTTTAGATCCAATTTACTGTCTGTCGAATACTTTATTTAATGATAGTTGTGCTGCTATATATGCTATATTGATTTCTAAATTTCATTTTTGTTGCTGCTAGGATGCAGGGGGAAGTCATCACAAAGTCTCTGTTTCACCAGTCGTTCATGTCCGAGGACTCTGTGAATCAGTTGTGGAAGCTGACCTTGTGGAAGCTCTGGAAAAGTTTGGAACCATATGGTATGTGAACTGATCACTGATCTTCTAACTGAACTATTGCTGATCTTCTGTGTAAAGATGCTCTTAGACTTCCGTGGCACGGCTACTCTTTGAAATTTATATAAGCTCTAGAGAAATTGAACTGCAAACAGTACTAAAGTGGTTGTCTCAGTATAAGTGTATATGCAGAGGATAGGAATGTGTCAGAGCGGATGCTGCTGTGCTGGTTTTCACAGTGCTAGTGAAATCTTGTGCTAACACCTGCAGGATGAGATGGTTTTTCGACGACAGCCCCTTCATGTGATTGTATGGCCCCAAGATTCCTCATGTGTAATTGAAGTGATAAACGTGAATTGCTGGGATTAGTTATCCTGAGCTTTGAGGACCTCATTTTGGAAACATGCAGTTCTTCCCAATTAAAAGCTTGATTGAAGATACAGAGTTTTTGTAAATAGTTCTAGAATGTAGACTGTGGTAGAGTTATGCAGTAGGTAGGAAAGTGTCTAGCCATCCTTTTCAGACGCATGAGGTGAAATTATCGTGGTAAAAACATTTCTGCAATTAGATTTTGACTGCTTTAAGATTCAAATAACTGCATATTTACTAGTACCAGGACTTTAAAAAAAGCACAGGCTTGTTCAAAAATACAAGTAGTTATATTTTAGTCTGAGAGGCTTACTTTTCAAAAACCTCTATCTTTAGAAAAAGCATCTTGAATTTGTATCTTATTTTAGGTAACTAGAATATTTCTGTTTATTTACTCTTTCTTTTTTATGCCAGAAAAACAGTATTTTTAAAAAAGTCAGCCATAAGAGTATTTAGTGTAATATACCAACTTCTTTTTTTAAACTAATTTGCATTTTGATCCTTTACCTCATAAATATCTTCAGCAAATTTGGTTTCTGTATTGAAATTGAAGCTCTGAAAAGTTAGTAGGGAAATAGATAGTTGCATTGTTGGAATGTTCTCATGTATTAAACTTTTTCAGAAAAACAACTGCATGTTGTTTATTTTTCTTATTGATACAATTCCTTAATCATTTTATACATCATACAATCATTTTATACAGTCATATAATCATTACATCATATAATCATTTTATACAATCATATACAAATATTCTAGAAAGAAATAACTAGGACTGAAAAATGGGTGTGGGGAGACCTGGTTTTCCATCATGTCTTCATTTGGAGTTACTGAGAAAAATAATGCTCATGTCTAACAGTTACGGATTTTTGGAGTTGTTTGAGCAAGCATTAGAGAGAATTGATTGTAATATTTCTCTTACCAGCTATGTCATGATGATGCCATTTAAGCGACAGGCTCTGGTGGAGTTTGAAAACGTAGAAAGTGCCAAGAAATGTGTCACATTTGCGGCAGATGAGCCTGTCTATATCGCTGGACAGCAAGCCTTTTTCAACTATTCAACAAGTAAAAGGATCACTCGGCCAGGGAACACCGATGACCCATCTGGTGGAAATAAAGTTCTCCTGTTGTCAATTCAGAATCCTCTCTATCCAATTACAGTGGTATGTTTCCTCTTAATATTAAACAAGGACAGGGGCAACCTCTTTCCATATTACTTCTGTTTTGTACTGTTTGTTAAAACTATTTGCCACTTGTCCAGGAAGCAAGGGTCAAAAGGTACAGGTTCCTAGCAAAGTTTAAAACCATCCTCTCGTGAGTATCATGCAAGTTTGAGTCTGTCCTGTTGCTGATGTTGTTCACGGGTATTTGGCAATGTATTTGAAGACTTCAGAGGTCAGCATTTTGAAATGTTTTTAAGTTGCTCCATACTTCCGCAGTATTTCCAAATGTGTTGCTATAATAGGAAGGTCATTTAGCTTTCGGGCCCTGAGGAATAAGTTCAATTTATAGCAAATGGCAGTTTTCCAGTGAGAAGGGTTACTTTATTATTTTCCTTCGTTCTTAAATGTTTCCTTTGTGCAGTGCGGAAATTTTGATTTGTGTTGATGACCAAATCCAGTTTGATGGATTCTTCCTCTCTTATTCTGGGCTACTACCGAAAGCTAAAAAGTATTTCTAGTCATGCCATAGATACAATTGCATCCTAATTTATTGCCATCTGTTCATGGCACAGATGTATTTTAACTGTGCAGATACTCTTTTACTGGTATTTAAGAATGTGTACATTCTAATTCATTGGAATACCTGCTGATATTTTCTGTCAAGGTTTGCACTATACGACATTGAATTGCACAGCAGTATGTCAGAAAAAAAGCAAATTTATTAGCTTTATCATTGTTGTACTGTAATATAAGCACAGCTTAGAGAAAGGAGTGGTTATTAGGCAGTTTAGATGAATCCAAGCTTTTGGTTTGTGTGGAATCACATAACTCAGTGCAAGTGTTACATGATTCTATGCTGCGTTAGCAAATGGACTGCAACTCAGTATTCCCAATATTACTTGACAAGCAATCCATTCAGTATCCTGCTTCTTGCTTCAGTGCTTTATGAGCACAGATATTTTTTCTCTTGCTGTATCGTCAGTGATGGTGCCTTTTATTTCTCGATTAGCTTTTGAGAAGCATGGCAAATATGTGAGGTGCTTTTTCATCAGTGTTTAAAAATACACATGCTTTGAGTTGTGTAAACAAACCCATTAACTAATTTAAAATACTCCCTGCATGTGACAGTATTTTGAATTTTGAAAAGTGGTTTTGTGTAGCAGCTTGAGTTTTGTGGGTATCTTTGTTTGCTTTGTGAAAGCAACTGAGCCCTCCCAGGATGCCTGCAGAAAATTCTAATACCCAAATCATCTTACAGGGCCAGGGTAGGTTCACAGGAATGCTGAGGCTTCTATTGTAGAGTAGCTTCAAAAAACTGTTTGGAATTTATCAATGAGCAACAAATGCAGATGGATTTTTGAAACTTGTTGCAAGCATCAGAGCTCATCAAAGATGGTCTAAGTGGGAGTCAAGGCTCTCACGCTACCTGTAGCGACTGGGAAGAGTAAATACACCCATAGAAAGTAGGAATATTTGTGTAACTGGAACAAGGAAAATCTTATGTGTGGCCAATAGGTCAGTCTCTGCTGCCTTTTCAGGCAAACCTCTGCTGTTGCCTGTTAGTTCTTGTCCTCTAACCCTTTCCTACCAGTTCCTTTACCAACTGAACTGCCCATCCCTGAAACTTAGTTGCTTTTGCCTTTTTTTTTGCAGATGCTCTTCAGTGTAGATAAAGGCAGCACTAAATCTTTCTTTAAAATGTACTTCTGCATGACTACATTTTGAACACTTGGTTGATTTTTAAAATTAATGTGTTCTGGAGCTAGGAAGTCTTTGGGACATTTCAAGCAGGAAGAGATGGAGGCCAAGTGTTTGTGCTACTGCCTATGAATAAACGTATATATCTTATAGATAACCCTTTTTGTGGTAAGGGGCATTGGGTTTTCCTTGCAGCACTGAAAATAGTCCAGAATTTTGTGATTTCTGTGACAGTCTGGAGCAGAGCTGGTGGAAGCAAAACTCGCCCAATGCATTTGCACAGATCTTGTGTTGACTGTCAGCAGTTTTCTCTGCCTTAAGGAAAGAAACCCTTCAACCACTTGCAGTATTTTTTTGTTCCCAGTGACTAGAACTGAAATTCTGCCTTTGATAGCTGTGCTTATGTCTTGGTCTGCCCAAGGCTACTTTTCTGCAAAAGAACAATTGGGGGAAAAAAAAAGGCAAAAAAGCCACCCTGTCAATTTTACAAAAGGAAGCAGGCCATAATCACAGTTTCACATTGGCATTCTGCTTTGGCAGTACTTTAGATTGACTCTTCGGTGAAAATTTATGGGGTTAAGTGCATGCCTAAAAAGGAAGGGGAGCTTGAAGCATGGATGTAATTCCTATTTTTTAAACACTATTAACGTTGAAAGACATTTGTCCTTAACATTTGAGTGCTTTACATGGAAGGTTTTTCTTCCCAGGCTTTGACTGTCTGTGATGCAATAAATTAAATCATAAAAATGACAATCACAGTTGTTTGATTGTAGAGAGAAAATGGTAAATTAGAAGGTAACAAGCTTTTTCTTTGGCCTTAAGTGCCAGCAAAATAAATGTTCTGTGAACCTAATATCCTTGAAATTTCCTATCATAAATAATGAAGTATTTCCTACTTAAATATTTGTCATCTTTCTCTAGGATGTCCTGTATACTGTGTGCAACCCTGTTGGAAAAGTTCAGCGCATTGTTATATTCAAGAGGAATGGAATACAAGCTATGGTTGAATATCCTTTTGGATTTTCTTTCTCCTGTAGGAGCTCAGTTGCAGATGGGATTTAACATGAGAATGTTGACACTATTATTTTTCTGTAAAACTGATGCATCTAAGTGCTGTTTTACTTTAAATACATGATAGAAATTACAAGGTCTTGTATATCAAAAAGAGATCTCAAAATTGCACAGTGTAATCCTAAGGCTAATAGTTGCGGGTGTGAGATATTTTATGGATTTAACACAGTGTACAGAGTTTTTTTTATGATTTCTGCTTGTGTTCTTTGGATGAGGGCACATAAAAGTGTGGCCTGACTTCTTTAAACTCAATAATACATATAGTGCTTATTTTTCTATTCTGACTTACTGAAACACGTGGCTAGCTTAGGCCTCCTTGACCTGTTTATCACGTGTCGAGGAAATTTGCCCTTCTATTATGGAGCTGTTTATTCTGTCTGTGCCAGTCAGCCATGCGCAGGGCGCATGTTCAGAGCTGTTAATGTGTTACTGCAGTCTGCAAGGTCCAAAGTCGCTCCTCATTAAGCCCCAGTTTACAAAACTCCCGTAGACCATTCTGATCGCCCTCCTTATTAGTATAGGAGATTTTAGGGAAGTTTGTATACAAATCTCACATAGTCTTTATTGATTTCAGCTACTGCCAATGAGACCAGTGACGTACTTAACGTAACCATTGGCTTCACTGATTTGTTTTTGATTTGTTTTGGTTTGTTTTTTTGGCCAGGCGCGAGGAATTGCTCCAACTTTCACAAAAGCAAACTAATCACTCTTATTTGTGCAGAAGACATGAGCTGTATGGCCTAAGAGACAGTGGTTGGACTTGCTGTGATAGTGCTGCAAATCTGTGGCCAGCGCTCTTTGCTTCAGATGCTTTTTTGCACAGCCAGAGGGCTGTTCCCTGCCTTGTTGTGGAAGCTTAAGGAACTTGTGCAGGAGGCTCCTGTTTATGTACGCTCTTAAAATCAACCCCTGCAGCCTCTCCTTTGGATTGAAATCTGCAGTGTGCCTTTGAATAAACAAACGAACAAAAATAAACAGTGGTTGAAAGAAACCTCTCCAGTGTGAACAGAGTAATGCAGCAGTTCAGGTGTGCAGGTTGAGGGAGGAAAAAAGCCGTAGGGGAGCCTCAGGATGCACCTTATCTGAAAGGGTCTCCACGATATTAGTGCCATTACTAGTTGCCATGCTCATGGCTTTTGCAGAACTTGCTCTTGCAGTTCTAGCCAGCTTCTAACTTCAGAGGTTCTGAGAACTTAATTCTTCTTATTCTTCATTTTGACAAGCTCAAGGCATCTGAACAGAACACTTCCACTGTGGATTTCTGTGTTGGTGGAGGAAGCTGGACCATGTTGGATATAGAAAATACAACAAATATTGTATGGATGGGGAATACTTTCAAAATGTCACTAGGTTATAGCAAAGGATGGCATGAGCTGCCTGGCCTGCTGCAGGATTCAGGCTTTGGGGCACTATTGTGCTATTAAATATGTATGGGACCATGGATTGCCCTGCTCCAAGGCTCCTTGTGCTAAAGCAGAGTTTTATATTCCTAATAGAATTGGTGTGGGAGCATATAGAGGATATGAAATAACTTACATGTTGGGCTTTTGATCTGTATATCTGCTTTGAGCAGTGCATTTAAGCAAACTCCAAGCAAACAACTTGTAGTTTTGATACAGGATCTTTTGCACATGCCTGGAGTGTTTGTCCTTCAAAAACCGCATAAGCTTGGAGCATAAACAAAGCATGCAACTATATAATACACCCCTAAAGAACCTATTCCTGCAAGAATGGTGTCATCTTGCACCACCTACATCTCAGAAACAGATACTTGAACCTAAGTTAAACCTGAGAGCTCTTGGAAACAATTCTGTGCCTCGCTGCTTTTAAGTCAGTCTGTTCAGAGTGGCTATAAGGGCTGGTCTTGGCAAAATACCTGCAGGCTACAAAAATAAAACCATTTTAGAGCAAAAGAGTGCATAATGGAGAAATCTGGAGACAAGAAGTATCCTTAACATGATGGGTATGTTTGAATCAGTGTTTTGCGCCCAGAAGGCGAAGGCGGCGCTCAACGGAGCAGATATCTATGCCGGATGCTGCACGCTCAAGATCGAATACGCAAGGGTAATGCTCGCACCTTCTCTCTTAATTTTACTCCTGGCATGCACATAGGCCCGACTTAACTTTTTCTTCCTGTTTTTGAGCAGCCAACCCGACTTAATGTCATTAGAAACGACAACGACAGCTGGGACTACACCAAGCCGTACCTGGGCCGCCGAGGTAGGTGTCCGTGCGTTATCGCCGTGCGCGTTTGCCCGTGCTAATGCGGTCAGGCTCTATGGCAGACTATGGCATTCCCGAGGCCGTGCCGCCCGCGCCGGGATCCCGGCGCGTTAGCCCTGAGCCCTAGTGCCCCCTGCTGCCGTGTGCTGAGCCCTGAGCTCGGCCGGGAGCCCACACCTGCAAGCACCTTCGCGGTTCTCAAGGACTCGCATTTCTCCAAGCAGCTCTCTCTCTTTGGAGGAGAGGAAACCTGATGCAGACTATTGCTTGCAAACTACAAACTCGCACACTGCTTCTCCTTGGAAAGGACTCTTTTGGTTTTTGTTTTTGTATTGCTTTAATTTTTCCCCTATGCTGGACAAGGCATTAAGAAGGATAGAGGACTTCAGCAGGCTGACTCTACACTTCATCATGCACCACATCGGCATCAGCAAAAAAACTTAAAAAAAAAACAAAAGCCAAACAAATAATTTTAAAAAGCCCTCTGAAAGACCTCAGACTTGCAATTCACCTTGTCTGCATACTGCATGCACCACCACCACCACAAGTTTTTAAAGGAGGACACTTTCAGTACTTCAGATTTGTATGGGATCAATAATACGATAGACTGTACCCGATCTGTTCAAATTTGTATGTATGCTGGTCTTATTTCCCTTAAAGTTCCAAGTGAAAAAACGAGACTTTCCAAAATTAAGAACCTCTCTGGTTGATATTATCGACATTGTTGTAAATGTTTTATTGTTTGCTGTATGTGAGAGTTGAATTCCTTCTTAACAGTGTCAATATTGTCTAGTTACAGGTAACCTTGATCCTTAACTGTAGGTAGTTGGGACTGAGCAGCACAATATCAAATAGGTCCCCTCAGTTATATTTAAGTATTTGAAAGAGAGACACGTAGTTGGTCTAGGCGTATTGTCTCCTAAGTACTCAGCTGTAAAAGCTACCCAGAGCTGAAGTTCTGTTAGTGGAAATTATGCCTATGCGTGTAAAGACAAACTGCTGGCTTGCCTGACACTTGTGAAGTGCTCATCTTAAAAACAAAAAAACAGAAAAAGACAATGTAACTGTTGAGTGCAGTGTTCTATAACTTGTGTACAACCGTGTTTGCAATGTAAAGTTAGACAAGTGAAGCCAAAGTGTCTGAGAGAGAATATATATCAAAGGCTACCTGAGAGCCAGGCCCCTGGCTGCTTCCTGTGACGTGCACTTTGAGAGTAATTCTATAGAGACGCTGGTCTTGTAAAACTGTTGTACAACTAAAATTGCAGGTTTTGAATTTTCAAAACAAAAGTTCTTGTAAAAGGTTAACAAGGGAGCTACAGTATTGGTTGCAGTTTAGAGAATGTGCATTCGATTTTCCCCTCTAATTCCAAAATGAAAAAGAGACTTTGAAGAAATCAAAAGGCAAGAAAAAGTCTGAAGAAAATAATTGGACTTCTGTGACTTTTGGGTGCTGCAGTGTTTTGAGATGGAATTATACCATCATGCATCTAATTTCATTCAATAATTGGTCTGCAGATAGTTATGGCTGTTTGAACTAGATGTTCCCTGGCCAAACAAACAACAGTGGAAAATGAAAAACTCAACGTAGGTGCAGTTTGCTTTTTCTCAAGAACTGACACTACTCTTTTCCTTTTTTTCTTACTTTGAGAGCTTCTCTCCTCTGCACATGACTTCTCTATACGAAGAAAGGCATGAGATTTATATTAAAAGGGATGAGATATTATCTACTATGATTTTACTTTTAATTGTGGCCTGCATCTGTTGGCCTAAAACAAAAAGAGATAATATGAACAATTGAATGAACTATAAAATATAGTTGAGAAAGCAGGTATTTAGAGCAGTTACATCCATGAATGAATCCAGGATTCTTCCATGAGTG
>JAUBOD010000443.1:1276248-1291689 GCA_032353885.1 Nothura maculosa | reverse complement strand
TAGATCTGCTTCACCGCTTGCTTATGCAAATATTTGCACTGGCACCATCGAGAGACTTATTTCAAGGAAGAAACGAGTGTGGAGAAGGGAGGGAGCAGTGGACTGCGCTGCCACCAGGAGGAAACATTTGTTAGGCAGAGCTCTCCCAGCACTTCTCATTCCAAGGTTCCAGTCTTTCACTGTGCACACTTGCATGGGATTAGCCTTTTGGCCAGAATTACAAAGCTGATTTTTCTGAATTGGAGAATCAATTGCAGAGAAAATTGCTTTTCTTTCTGGATGTTTGAAAGCATTCAATGCTCATCTCTCTTGAATCTCTGTTGCCAGAGTAATTGTCTGACTTGCTTAAAACCTGTCCTCAAAATCCAGAGGAGAAAAGGCACATAGGTTTTCATCTCCCACTGTGTGTTATTTAATGTGAATAGTTCTGGTTTCGGAGGAAGTGTCTCCAGCTGCACTGGGCTGGAGATGCCATTTTCAGCAGTCACATTTAATGATCGGAGAAACTGTTGCAAACTGAGTAATTTGCCCCACATTTTCAATGTGGCTTTTCAAGAACAGTTTTAAAAATAATAATAAAAATATATATATATGAAAATGACTTGTTGCTTACCACACACACCCAAAAAAGTTCAGATTTTCTTTGCCATGCATTATGTATTAATTAGAAAACACTGCCTTGACTATGATGCACTGCTTTTCTCCAGTAATGTAGACCCCTTGCTTAACTTTATATCATAGAGAACTGGGTTTTCTTAAAGGATTGACCATTGATTGAGTGCATTATTCAGTGATGGTTTTTTCTTCAATTAACCTGTTTTATGCTGCTGATAATGCAATAACGTACAATCCTTTCAGCACGCCCTTAAATCAGTAGGTGTTCTGTAAATATATATGTAAAAGTATGTAATGCTCTCTGTTTACTGATTATGAAACCATGTAATACAGGTTGTTGTTGGCTTATGCTGAAACTTCTTGAAAGAAGCCCACTTTGAAAATGTGTTGCTGTTGAAGCTAATATTATGATTCAGGTACTGTCTTTCAAAAGTACTGCATTTCAAATTTGTTTTAAGAGACACATAGGTAAATCCTGCTGTATGGTGTTACCTATAATAATGTGTGATGTCTTTTTAGGAGAACTGTTGGGTCTTTCCATAGACTTTAAATGTCAGCATCTCTTCATTGGCCACTATCCCCTCCCTCCCCTAATCAACTTAAGTGGTATCTATTATACAGATGAATCTTTTAATTTTGGTGTCCCAGGCTACAGCTTGTGATTTTTAAACATATAACAAATGAGAAACTGTTTATAAAGTTAACAAGGACTGAAATTACTTTTTTTGCCTCTTAAATAGAAGCATTGTGTCTTAACTTGAGAAATCAAGTGCATACTTGTCCATATTAAATTGTTTTCTTTCCCTTCCCACATATTAGACAGAGGGAAGGGCCGCCAGAGACAAGCTATTTTGGGAGAACACCCATCATCCTTTAGACATGATGGATATGGTAAGTAACATAGGATCACAGGTGGCAAAAGCTTCTGTACATGTTACGTGGAATTCCAAGTATCTAGTCAATGCATAACCATAAATCTCTACAGCCTGCGTAGTTCAGTATTATGCTATACATGCGGTGCTGTCAGTCCATATTCTAGAAATGCTAGGGATAGATGGAAATCCGTAGTGCTGTTATTACAGTAACACTTTCTTCATGGGGAGAGCATCAGCCTCTACAATTGTATCCTTTGAAAAATGTTTTTGTCAGCTGCAGCTGCCCCAGGCGATGGGTAGAGTAACATCTGCGCCGCAGAAGGCAGCTTTCCTCTCGGAAATCCAAGGCAGCCTCATGAATGATTTAGTGCAACCCACAGCTCTGCGTCTTCGCCTGCAAAGCTCCCAGTTGTGTGCTTTGTGTTCCTTGGAATGTAGCTGATTTGGGGACGTGGCTGCACTTTTCAATAGGAGATGTTTTAGAATTACTGCTATGCCGTTGAGGTGGCAGGTGATGCAGTTGTTAGCTGTGCTATCTGCATGGAAAGATCTGCCCTCACTTTCACATAGTGGAAATCCGGACAGCTGCTCTTGGGAATACTGGGGAGGTTTGAAGCGCTTCTGCTTTTTACAAACGAGCTGCTTGGTGACAACAAGCCTTCTGTGGATGTGACTGTAGAGATGACTGTTTATTTGAAATATTTGGTTTGGATGGCTTTATGTTTAATTTTTTGGTAGATACGGGGGGACAGATTGTTAAGCACACTTTTTGGAGGAGTACAAGCTGCAACTCAATCAGTCATCAAAAGGTTTAGTGAGATGCCTTTTCTGGTCTTTCATAAAACAATACTAGGAAACATCTCTCTCCTTGCATTTTATTATACGACTCAAAATATTAAAGGGAATAGATGAGGTCTTGTTTATTACAACTAGAAAGAGTTAACAGCACTGCTCTAGCTTTGCTTTTGTTGTTGTCTGCTTTAATTATGCATTATATATGTGGGCTTCAGTGCATAATTAAGTAAAGAAACTTGCATTTCAAGTCACATGAAAACATCATCTTTAATCCCCTCAGGGTCGCACGGTCCTTTGTTGCCCTTACCGAGCCGGTACCGAATGGGGTCTCGTGACACTCCGGAGCTCGTTGCTTATCCGTTGCCCCAGGCATCGTCCTCCTACATGCATGGTGGGAATCCTTCTGGTTCGGTTGTCATGGTCAGTGGGTTGCATCAGCTAAAGATGAACTGTTCAAGGGTCTTCAACCTGTTCTGCTTGTATGGAAACATTGAGAAGGTGAGATATCCTCCATAAGAAGTTGAGAGGCTGCTGTACTAAAGCCAGATTTGTCAATCCAGTTGTTTTGGAAAAGTCATGGTTCAGATGATGTAAAAATGTTTTTTACATTTTTTGACCACATGTAAAATTCTTACTTGTGCTGTTCTTTGTATTGTCATTTTTTCCTCATCTGCCTCAGGTGAAATTTATGAAGACTATTCCAGGCACAGCACTGGTTGAAATGGGTGATGAATATGCCGTAGAAAGAGCGGTCACGCATCTCAACAATGTGAAATTATTTGGAAAGAGGCTTAATGTCTGGTAAATACTCTGTTTATTACATGAATAGTCTGAAGAAATGTCCTGAGGTTGCACAGGGAAAGGTATCCCATTGCTTTGTCATCACTATTACAGTGATGATTTCCTATTTGCAACTACTATTTGTATTCTGTATACTCAAAAAGAAATTGACAGTTGACTATTGCAGTAAAAACTTATATTAATAATGTGTATAGGCATTATCTAGCTTGCCTATTAAGACAGTGTAGTTACCGAATGCAGTTTATTGCACTTTCTGTGGCTTTTAAGGAAGGTATCAAACCCAGCTCATCTTGTTCTCCCTTTATTTCAAGTTGTTGAAAAGAAATGTCAGCTCTGTTCCAATTCCATCAGTACTTTGTGGGCAAAATATGCGAGACTTCACTGTTTAAAAAACTTCAACAGTATCTCCTTAAATCCCAGTGTTTCCAAACAGCACTCGGTAGTTCCAAGCCAGATATTTGAACTGGAGGATGGCACAAGTAGTTACAAGGATTTTGCCATGAGTAAGAACAATCGCTTCACCAGTGCTGGCCAAGCATCCAAGAACATCATCCAACCCCCCTCCTGTGTGCTGCATTATTACAACGTACCGCTGTGTGTTACTGAAGAGACCTTTGTAAAGGTAGGCAGTGGCAGCGGCTGCTCTTCTTGCCCACTGTGTGACCCCCAAAATAAAATTGGTGATTTGCTAATGTTTTTTTGGGGGGATGAATCTAGTAGAACAAGAGCAAGACTACAGTCTGTGAGAGACTTACTGGATCCATGAGATTGTTTCTTTAATGACTGCTATAATTTCATGGAAACTCTCTTAAGCAGCCAGTGTTTCCTTTTATATCTCTCCTAGGAAATGTTGGCATTTTTGCAAATAGTGCTTGTGTGTGCTTTTATTGGAGTTTCACTGTTTATTTTATTTTTGTGGCAGTTGTGTGAAGATCATGAAGTTCTCAGCTTTATTAAATACAAAGTGTTCGATCCAAAACGTAAGTAAACTTGACCTATTTGAGGTGTTTTTCGAGCCGGCCAGCACTGCAGTGCAGCTTACTGATACCATCTCTCCTCCTTTTGTTGGTTTTTTGTTTTGTTTTGTTTCCTTCCCACTCTGACAGCTTCTGCCAAAACACTTTCTGGTCTGTTGGAATGGGAATGTAAGACAGATGCAGTGGAAGCCCTCACTGTACTTAATCACTACCAGATAAGAGTACCAAGTAAGTCAGCCTTGCTCTTTGCCTTTTATAAATGAGAGAAAAAGAAAACCTTTTTCTTTTTTTGTATTATCTTTGCAATGGAAAATTAGGCTTTAGTAGCCCATCTCTGCAGCTAAAAGGTGTTTTATTTACTTTATGTATGTATATATTTATGTATATAGCTTTATATAATATTTATGTATATATAGTATGGTATATAATGCTCTATGGTACACTAGAGTCAAGGTAAATGAGAATTTTCCTCACTTCTGAGTCAACCTGTAAAAATCCAATATGTTTGTGAATTTTCCCCCTTTTCCTGTCATCAAAGGGAGGCAGGAAAAGAATCACTTAAAAAAACACTGTCATCAAAATGATCTCTAATGTATAACAAATTGACCAGGCTTTTTAAAATGTCTCACAATGATTGCAGAGAAATCTGAAATACATTTGGTTAGAAGAATCTGTAAGTTTTCGACATGGAAAAAATCATCATAGAGCCATGTAGAATCAAATGGAATTACATGTTAAAAGAAGGGAGGCTTCCTAGCCTGTCTGTGCCCTTTTGCCTTTGCCAGGTCACCTCAGTCGATTAGAAGGCAGGAGGGGCAGTAATAATGGGGGGAATGTCCTTTAATTGTGCATAGCTAAACAACTGAAGTGCCATCCTCATTCCCTTGTGATGAAATCCATCCCTGGGCTTCTCTGCATAATTAAAAATGTCTATGACTATTAAAAGACAACTAAATGACTATTAAAATACACCCCCCCAAAAAGGTCAGTGTGCAGGATGCGTGGATCCACGAGTGTCACAGAGTGCATTTTATTGAGTGTGTTCTTTGTCTCCTGACAGATGGCTCTAACCCTTACACCTTGAAGCTTTGCTTCTCTACTTCATCCCATTTATAGAGAAGAGGACAGCATGTTAAGAGCTGTGTTTGCCTCAAATTGCAAGTCTGAAACTACACTTCATTCACAAAGCTCTAAAGTGGTTGCTCTAATGTTGCCTTGTTTCAACTTAATTCTAATATCTTATCTTGTTTTATAATAAATGGATGTCCCTTCATAAATATAAAACATTTTTTTCTCTTTGCCTCTGAGCAGTACATGTTTTAAGCTAACTACTTGCATTTCATTAATGCAGTAACTTCAGAAGTCTAAAAGACCAATAACATAGCGTACATACAGACCCGAAAATGTCATTAGTTTCCTTCCAAAAATGAAATTTATTTGCCTTTTTGATGTTGAAGATTAGCAAGTATTTTTCCATTTATAGTTTTAATTGGCTGATATTACATCAGAATTTTAAATGTAGAACTTGTTTTTCAGTAAGTTGTGAAGTATGCTGCAATAAAGACTAAAAAGCTTGTATTTATAAATGCTTAAATCAGGTTGATGTTGCACATACTGAATTTTTATTATAGACTTAAATGATTTATATTTCAAACAAAGCAAAGGTAGAAAAAAATAAGTATGTACACATGTATAGTGCGAATTCATACTTATTTAAAGTGGTTTGCTTTTGTTTTTTTAAATTGCATTTGCATTAGCATGATGCCATCTACAGCTAGTCCCCCCGTAGGGGCCTTTTGGAGATTAAATTTGGAAGCCTGTGTCAGTGTGTTCATCCTCATTTCCCATAACTTAAATCTAAATCTTGGGGTTTATCATATCCTCCTAACTTTTAAAATAGTTATGACTTAGTAAGTGTTAAGAGTTGGATATGTGAGAACAGAGAATTGATTGCAACAGAACAAATATGTAAAAACAGTTAAAGCAAAAGGCCCAAGCCCACCATACTCTCTCATAGCTGGACTGTTGATTTGAATGATACTTCACATTTATCAGTGTTTTGTTTCCTTTTGCCTGGTTTTATTCCACTCCTACGATAAAAGGATGCTTAGGGTGAATAAGACTTGGCTTGCCTCTCACCCTATAGGAATATATTCCCACCTATAGGAATCCCACCTATAATAGGTGGGTTTTGGCTAACATGCTTCTCATGACTCTTGTATAATGCAATTAAATGAGAAATATTTTATTTTGGGGAAGGTGCTTTGTTTTGTCCCTCAATTCTCTGTTACAGAGCTGGAGTTGGTGCTGTCTTACTCAGTCCCAAATGGGAATACAGGCATGACAGTTTGGCAGCAGTTTCCCCTGTTTCCTCCCCTTTCAGAATAGGCAACAAAAGTGTTCCGTGCGCCTTTTTATTTTTTTTTCCCAAAATTCTGCTTTTAGTGATCAAAGAAAACCTACTTTTATGGCCGTTTAATCTTGCAGCTGTTTTCTTTGTTCCTGGCTTGCTTCAAGTGCAGGATTATTCATGCAGGTAAGCTTGCCTTTGAAGGGAGTGTGTTGCAGCCTGCTTGCAGATTGTGGGTATTGCACACAACTTTAAATACAGACTAGACTTTCCCCACTTTTAATTCCAAGGTAGAAACACCTGAGCAGACATGGGCACATGAGTCACCTGTCTTTCAGGTTTTCCAGCCAGCAGTGATTCAGCTGTGCCCCGTTTTGCTCCTGGTAACGAGTATTCCTGCAATTCATGCTACGGACACGTCTGTCCGGGGAGCCACGGGATGGCTGCACGTTGCTTGGCAGCCCTCGTTTCATGTTGCCTTCTGCACACAGTTGGGAGTGTTAAAGGCAGGCTTGCTTTTTAAGGGTCCTTTCTTGCAGCCTTGCTGCTTCCTCCTCCGGAAATTCCTTCCGGAGAGCTCCAGTCTAGAAGGCTACATGCCATCCCATGCCACTTGCCAAAGGAAAGGCTGGGTACCCATGAAATGTCCTGGGCTGCCACGGTTCTGACTGTAAAAGGTCTTCTCCCAGTCATTCATTTCTCCTTTAGCTTGAATGTGCTGTGGAAACGTGTTTCTCTTGTCATAGCTTGCATTGTTACCAGTATTAATGTAATTCAAGAAGTCAGAAATTTTGTAGCTGGATATTAAAAGTAGTCATGTTACTGCTGGTCCTGTTTGGGATGTAGGATGAGTGACCCTAAAACATTCAGGTTTTTATAGAAAAGCACTTTAACGTTACCATATCCTCTGGGGAGGTGTCTAAGGTGTCTTGGTGAAAGGCATCTTTCCTGTGGCTGCTCGGATCAGACAGAGGACAGGCTAGTTCTGGGCATATCTGAGGATCTTCCGTCAAGCGGAGATCCCTGTTCTCAAGTGAGAGTAGCCTGCACCACGTGGGGAAGAGAGGAGACTGGGAAACAGTTTGTCCTTCTTCCTCCTTAAAACAGTCACGTTCCTGATGCGTTCCTGAGAAAGCTGAGAAGAGGAACGATGGCTTGTTAATATTTTGTTGCAAAAAGCAAGTATGTTCCCCTGGGCTTCAGTGGAGGAGGAGTGGGGCTGGTGGTCTCCTCCCACGATCATGGGCTCTGTTCCTCTGTAATCGTGCTCATTAGGACAGAGCCCAAGTAAGTGGGATGGGTGAAGAGCTGCTCCCGGGGTGTGAAGCCTGTGGTGGTTGACAGCGACCACTTGGAACGTTTGCTAGTGTAAATGAAAGCACTGAGGTCTCTTGATGCAATTTTTCTGTCCCTTTTGCATAAGCCATATGCTCAAATTAGTCGACATTGCTATGCAGATCTCCTGTGCATAAGCAGTTCACGTTCACATTGTAATATAGTCATGACATTGCGGGGTTATTTTTTATTTTTTATTTTTAAAAATGCCTTTTTTTTTCCTTAATGGACTGCTTTTCATTGGAGGTAAATGATATATTGAAGTCGAGATCTTCTGGGTTTTCATTATACTTTAATCTTTGTTTTATTTATTGTCCCTTAGATGAGGAAGAAGTGGGAAGAGTTGTTGCTTTTTCACTTTCTATACCACCACAGTTAGGTAGGTAGAATGTGTTGCTAAGGTGATAGAAGAAAGGATGTAAAAGAAGCCTTTTAGGGACTGTCTGGGTGTTTTGCTGTGTAAAAGGAATGATGCAATTTTCATGTGGTGTCACTAAGTCTGTCTCTCAGTAAGGGATAATGTTTGGGCTAGGCTGGCTTGTAACTGCCTGAAACCCTCCTTGTTGTAATTAAACGCAACTTGCTCCTTTTCCTGCTGTGTGTTTTCTTACAAACAGAGCTGGAACTTGCTGGGATCTGTCCGTGGCTCAGGAGGGGATACTCAGTCCATTTTGTTAAATAATAACCTAAGTCGAGGAACGCACACACCTGTTTAAACAAATCCCAGATGCCAAATATTTGGAAATCTTTTGGATTTTTTGCATCTTCAGAATAAGATGGTGTGTTCTCACATCTGTAGCTACTTTGAATTTTTTAGCCACTCTGGGGATTTATATCCATGCAGCCTCTTCTTTTGTTTTCTGCCACTTACAGGGGTGCCTAGTCTCTAAAATCTTGTTTCCTCTGGCCTGGTTTGGGCAGAAAGAGCATGTGGGAAAGCACAGGTAAGTAAAGTGTTGGATGTGGGCACAGCTCCCTGTGAAGAGCTCCTCAGGTGGTAAATAGCATTGTTCTGGTTTTGCCCTTAAGCTAGGTGCAGAGCGCACTGATGGCCAAAGCCTTTTGCTTTGGACCGCGGGGCCGTGCGGTGCCGCTCGCCTTGCGGTGGTTCCCGTGCCCGGTGGCACAGCCCGGCAGCGCCCTGGCCTGCTGTCACCATCACATTTGCTTCCCACACTAACCGTACAGCCAAACACAGGCGTCCGGCAGCCTCCGGAAACCCAATCCGGGAACTTGGAGCCCCCTGAACGGTGCCTGTTGAACTGCAGCCGGGCAAGCGGCCTCACGTGTGGGGTCTCATCTAAGGACTGCCCTGTCTTAGACGTGTAGTCCCTGCTTCCTTCGCTCCCTCTGGCTCTTGGGTCGTTTATTCTTCTTAACTGCTCAGACCACTTATTTTAAATTAGTGTGGAAAAAAACGTTGGTTTTATTCACCAGGGAAGCCTGAGCTAAAGAATACTTGCTGTCTTTCTGCACCAGGGCCTTCACAAAGGGGCACAGATACTGCGGGAATGCGCCGGGGAGCCAGCAGCTACGTGGTACTCGGAGGCAATATAACTAACCTGGGATCCAGGAGTAGGAGCTCGTCCCGCCGGGAATAGCAGGGCTGTAGCCAGAACCGGCGCTCAGAGGGGCGGCTGAGGTCAGCACTTGCTGCAGGATGTGCTGTGCAGTTAGTCCAGAGGAGATAGGCTGGGACTTGAGTCATTTTCTTCTTACCGCTGTTTCCATTTGTGGTCTCCCTCTCCTTTAAGCGATGTGCAATCATTTCACTCGAACGCAAACACACAGTACTAAAAAATCCTACAAGTGCAGGTTGGTGGGCAAGCACACTGAAACTTTTTGCTCTCTGCGGGTCTAATTTGCTGTTATTTTGGCAGTTGGTCCTGCTGGATTTGGCAGTTCTGGGCAGCACAGGCTGCGTTCGTTACCTGACGCTTTCTCCATCCTCTAAGTGTAAACTTGCAGCCCGTATATTGCACCAGGGAAGGGATTATTTGCATGTAATGGAGATTACACTTCTATTTTCTCTTCTGTTAACCACAGCTCTGGAGTTGCTCAATCAGATTAAGTCAGTGCCTTCAGATAAGCACCATGCCCAGAGGTTTCAGTGAGCCTGCGAAAGGGCCTGGCCAGCCAGCAATCTGCCTAATCCTTTCCTTAAAGTTATTTTGTGACTTCTGTCCAAAATATAGTTAAATCAAGTTTCCATATGAGTTTAGAGTGTCAATTTCCCACGCTTGGGTTTTCACTTCTCATTTCTTTCTGTTCTGGGAGCATTTTAAATTTAAAAACCAAGCTTTGACTTTTGAAGGTAGGACTGAAACTGGAGTAATTTAGCTCTATTTAAATAAGCTTATTTTCTTTAATGAGGCTTTTCGTCTTTTTGCTGCTGTGCAGGCACAGGAAGGGTTGTCTGTGCCTTATAATGACCCTTTTGCATCTCTAACCTCTGCTTCTTTTCCTCTCTTGACGTGGAGCAACAAGAACCAACCATGGGATTTCAAGCGAGGCCTCTGCTATTGATCATTTCAGAGCCTTGCAGAACGACACCTCCTCCAGTCTAGCTCTTTTGGCGACATGTTTCTCCTGATAGTAAAACCAAGCTCTCCGAGGAGCCCAAAGGCCGCTCTTCCCTCCGTGAAGTGAGCCGCTCTGCAGGCCCGTGATCTGCTTCCCCCTCCAGGCGCTCTTGTTCCCGCAATCCCAGAGCCCTGCATGGGGCTGGCACCAGCTCTAAGCCACAGAGCTGAGCGTTCAGCAAAGCTCCTGCGAATCCAGTCATTCAGTAACAGCTCCAAACCTTTGCCCCCTTGTCCTCAGAGCACTTGGGAGATGCCTGCTCCTATCAACGGGAGGAGCGAACGAGCGAGAGCATCTGTGGCCCGTGAAGCTGCGTGACCTGCTTGGCTGCTGGTAGCACAGCTGCCTGGCAGGCCCCGTGCTGCCACGTGGATGGTTTTTCCCCATTCTGGTGTGAGGAGGTAGCTTTGGTCTCACCACAAGGTAACTGTGAGGCCCGTCGCACATGGCGAGGGACGGGGGCTGAGTGTGGGGCTCCAGCTGCAGGCTCTCCGAGGAGGCCGAGGCCTCTGCACGTCCCTCCGGCTCTCGGGCACCGCCACCACCCTCTCCTGAGAAGGGAGTTACAAAACAGCCAGCCCAGAAACCTGGATTTGATCCCGCTTGTGTAAGCACTGTAATCCACGAGGCCCGGGAGGCGGCTTCGTGCCCCTTCCCTGCCTCTAAACTTGCCTCCAAACCTTCGGGGCTGGCTGACTCTCACAGGGGCCGGGTGCCCCTGCCCTCCCTCCCTGCCTCCTGCTCTGCTTCCCCTTTGCATTTGCTTTTGTCACTTTGTCTTTTATTCTTTGCCACTTTGCTTCTGTGCTGTTTAATTTTGGCTGTGGATTTTGCAAGAGCCCAGGGAAAGCAGAAACAAAGCTGCGTTTGTCCGGCAACTCCTCGCAATTGCCCCACACAGGAGGCTCAGCCGGAGCTGTGGCAGCCCTGAGAGCATTTTGGATTTGGTGTGTTTCCTCATCTTGCCCTTTGAGCAGTTCTTTAAGGCCAAGGCCGTGTGCAAGCTGTGTCCTGGCACACACAGCCCCGGCCGGCCTCTCCTCTCTCGTGTCTGCACACGGGGAGATGGGAGATGGTGGGTAACTGAGCTGGGAGCAGGGAATTGGCAAAAGCAGCTTGGCCCAAGGTGCCTGAGCCCCATGAGGTGAGTGAGGCCGGTCCCTCGAGGTCTGGAGAATCAGGCAGGTGCTTTTCCAGACGGGAAATGTCCCAGGAATGAGGGCACAGTGGAAACGCAGCGGCCGGGCTGCCTTGGTTCTCTTCTTGCAGCGACTTGCTCGGCGCCCAAACGCTGCAAGGCCGAGGGGCACAGGGGACTGTGGCCACCCCAGCTCGCCGGAGCTGGGAGGGACGTTGGCTTGACCCAGCTCCTCGGCAAGATAATCCTGCTTGGTTTTTCCTTGACACCCTTCCAGCTGCTGTAAGCTGTCCTTTGTGCAGCTCGTGCACCTTTTAATCAGGGTTCAAGCGGCGGGGTCTTAAATGCTGGCTCTCCAATGAAGCGGGGCTGGGTGGAGCAGCCTCCGCTCCAGCGGGCAGAGGGGTGAGAGGAGCAGAAAGGCTCTTGCTCACCCTCCCAAGTGATTGATCTGTGCAAAACAGGTAACCCCCGTCCCTGCCCAGCCAGCGGGGAGTGCAGTGAGGATGGGACAGGGTGGGACCCTGCTCTCATCATCATCATCCTCATCCTCATCATCTAAGTGTTGTGAAAACTCAGTTTCTTGTTTCACTGCAGTTGTCCAAGGCCGTGGCACTGTTAGGCCGCATAGGATGGGGCTTGGCACAAGATTAGCCATCGTTTTGCTAGCACGTGTTGCAGATTTCAGTGGGAGTCAATTACAGCTCGTTAAATCCACCACATTTAATCCAAAAAGATAAATGGCACATTTTGTTTTGTGTCCTAGGCTTAGCCCTGAGATTAGACAGCAAGTTCGGATCACAGAGTGCGGCCTGGTGCTTCACAGCCTCGACTCACCCCAGCTTTTGGCCTTGCGCCAGAGGAGATTTCACTCCTGTTTAGGACAGTGCTCCAGAGCCAGGTCCCAGCATAGAGCCAGGAGGTCACCCTGGCCCTGCCGGGTGTCCCCTGCACCTCTAGAGCGTCCACACAGCTGCTGGAAGCAGCTCCCATCCCTGCCTGCGCCGGGGAACTGCCCTGGGGACGCATGTCCGTATCCCTCCCCTAAGCAGAGCCCATCCCTGGCCATGCCCAAAGTGGCTTCTGGCAGCGACGCGTGGCCCCATGGAGCTGCCCCGCAAGGCAGCGCTTGCTTGAGCTCGGGAAGCTCCAGCCCGAGCTGGTGGGAGCCTTTCCTAGCAAATGCCCGTAGCGTGTTAAGCAATTAGTCTCTTATTCCAATAAAGAGCAGTGGGTCCAAGCGAGACCCCAAATGGAGGCTGGCATGGCCGTGCCCGGGGAGCCGTCTCTCCCTGCCACACTGAGCTCCAATTTGTGTCCTTGCTGAGGCTGGGCAGTGCTGGCGCTGGGGCCTCCCCTCTCCAGGGTTCCCTAACGGAGCACAGGCAGCTCCACGTCTTGGAGCTGCTGCTGAAGGACCTTGAGCAGCCCAAGCCAGATGAGAAAAGGCTGTTTAAAGCCTGGGTGGAAAAGGATCTCAGCACAGTGGAGTTTTATCCATGTGTGTACGTGCTCCCTGGCAGCAGGGCTTGTCCTGGCTCCTCTCCCTGTGGTCACAGAGGCGGGTGCGGATGCGCCGAGCTGCAGGTGAGGAAGAAGCCGCATCCCCCGTGCGAGGCTGGCAGGAAAGTTGCAGCTTCAGGCAGGGCCGTCCCTGCAAGGGGGCAGCTCGGGGTCTGCGGGGTGTTAGTTCTCTGCGAGCAGAGCTGCTGCCTTCAAAGCAGCAAGGATCCATCTCGAGCTTTCCAAGGGGCTTCATCTCGTTACGCTCTTGCGTAACGCTGTGGTGGAAAGTGCGCCGTGCTTTTACAAACCCTGCAAAGCTCCTGCCTGGAGGAAGATGCCCATGCCAAATGATAGGAGCCCATGAGAGCTTCAGCTGCTTGGGGAACATTGTTTCCATGAGCAGGAGAAAGCCACTTTGCTCTTTAATCCTGGGAAAGTTTCAGCCACGCTGCCTGTGGGAGGGAGGGCAGGCAAGGCGGGTCCCTTCTCCTGTGTTCCTCCAGGGTAACCCTCTGGACAGCCTCCCGAATCCACAGCTCCCCGAGCTTGCTCACTGCCTTTCCCTGCCTACGCCACCCGCCTTGGATTTAAATCCTTAATCCTGGGGAAACTGCGCAGGCGGAGAAGGGATTGCACCCCCTTCCCAAGATACGCAGCGCTGGGGCTGCGCTCCCAGGTGCGTGTGCAGAGATCCCGGCGAAGCGGCCGGGCTTGTCCTGCGGCAGCACCCGCAGGCGCTTCCCACAGCCCGGCAACACGTGTCCCAGCATCCAGGGGCAGCGAAAATGCCGCGTTGCTGCCTTCTCCCTCCCCAGGGGAGCAGCTCCGGAGTCACTGCCAAGGAGAGAAAGGGACGTGGGTGCTCTGTGAGAGGCTGCTCTCCTCTCGCGCATGGGCACCGCTGCTCGCTAAAAGCCCCAGCACAAAGGGCAGCTGCAGGTCAAGAGAGCTGCTTAAGGGATTTTTCCTCCCTTCCCAAGGTGCTTTCTGCTTCCTCCAGTTCACTGCTTTGCTCTGTCCTTAATCCCGTGCTCCAAAGGCAGAGCCGAGAGCATTGGACCCGGTCTCAGGCCGTGGCGAGTCCCACGTTGGGCTCTGCCCTGGCAAACGTGGCAGCTCACAGGTTGTTTGCGTGGCAGACAGGGACCGAGGGCGCCCCGGGTACAGCGTCAGTCGGGAAAAACACACAGGAAACCGTGGATCCCTCACTCGAGGGAGCACCCGTTCCTCTCTGCAAACAAGCCTGAGATGCAGCTGGATTTCCCGTGGACAGTGGCGGCACCATAGGCCTATCCTGCTGCCACGGCCCTGGTTTTCTCCCCTGGAGAAGCCCCCAGGGTGCCTGGCTAGCGGCTGCAGTCCCAGGGCAGGAGCCGCCCTGTCATCAGGGACAATGGAGGCCGTGGGGAGAGACGGAGCGCAGCCTCAGGACGAGCCCGGGCTCCCCAGGGCCAGGCAGATGCCAAGACCTGCATGAGTGCGATGGCCACGACAAAGAGTCTTCCCACTCATCCTGGACCTGCAGCACTGCCACAGCCACAGAAGGGGACAGTCCCCCTCCTCAGGCTGCGCTGGGGACAAACCAGGAGCAGCAGAACTTTAAAGCAGCATGAGATGCTCTCTGCAGCACGGGACGGTGCCCCGGAGCTCTTGAACTTGCCGGTGTTGGCCCCTTCCCGTCCCACTCTGCTCCTTTCGGGCCACATCAGCAGTTACCTGCAGCAGTTTCTTTAACACTACATCTTTGCTAACCTGGCTCGGATAAAAGAAGCAATAGAACCTTTGGGACCCTTGTAGGCACACGGTGATGTGTGCATAGGAAAATCCTCACCTCGGGAAATGTGTCCTTTCCTGCGAAGGGAATGGGGAAGAATTAAGCATGGGCTTCATAGCAGATCCTACTGAGTGGACTATATATATAAAATATATATGCAGCATTTTGAACTCTTCTTCCAAGCCTGGTCATTTACAATAACAGCAAAATGGAGAAACACGAGTACTTTGTATTTTTTCCCAGCTCTTTCATTTGGATATTGAGCTGCCAAGAAGTGTGTTACAGACAGCAGCGTTTGCAGCTTTCAGGGTCCATTACTTTAAGGCATTTCCATCGCCCTAACCCCTGTACACGCCTACGCCATCCCTGAATCTCTCCTTTCCTAAAACTCCGGAATAGGGGATGTAGGGAGGACTCTGGGTCCATCCCGAAACCCCTCCCAAAAAATAACCATCCTCCTGCCCCGATCTCACGGGCAGAAAAACCTGCCCGCAACGAGGCGGGGCGGCCGCCAACGGCCGCGCGACGGAACTGCGCATGCGCCGCGGCCAACGGCCCGGCGAGGTCTGAGCGTGCGCATGCGCCGCGGCCAACGGTCCGGCGAGGTCTGCGCGTGCGCATGCGCCGCGGCCAACGGCCCGGCGGGGCTGTCCGTGCGCATGCGCCGCGGCCACCGGTCCGGCGGGGGCTGC
>JAUBOD010000443.1:1237056-1276214 GCA_032353885.1 Nothura maculosa | reverse complement strand
CCCGGGGCGGCGGCGCCAAGGGAAGGAGCTGGCGGCGCCGTTGGAGCCACCAGGGCCCCCTGGCAGCCCCGGGGGGCAGCTCCAGCTCCTCAGGTGGCCTGGAGCCTGCGTGCTCCTCATGCGGTTATTGCCCTCGAGTAGCTCCAGAGCCTGCACCGTAACCCCGAAAGGCTTCAGGGCTGAGCGCTGCCTCCCAAACACCTTGTGAAATGAGCGGGAGTCGCAGGCAGGCATGAGGAACCGGGCACGTCCCGGCTGCCCTGGGTCGCTTGGGCCGCTCGCTTCGCAAGGCAGCGAGGGCCTGGGCAGCCCAGGGGCGCCCTGACGTGGCGGGGGCCCCATGGCCCCGCTGGTGACTCCTTCAGGAGGACAGCGGAGGACAGGGCAGCACCTGTCAAACTGCCAAGGCCTGCGTGTATGTGGGGCAGCGTTGTGGTTTCCATACGTTAAAACAGTGCAGAGATCGTGTATGGAGGATTTGACTCTGTATATTGAGGATTTTATTTATGAATACTGCTGTACAGTTTAATCCAAAAGCATTGGAATATTGCATAACTTTCCAAGAGTCAAAAAAGCCTGAGCACACCCGTAATAAATCACGTTTAAGGTAGCTGTGTCATCACTTGTCATCAAGACAAGTGCACTTGGAGTTACCCAAGCCATTGTGAAGTTACCCATGTATTTTAGGCTTGAGAAATGCAACTATTTCACAGATGTGTGTGCAAGTGGGCATGATCTGTGCAATCCTGCAGAAAAGCTTTCTGAGCAGGAAAGCCATGGTAGTAGATGGGAATAGCTGCCAGAAAAGGAATGTAACAGGAGAGGCCTGTAACTGCTCCAGTGTTACTGTTGCTGTTGCTTAATAGCTATTAGGCTCTGTCTTACAGCAGAGTCATTAATGATGTTACAGATTTCCCCCCCCCATCGGCGCTTGTTCTGCAATAGTTCTGTGCTGTTTTGGTTTGAAATCTTGTGAATGCAGGGGAAGGGTTGGCTCCATTCCTTTACATGGGCCCCCAGCCTTGCCAAGAATGTGCTTTTAAAATAGACCGAGGGAAACTGTTCTGTGCATTCCTTCAAACACGGGAGACCCTCCTAACTTAGGAGGTTGGGCAGCTCTCATGGATTTGAGTGCTTGAGCCAGGCCTTGCAGGAGCCTGTAGCGTTTTGGGTTAAATAGTGCTGATTAATGTTTGCTTCTAGACTAGATCAATGAACTCTCAATGACCAGAGCAACTCAGCTTGATAAGCAGTGTTTGTTTTCTCTCTTTCCTAATAAAGATAGATGGGCTAACTCAAGCTAGCTGGACTGCATATAAAAAAAGGTGTGTGTTGGAGAGGAGAAGATTTGCTTTGTAGTTTCTGTTTTCCCTCCATTGTATTAGAACGCCTATGTAGCAGTTTCTCAACTTCTATGATTTTAGATTTTGCCTAGCTACAATAAACTAATGTGCTGAGTAAGTTGAGCTGTAGGCAAATTAATTTCTGTATTTTTCTTGCTTTCATGATTGACTGTGGTGGTGTGTTAGTCTTCAGCCAAAGTTGCATCCCAGGTGTCACTTCAGGACTAAGATAAGTCCTAACTTGGTGCTTTTCACTAGTCAACTGTTGTACATCTCAGCACAGTCTGTGAAAGCTTTTAGCTGTGCCAGGATGAGTAGCACATTCGTAGGGGAAAACTGTCAAAATTCACTTAAGCCTGACTTTACAGTGTGAGTTTCAAGCAGCTTTTGCTACTGTCATGTGCTGATGAACAGGCCCCTTCCTGAGGATAGTGCCTTGACATTTGGACATGTCCCCCATTGAATGGGGAGATTTAACTTTAAAATTAGACTGAATTTTGTGGGGGTTGTTGTTGTTGCTATTTCATGCTGCACCTAGAATGTGATCTACAGGCTGCTAGTTTGAGTGCCATTTTCCAGCCCGTCTCTAAATCCAGTGTTAATATCTCAAACTTGCTCTATTCTCACTAAATATTTTAAAGTTAATCTTTAAGCTGAATAAAGCATGAAGCGAGACGTTTCAGACTTGCTGTGTATGTCATTCATGAGTAGAAATCTTGAAAGTCCTTGGACTTAAGGCTTTACTTCAAGAATACCTATTGGATAACCATAGATTTCTTTGGGTTAAACATTTTTAATAGCCTAAACTGTAATATTAAGCTATCTAGGAGGAAAAGTGGAATAGTTTTTCTTGTTTTCTGAAGGTTGAAACTTAGAATATTGCCCTGCCTTAGAGATGGGTTTGACATTCTGGTGTTCTGCATAGGGGATTGGTTTAGATGAATAATATGGGATTGGGATTTGCCTTTGAAACACTAGAACAAACGGATCTCTTCCAAGAGTAAGTTTGAAATAAATTTGCAAACATTGCTAAGGCTGCCTGCTATTTCAGTTAGCTGAGAAGAAATGATTAATCAGAAGTGAATAACTTCAGTGAGGATAAGGGTTATAATCAAGTCTTTTCCAACGACAAATCAATATGTAAGAGGTCTTAATGTTCCAAGGACACTGGTAGTCAACTTGTTTGACTTCTAACTTTATTTCTGTAGGAGACTAGTATATGTTTTCTCGTGTTCATTTCTAGGAAAATAAAACTTTCTGTGTTTGCTAAAGAAGCATTTTAAAACATGTTCGTTATAAGTTTGGAACAACTCAGAAGGGGATTAAATTTCAAAACTTGTTTCTCTGCCCGGTTAGGTAACCTGAAATGAGATCTGGAGAACTCAAAGAACTTTTCTTTCCTCTCCCACTTTAAACTCTTATTTGACTGGATCTCTCTCCCAGGACTTAAAGGTAACCGTGCCCATTATCTTCTGTAATACCCTCTAGATCATCTTGCAGCTTGTTTGTGAATTCATACCGGGCAAGTAGCTACCTGTTCTTGTCAGACTGGAGCCTTTCTGTTGCAGCAGAGGAGGAGGAGGAGGATATTCCCTTTCTTTATCTTGTGCTTTTGGGAAAGCACAGAACTTGTTATATCTCACTGTGCATAGCAGGTTGTTTACGTGCTGGAACGATCTCTTGTTAGTTGGAGTTGGCCAACAAGAACTCCTGCTCCTGCAGGAATTGAGGTAACAAGATTAACTCATATCTGATGCCAGTAGCTCCTAGCACTCGATATGATCTGTGAAGCTAAATAGCTGTTATCCCCTCACCACTAACTACATAGAAAAATAGCTGCACTGCTATTATATTTGTTAGTGACTGGCTCCTATTCAGGTGCAGAAAAATGTGAAGCCAAATATTGGACATCCAAGTTGGCATTTCTGAGCCACGTAGCATCTACAGTAGTCAGGCAAAAGCTAGCTGAGCAGAGGTCTTGTCTGATAACAGTAATCTGCTGAGTGAACTCATCATCAAGAGTAACAAAATCCAATAAATATTATAACCAAGAAGCCCATTTAGACTATTGCAGAAACAGTTTATGAAAGACAAAGTTCTTAGTCCCTTGCCCTGCTCCCCTCTTTCCTAGAGGAATAGATAAGAGAAAGAACTCTTTGACTTGTGAGACTGCACAAGGTGCCTTTTGGCACTTGGTGCCGCTGGGCCTTGGCTTGCAACTCAGTTACTGGGCGTCTATTTACAGCGTGTGTACTTGGAGAGATATCCCGATACACTTCTGCTGGCAGGGGACGTGTCTCGTCTCCTTTCTTCTTGTCCAGTGTGTTTTTTCCCTTGTTGTAGCTGTAGTCCCAGTTTTAGTGTCAATGCAGAAGAATAAACACAGTTGGCTCTCGTTTCGGAGGCTGCGTGGCAAGGTGTGGTGTGTGTTACTGCGAGCCCCGTCACGTTTTTCCTAAGAGGCTGAAATGGAAATCCAAGCCTAGAAGTGAGCAGAACTGAAGACTTGTACTAATTAAATGCTGCACAAGCTGCAGGCGGGTTTTGGAATACAAATTGTAGTAAATGGATACTGATGAGAATAGAAGTGAGATTACCTCTGTGCATTTTCTGCTCAGTGACGGCAGAATCGGGGTCTGCCAGTCTGTAGTTGATGTCAAATCATAATATATTTTCTTCCTTCCCTTGTCAGCTTAGCTTGAATCATGTTGAATTTACTGGTCTTAATGGTCTTGGTAAAAAGCATGAAGTGCCTTCTGATGTGTTGTGTAGCAAAATCAGAATAGCAAGACTTTTCCACTGAGATAAACTCTGTAGCAGCCCATTTGAAGAAAATGCCAGCTGCTTGTATGCTGCTGTGCAAGTACGACTGCTGGTGTGCTGACCATGCTTGGAAAAGTAGTTCTCACCCCTCACCTTAAACAGGATTGTGCTGCTGAGTGGAGGAATAAGTGTGGGTATTTTGACTATCTCTGACCCCAATCTAGTGCCACCGCTGCTTATGAACCTTGCAAGTTATTGCTTATTTTCTTCCCCCAACTGTTCTCCTCTGTTGTATCTTCAGCTCCTTGGTCAATGTAGGAAAGGCTCTTTGGCTTTTGCTTGTGACTGTTCCTTTTCTCCAGGAATGTGTTTGACTCCAAACATGTTGAATAACTGATAATCAGAAGGTACCATTTGTCAGTCCTGTGCATAATGTGAAGTCCTCACAGTGTTGAACTGGTGTGGACAGTACAGAGCAGAGGAGCTGTTGGGCCTGGGGTCAGGAGCTTCCCTCCTGCTTGCATGCAGTGCTAGTGAAAAATGCCTGCTGTCGAAAATCAAGTTAAGGTGCTCGACATAACTAAATCAACTTCCTTAAAATAAGTTGTCTTCCTTTAACAAGAAACGCTTTCTTGGGTACTTTGTGTAATTCTGACCTAATACGAGGGGATTGTTCTGGTTAATGACAGCCATGTGATTCCAAACATGGCATGAGAGCTGCCCCCCGGGGCTGTTGGCGTATCTTCCAAACAGCGGAGGTTTAAGCCCGTCTGGGAGGACGGAGAGAATGTAGTCCAAACTACTTAAAAGGAAATGTATCTAAAAGCTAGTGTGTCAGCCTCCCTTTAGACCTTTTTTAGTACAGAAGTTGCCTAGGGATTTGCTGTAACTAATGCTTTTCATAGGGGAGCAGGTTTGGGATCTCGTTTAGAACTAATAGTGCTTACAGAACTCCTCAAAACTCCATTTATTGTTATACTTTTCAAGACCTCAGTATTTTCTTCCTTCTCTGCCCAAGCAAAAGTTACATTAAACTGCTTGCGGCTTCTGCGTGTTGGGTGCTGTCCTAAAGAAAAGGAGTTAGATTGACTAGATATATTCAAACTGAAAACTTAATAGAAAGGGAGGGAATAACCTGTTTCCCTTTTGTGTTTGGCCCTTTCAAGAGAGTGGCGGGGCTTGTCCTACCTCTGGAATTCTTCTTTTTTTTTTTTTTTTTTAAATTTCCTTTTTTTCCCTTCTCCATAGCTGAGCTTGGTGCTGGGTGAGGCTAGTGAGGAGCTACAAGGTTGTAAGTGACAACAGCATTTGCTGTCTTAGGAGAGCGCTCTTTAAGAGTCTTCTGTTACTTCTGCTAGACATGTTTGAGGCTTCCGTGACAACAGATAGCAGGAATTACGGTAAAGGCGTCTAGGTGAGAGTCTTGAGCCCTTTGACTGGTATGATGACAGGGGACTGAGCTACTAAAATGCCAGGGTTTTACAGCATCCTTGGAGCTTTATCAAGGATTACCTTTCCAACTTGGAAATTATGAACTGTAGCGGGACACCCCTATAATGTGGAAAGCAGTTTGCCAACCCCAAGGCTCTCCCACCAGCTGCACATCCTAGCCCAACTTGGTGACAAAACTAGGGCTGCTCTTAGCCTGCATGTGCAGAGGAAGGCGGCCTTGTCTTTAACTGAAGTTTAACAAGTGTGTGGGCTAATCCAGCCTAAATCTGAGCGCTTTCAAATCTAGACAAATCCTTGGCAGCGCACGGTCTGATCCAGTTACCGACCAGTTGTCTCCCCATCTTTGCAGCGTTATCACATAACACTAAGTCAGTGTCCACATGAACACACTGCTTAGCTGTACTTGAGCATGAGGAGAGTCTGGAGAAATTTTCCAGTTTGTGACTAGGTTGTAGTTGGCCAGACTTTTTCTTTGGCACCAGTGCTGAGTCTAGCAGCTTGTGCCTCTCCCCTCAGTGCTCCCGATAGACTTGTTTCAGAGTTGCACATCAACCTGTGTTTATTCCAGATAAGTTCCCGTGCGGCCCTTGGACAGCTGTGCCAACACAGAGGGCAACGGTGCTGCAGTGTTCAATGTACAACTACAGTGACCTGATGTCCTGCTGATGCCAAAGCTGCCCAGTGCCCTGGACTCTTAGGGCAATGCAGTTTGTTTTGCTGAGTTGCTTCCTTGGTTTGACTCTTCACAGCAAGCAGCAAAAGTGTGGGGAAAGGCAGCACGGGTCTGCATGGTGCTGGGGACAAGTAAAGGCAGGAGAGGGCTGTTCATGAGTGGTTGGGCTTGGCAGTGCTGTTCATTACAGCAGCTTTGAAGAGGTGCTGGGACCAGGTGGCAAGAGGCAGTTACTTGTGCTGTCCTGGCGGCAGAAGAAACGGACTTGGAACTCTCACGTGGAGAAGGGCTTCTGTGAAGCAATGCAGCTGGTGCCTGACACAGCTGGAAATGTGAAGGGCAGGTGTGGGAGTGAGGTATATATGGGCATGGTTAGCTGTTGTGTCAGCTATACAAATATATATATATATGTATATATGAAGGACCTCCTGCTGCAGTGTAAGATAGGGAGTGGAGATAAAGAACATGTGCAAAGCTCTTTCTTTCTTCTTTGCTTGTTTAAATTCTTGGTAAAGTGTCACTTGTGTGTGGTTGTTTTTTCTTTTTCCTGTTTCCAGGTCTCCTTGATCTGGGCTCCCTTCCACTACTCACTAATCTTGTTTGAACACATTGTGTTCCCCTGGCTGCACTTCCCGTTCAGCCAGGGCGTGTGTGGTAGGAAGGCCACCAGGTTAAGAACTTGCCTCCCTTTCTCCTTAGGAAGAAAAGGGAGGACTTAGAAAAACACCAATGATGGTGCCTGATGGTAGCAACAGTATCAGTTTTTTTTCGATTTACAAACTAGAGAAGGTTATTCCGTAATGTAAATGGTCTTTCCTTGTGTTGTTCATTCTTTTAAATTCAAACAGAAGCTCTTATTAAAAGAAAATTATACTGTACAGATACAGTTTGGTGATTAAAAGTACTCTAGGTGTTGCTTTAAAAATCAAGCAGGGAGTTAAGTGCGTTCAGCATCTTTTTCCCTTGCTCTTATCTCCCTTCACCTTGGTTTGGGCTAGCTGTTCTCTCAATCGATTGATGTGTGTGAATTATATATAAAATACACTTAGGACCTTAAAATATATAGGAAATACTGACAAAATATAGCTAGTCAATAAGAATTTAATTCTTGGACTCAGATAAGCACAACCCTATGTAAAATCCCATTCTGCACCCCAAGCAAGCTCTGCCTAGTTTAAATCTAGCATGGGCTGCAAGGTCTGGTTAGCCCGAAGAGTCTGCAGAGCTTTTGCATGTGATTCCTGGAGCCCACTGTGAATTAGGGCACTGTCAGATCCGGCGTATTCCAGTTCCCAAGCTCAGGACCCTGGGGATAGGTGTTAAAGGGGAGAAGGGCTCTTTTAGTGCTCTCCCCTACCTTAATCTACCTTAGTCCTCTCAAGCAGCAAGGTTTTTCTGAGGGAGCTGGAAAGTCCTGCTGAATCTTCTTGTGGGTAGAGATCCTGTTAGGTCCTTCGCTGGGCTAATAATAGCTGTGATTTTTAAGCAGAGTGGAAGAAGGATGGAAAGCATGCTTTGTCACTGTCCCTGCCCTCCACGGTTTTCCTGGTAGCTGTGGAGAAGGGTATCCTTCTCCTTGGATTGATGACATACTTTCCAAAAAGCCATCTCTGCATGTGTCAGAGTTTCTGCTTCTGCTGCCTTGATCTCTGCTTTCAGGGTTTTCTTACCTCTATATATGCTTCCTGAAAAGAGCTGGCTTGCAAGGCTGACTTGTTGTTGTTGTACAACTTTGTTTTACTGAAGTCTCCCTGCAGCTTTTCTGTCCCTTTTACCACAGAACGCTAAATGCCAACTTCAACAGTAATTTGGGTAGCCCCGGCAGAGCTACCTCTCCGTGCATGCAGACCATTCAACAGAAAAGCAATTTGGAGCTCTCAAGAGTAGACAAGACCTATTGTCTGATGAATTATGACACTTCATAGCTTTCTAGGTCATAAAAATCCCTTTTCCCCCCTCTGTTAGAATCGTAGCTTCAGGTACTTCTTGCCTCTTTATTTTATGTAACAGTTCTAGATCTGTGCATTAATGTCATCTTCCCCTGAAGGAGCAGAGAGGGTTAAATGTTCCCTCCATCCCCCCCAATCCACTCTGTTTTATTGGATATCCAAACAAGTCGTTGGAGCTGAACTCGCCTGTCCTATTTATAGCAGAAATATTCAAAACATTTAATTATTTCTGGCCTTAAAATGAGCTCCTTGGCAGTACTCACTAGTCAGCATTAGGAGAGCAGCGAGGTGTTGAGGTCTGTACCAGCTTCCTAACTTCCATGTGGGTCTTGCTGCCACTTTGCATGGAGAAAGAGAGCTGGGAAAAGGGAGAACGAACTTGTCACTTAAACCTAGTGGGTTTTGATTATTTTCCCCATAATCTATGTGTGTGTGGAGGGGGACTTAATTGTTTTTCTTTAGCCCATCTTATTTCAGTACAAGAAATGTGCTGTCTGTGGAGAATAAGGAAAAGAGTTCAGTGATATTGAGATGAAGCATCTCGGGATGTTTGATTTCAATCTGGGATTCTAGGAATCTAGTGCATCTTTTTGTCTAAACCAGATGGTAAAACTACTAGCTTGGATTTACAGAAGTAGAGGCTTGGAGAGACTAGAAAAGGGAACTTTGGAGTCGTTTTAACTCCTGATATAGCAAAATGAAGAAATGCTGATGAAAGCTACTTGTACCAATAAAAGTAACTTCTTCAGCTGTTTGTGCATATCCTGGCTCCTTACCACTAAAAAGCAAATGGATTTAAATTGATTTTTCCTGTTGTGCTGCATTTGTGTGTGGTTGTCTGTGTCCATCCCACCTGCCGAATGAGTTGGTTGCTAATTGGCACTTGCCACTTATTAACCAGGAACATATTCAGTGTTTGAAACAGGGTTTAGCAAAGACTGCGTACTTGCTTTGTACAATTAGAGGAGATTTGAACTTGGAAACTTTGAAGGTAGCTCTGTTGGTGCTTGGTTCTGATTAACATGCTGGATATTCCTGATGCTTAAGGGGACGGGTGGACTAGCAGTTAAAATGGGTTATGTCTTCATTTCTTCATAGCTTGGAAATCACACTGACTGTTCTTACTCCTGCATGCTTATACGACAGGACAAGTCCTGAGCTGCTGGCTGTGTCCTTGGGGAAAGTGGGAATTGGCTTTTGTTCATTTTACCCCTCCTTTTAAGGAGCAGGTTATTTAGCTCAGCTTGTTCAGTTTGAATATTCTCTGTATTTACACAAGAAACCACTGTTCTCCAAAGCTGGCTTAGCCTTCCAACAAGCATTGCTTGTTCTGGGTACTTAGCTGATGGGGTCAGTTGTCCTCTGCTCGGCCACAACTACAGCAGGGCTAAAGAGCTTCCAAGGTGCTATGTGGTGGCACCTTCACTCGACCAGTGGCCTTTGCTTCCACCCATGTGCATCTACTTGGGCGTCTTGCTGAACAACA
Organism: Nothura maculosa; assembly: GCA_032353885.1. Classification (NCBI taxonomy): domain Eukaryota; kingdom Metazoa; phylum Chordata; class Aves; order Tinamiformes; family Tinamidae; genus Nothura; species Nothura maculosa. The sequence continues at coordinate 1,266,548 of JAUBOD010000443.1, read as the reverse complement.
CAGCCCCTCTTGTATCTTCTGGCGTATTTGACCTGGGTTAGGAAGTGGTTATACACCTACCAGAGTGCAAGGTATGTGACTAGTCCGAGTTTCTGTAGTCCAGAAGCTTCACAGGTCAGGCACACACTTTGAGAATGGGTAATCACACCACTCTGCTGCCAGGTTGAACCTGGCTCTGCTTTTCTGCATGTCCTGGGAGCCGAAGGTCTGTTTTTCCCTTTGCACTTGCAGGAGTTTGCCACAGTCCTGAGACCAAAGCTGTGAGCAGTCACCTTGGGGACAATGCTGGCTGGTCTGCAGTAGGCTGACCGGAGGCAGTGTTGTCCAGCAGTGCCTTGCGTGGTGTGAGGAACGCTCAGCTTTGGCTCTGACCACTGCTCTGTGGCCACTTTTGAATGTAGGCTGTGGCCAACCTGCCCCCGTAACATCATTGCTGGGGTGGTGCGGGACGTCCTGCAAGTGTGAGAGGCTTCCAAAGGAAGCAGAACCTTGGGCTGCCTGTCCAGCAGCTCCGAACGTGTCATGGAGAGCTGCCGAGAGGCTGCCATGAGCTTTACAAATCCCAACCCGTGTCCAGCTGGCGAGAAACACTCCAGGGCGGGGAGAGCTCTGTTGGGAATGCTGCTTCTTCCACAGCTAGGCCTTTGCTGTTGCCGTATTCCGGTTAGTGGGACGGGGTTGTTGCAGGGGCCTAGAGCAGTTTGTGCTCTGTAGACTAGGCTGTAAGACAAGTCCACTCAAATTCTGGCTTTCAGGTAGTGAACTACCGCAGTACTTGGGGAGCTGAAGGGCAAAAATGGGATGTAAGGAGCAGTGATTTTCTGAACTTCATTGACTCCTGGCCTCGCTCCTGAGCAGTGCTATTGGCCTTGTAGAGAGCCTTCCAGAGCATTCCCTCTTCTCTGGAGATGGTAACTAGCCAAGTTGACAGGGTTATGCAGCCAGGAGAGTAGTATGAAGCCCCTACATCTTTAGGGCACCTACTTCAGGGCATGTGGCCTATACTGCTTGATCCATCAGTGTAATCATCAGCCCTTACTCCACAGTTCATGCTGTTAATTTGTGTGATGTCCGTCCTGATACGAGACTTCTGGAGCGGAAGTAGGTTCTGTGCCACTCGAGCATGGAGTTATGAAACCAGCTCTTCTGGATGGATCAATTTCCCTTCACAACTGTCAACACTATAGCTCTCCACCCTCAAAATACTTGATTCATGGTGATGATAGTCTTTATATAGCTGAAAGCTCCCAACCTGCCTACATTAGGCTGGCAAGTTCAATAAAAAAAAAAAAAAAAAAACCCAAACCCTTGATGCCTTGGACTTCACTTTCCAATTTCTGCTGGTAAGTGAAATCTAATAGGAATTGAGGAGGACCTGCAAATAAATCTTCTCTCTTGTTCCCTCTAAATGAGCCGCAGGAGTGCGGAAAGTGTCAGGAACCTTTGAGGACATATTGTCTCTTGGTTCTTGATAGCACTATCTACTTGTGATAGGGGAATCTGCCTGTATAGAAATAACTGATGATAAAATACCACTCTGCTTGTTTGTTCAGAAGACTTCATGGCTTGAGAAGGCCTTGAGTGACCCTTAGGCCTTTTGGCAGAAGGGTGATGCTGCACAAGCACTTGGAGGTCTCCTAGGGTTTAGCCATCTTCCAGGTAAAAAAAGATGGTCTACATCAAACTGAATAAAGAGGAAATAAAGACTATTTAAAATAACCAAGTTAAACTTGTTGCCTGTATACTATGTCTATCTGCTTGCTACAATGCAAGTCTTTGCTTGGAGCTATATCATCTTAGGCTTTTCTAATCAATAGGGTTATTCCCCTCAGGCTTCTAGGCAGTGAACTGAATGTGTCCTGATCAGCAAAATTGGATTCTCCTCCTTTGCTTGCCCGCTGAGTGTTCTTGCAAGTTTTCTGGTCTATGAAGGATTATCAATATGAGCTGAAATCTGTTATGTAAACTTTTGGAAAAGGAGGACTAGTTCAATTTCTGGGAATAAGAATGCTTTTAAGCTGAAGATGAGAGTTGTCCTATGAAGCGATGACCACTCCTGCTGCTGTTTTCGCATAGTTTGATCTTCTGTTGCCAACTCTCTTACTGAAGTTGCTCCTTCTGGTTGCCAGGCCTGTTAGTGCGACTGCATTTGGCCGGCTTTATCAGGCAGCCTTAGCTCAGGGTGATGCCAGGACCCGTTCTGCACACCCACATGGAGAATGTTGGAGTTCAGGTCTTGCTGCTTAGAATTTAAGTCCTAACAAGCAAGCTGGCTTAGTGCTTAGTTCAAACAGAAAGTAAATAAATGCATTTTGAACCAGCTCTCTTCCCTTCAATGATTTACTGTTACTGTGATGTCCCTGAATATGTAAGTAGTGGGAAGGTACCTCAGCCTAATGTGGTGTGACAAAATGTAAATTTAGAGTTGAGGGCACTTCTGGAAACACAAGAAGCCTTTGATGCTGCATAGATATCCTGGCACCAGACCAGTGGGAGAGTTTCTCTTCTGTCACACTAATGTCAGTATTGTGGTACTTGGCCAGGAAACTTTGGGGGATTTGAAACCTAATTTGGGGGTTGAACCTCGTAACTCCTGAATTCCAGAAGTCAGGAAAGTCGGATATCAGTCCTAATGTCCCGTATGTCTGAAAGGCTGCTTTGCCTGAAGTCTTTTGCTTTTAATTTTCTGTTTTGCATATTGGTCAAAAGGGGAGATAAGGTGAAGAGGGAATAATCTGTCCACAGAGTCAATTTGGGTTCAGTGTCTTTATGTGTGTCTAAAATGTGTGTCTAAAGTTCCTCATGCTCTTAACTCTTCTTTAAAAGTTTTCTAAGAGCTTTCAAACCCTGTTGTAGTGGGACTGTGAAGCCACAAACGGATTCTCTCCCTGCTCTTAACCCACTCCCAAATGTTATCCCTTTTATATACTTGAGATACTTCCCTCTTACCAGCAGTAAGTACTTTAAGAAGCTTGTGCTCTGTTTGAAGATTTAAACAGGTAATATGATGTGCTGGGATTACGAGATCATGTAAATTCTGATGCCTGTAACTCTTGGGTCATGTGCTAGGTAAATGTGTACACACTAGAAAAACTCAGAAAACAAGAGTATAAGAAGGCAGTGTTCTAAAAATGTCCTTTTTGTCCTCTGTGGAGCTTATTTTAAACTAATTAATCTTTCTCATATGAGAAGAGAGAAGAGACTTTTTTCCTAAATAGAAGCTACACTTGCAGCCTTGAACCTGAAAAGACAACTGCCTTTTGTGATAGATTCCTTAGAACTTATGAATCCTTGAGATCTGAAAGGTGGTAGCCCATACACAGAATTCCTGCAAATGGACAGAGGATTTACCTGCCCTTTACCTCAGCCCAGGTGTCAGGAATTAGGAACTTTTCAAAGCTGGCCTCATTGGGATATGGCACCTGTGTCATTCCTGCTGCTGGGAATGAGCCCAGCTTGAAGCTTCACTTCAGAAATATGTGATTTCCTGAGCACTGCCTGGTACTAACGTATTTGTAACCTGTTGATTTGCAGGCAAGCATTATGAGGAGGAAGAGGAGGAGGACGCCCTGGCAGACTCGGATGAAGAAGTGGAGCTGGATAATCCGCGCCCCATACAGATTGTTCTTGCTCACGAAGATGACCATAACTTTGAACTAGATGAAGACGCGTTGGAAAAAATCTTGCTTCAGGAACACATCAAAGATCTTAACATAGTAGTTGTATCTGTAGCAGGAGCTTTCCGCAAAGGAAAATCTTTTCTGCTGGATTTCATGCTTAGATATATGTATAACAGGGTGAGTAATCTGAACTTCTCCATGCAGAAGGAGGAAAATCATCTTAGTTTGGTGTTCTAGTTATTTACCCTTGTGTTTTTGACTTGACCACAAACATTGTAGTTCAAAATCTTCTTACTGGTAGAGATGGGATGCCAGCTATTATGTTAGTACTTTCTGAAGTAAGCAGAAAGGAGAAAGTCTCCTGTCGGTTTGACTGGACTATGTCCTTGAATAGTCCTGACACTCCTTAAGTCCTTCAAGTCACTGGTAAATGAATACTCAATCTGAAATTCAGTTCTCTCTTAGCCTTTTAGATTGTGGTTGATGGTTGCTATTGCATGTACTATACTTTGAACTCTAGGTTAATACAGAGCAGATGGGATTGGGACTTTGAACACAAGTACCTGTCACAGGTGGTGTTCTGCTTTCCTTTAATCTTCATAATAAATATTGACAATTCAATGTTGGAGTCCTCCTTGAAGCTTGGAAGAAGCAGATCCCAAGTCTGGACAATAACCTAGAAGGACTGAAATAGTCCTAGCAAGTTCCTGCTGAGTATCTATTCACTTTCACCTTAGATGCCTTGCAGCTGAGATGGACCCAGCCACTGCAGGAAATATGGCCATGTCCACAAGAAGCTGCTGGTAGTTGGCACATAAAGATCTCTCTTCTTTTCCTACCACTGAGACCTGCTATTGAATTCCCCTCAGCAGTTTGCCAGGAGTTCTGTAAGGAAAAGACTGAGGATGTGATAGGAAGAATACAGAGTAGCAAGCTGCTGTTTCCAAGTTTTTAACTCTTATAACCCCGGGAGAAATAAATATTTAATTGATGTGGCTATTCAGTGGATGACTTTTTGTTTAAAGCTTCTGTAGTGTCTTGAGAGGGGTGGTGGAAATCTGCAGTTGAAGCTAAATACAAGACTTTTCTGGTATATAGGCAATATTCATTTCTTCAGAATGAACAGGGATGAACTTTGAGCTAATATTCTAACTTTCAGATTGAATTAGGGTGAAAGTTTGTGAAGCAAAGTGGATTGGAACAGTATTTCAGCCTTATGTAATGTTTCCATTTACTGCATTGCACAGTCACTTTTTTGGTTTTCTGTAGGTGTCCTTCAAAATACTGTCTCATTTAAGAAACCCTAGATTAAGACAAGCTTAGTCTAAATCATCTCAGCCAACTAGTGCAAGAGCTGAGCATTGCTGAAAGATGGGAGTTCTTGTTTCCCATGTGCTTTTTCAGGCTGCATATTTCTGTTCTCCAGCTGCAACACAGTTTTTGGTGAGCCCAGCCAGCTTGTTGAAGACTTTTACTAGAATAGAAAAGTGTAAAAGACATTTTATGTGACTTTTTTTCCCTCCTGCCAGCTTGGTAATGTAAACTGGCTTAGGAAGGAGTTTGACAAGCCTCAGTGCTACAAACGGAGCCATGGAAGTGTAGTGAATGGGAGAAGACAAGTGAAATGGCTCCCTTTGAAGCACAGCTAAGCTGTATCTAGTCATAAGGTGTCTTCTACCTTCATCCTAATTTCACTGTGGGATGGGATCCTCTCAAGTGTGGTCTCCATTTTCAGTCAGGGTAAATTGCAGGTCTGGATTTAGTGTAAGCTGAATGTTGGAGTCTTTGCAGAGTACCAGAGCATCAATGTTCAGTCAATACACTGATAAAGCAATTTATGCATAGTAAAGCATATGGGGTGAGGGGAAAAACGTCAAGTTAAGGTGCTTCAGGAGTCTATTTCCTAGCTTGGACCAAGAGCTAGAGATCATGTGGAGAGCTGCCATTCAAACCACACTCATACCCATTTGAGTCAAAGGGGTAAGATTTTTGTCGTGGCTGAGGCTGGTGACTAACTTGGAGGCAGGCATCTCACTGTTCAGGTGTATGGTTGATGATTTGAAATGTGGTAGTGAATTGTGGTAGTTGTGCACTCGATGAAATGCCTTGAGGATCTTGTGATAGCAGTTGCAGTTTAAGCCTTATTAAGAGTTGGGTGTGGTAACGCTAGTAAATTTAGATTTATAAGCTTTTTCCAGGAGCATGACCTTCTTAGCTTCCATTAATCTGCAAGGTACGGTGCATATTAAATGGCAAATAAAGCTGCATTGGTCCTTCCCCTGGTATGGAATGTATTTAGGTTAATTATCTGCTAGGTGAGTAGTGCAAAACTGGAGTGCAGGTTCAGCTTGCTTTCCTGTAGGAGCAATGCCTCATTCTTCTTGCCATATTTCTTGACCTCTCTCAATTTGTGGGCAGGTGTTTAAAAGCACTAAATTCCCAAGGAAGAGAAGGATAATGATGCAGCTTTCCCCTCAGTTTGAAGCTTTCCTGGAGTCAGAGGTGGGCTGAAGTGCATCTTCACAAAGTGAGGCAGCTTCGGCTTCTGTTCATCACCTCTTTAGACACCAGTGTCTCTAACATGAGTCATATCTGAAACAAAATGTGGTGATATCCAGGGCTCACTGAGGAGCTTGTTAAAATATTTGGGCAGTTTTGCTATCCAGCTGCTATCCTGAGAAATACCTCTCTGGATCAAAAGGGTATCGTTCTTGTGCAAATAGATGAATGGACCATATTGCTGAATAACACAGAGCTTCCTCTGGAGGGGTGAAGGCTACAGACAGCTCACACACGCTGGTGAAACCTGAGTCAGAATGGCAGAAATGGATCCTCGAGTGCACTGAAGCTAAAAGCAGGCCTGGAGCTTCAAGTTTCTCGAGTGGTCAGTGCATGTGTAAACAACTTCAGAAATAAAGAGCTTCTGGGGAATGCTGCTCAGACACAACTTAACCTTGTGTGGATGGGATGAGAGGCTATATTTGGTCTCAGATGTGGCAAAAGAAAGGCCTGTAAAGAAGTGTGGTTCTGTGAACTTGGGTCCTGGTATTTTCTGCATCTAGTCATCTTGCTGACCTTTACCATGTGCAGGGTGAGCAGCAAAGCTGGGTGGTATGCACTTAGCATTTGAGAGAGCCTGCTGGGGCCGAGCTGCTCGATCACCTTTCCCTTCTGGCATAGAGTTACTCTGCTGCAAGCAGCGCACTTGGCCATGAGAATTGGGCGCAGTTGCCTCTCCCTCCCCCCCCATCTGAAATCAGCTATTTAATTTACTCGGAGTGCTTCTGTGCAGCCCTTGAGTGCCTCACACTGCCCTGCAGTGTGAACTGAGCTTGGTCTTGAGCTCTGGTCTTAGTTAGCACAGAAGCACTGGCAGCCTTGAGAGGTGAAGTCTCCCCTCTGACCTCTTCAAAGACCAGGCTTTTCTGGATGTTATATGTGAAAGCTCCTCAAAAGGGATGTGTTCCTGCTCTTTACCTTCCCCAGCATATAATGGCATTTCTGGGTTAAAGCTGATGCTTACATAATAGCTGGAATCTTGTGTTTGAGCCACTGCTCCTTGCGTTCTCCGTCCCCAAGGACCATAGATCTCATTTTAGCACCAGAGCTAGGGCTGTTAACTGCAGCCTGCGCTTGACTCTCTAATGGCCTTTCCCAAATTGGGTGACTTGCAGGTAGAATTCAGATGTAAATGGCCACATCGATGCATATCAGATTTCCCCTAGACCTTTTCCTTGAATCTTAACCACTAAGGAAAAAATATTTTATAACAATAACTTAAATATGGGATGTGGACCCTCTCTGGTCCTTGTCTTCTCTGGATTGTGGAAATGGACTTTTTCTTGTGCTTCCCCTGAGTGCAGGGGTTTGAGATGCTTGGTTTCAGCAGTTACTCCCTCTTCTCTTCTCCTCATAAATAGGTCAGGTTCACAGTTGTGTTTTTTCCTTGCACAGGGCTATCTGTTTCTGTAAATAGATGCTTAAAAGCTTCTTAAAATACATGATGTTTAAAGTTGCATCTTGAGAGGAAGAGTGGGAGTTGTGTAAGGTGGAATCAATAGGCAGAATTGAGCTTTTCCCCTTGTTCTGGCCCTGAGTACTTGAGGCTTAAGTGCTGCCTAACATGCGCTCCTTCATGGCAAGTTGGGCACCAGGTGAATCCAGTAAATGCAAAACAAAATATCTCCATGGGTGATCCTTGAAGCAGGGCTGAGTATCATCATGCTTTTTATTCTGTATAGCATCAGTCTCTTACGAAAAGTATGGAATTATGTGGAAGTCTGCTAGACTGTCACCTTTAAGAAAAAAGTCCCTGCTTTGGAATTAAGCTTTTCTTTTTTGTTTTGCAGACTTCTCCGTGTTGGATAGGTGGAAATACTGAACCATTGACTGGGTTTACATGGAGAGGTGGATGTGAACGGGAAACCACTGGCATCCAGATTTGGAGTGAAGTGTTTGTAATCGACAAACCCAATGGGACAAAGGTAAGTGCTTGGCTTAAAGAAGCTTATTTAGGAAAATTTTATTTGATTTTTATATATGTGTGTATATATACACACTAATCTTGCCTCTGAATTTAGCTTTAATGCTATGGGTTTAATGCAGGCAGTCTACACATCAGTTGCTCCTAGCTGTATAATGTATTTCAAAGTTATATCAGTGCACGTATGAGCTTTCCCACTGGCTTGTCAGAATGTCTCCAACTATATTCCCCTTTCGAGAGTATAGTGTTTATAGAAATGAGGACTATAAATACCACTTCTGGTCTGGGGCTTGAGTGAGAAGAGCTCTGTAAAAACTAGTTTTGAGGCGAGAGCAGGTTGTAGTTGTCTTCTAGTGAAGTCCAATGGATGGCTCTGGGTATCGGAAACCTAGCTTCAGAGTCTGGAAGATGGTTCTTCACTGAACATAAATGGAATGGACTTGATCATCCAGAGGGATAATCAGCACTTTTATTCTAACAAAAACTGGTTGCATTTTTTATTTTAAGTTGGTTTAATTTCTAGGTCTAGTTTTGTTTTATTTTTATGCTGAAATAAATTGCTAATATATTGTCACTATTTTTTTGCTTACTGCAAGGTACTGTCAGTACATTTTCAGTTATTCACCCAATTAGCTTTCATATTTGCACTGCTGAAATGCAAAGGAAATACCCAAGGGTCAGTTAGTATGAAATATTGTTCTTAAATATAGTGGATTAGAGATGTACAGGAAGTTTTGACAAAGCTCACAGCTAACCCCAAACAGCTTATTAGCTATAGAACAGATTTGAGCATCTATCTGTGCTCCTTGGAGAAAAGCAAGCACTCATTTATTTTTGCTTATCAATAATCCTTTTTTTAAAAAAAAAAAAAAATCAGAGGATTTTAGCAGAATCCAGTGATGGGAGTTGGACAGACTTTTGACTGCTAAGATTACTTTATTTCTTCTCATTTGAGGAGACACTATGAAGTGCCTTCCTTCCGAAAATAGTCATTTTAAGACTTTTCTGTTTAGCAACTTTCTCATGCTTGGCTCTAAGGGGCTGAGCTGGAATTCAACTGAGACCGAAGCCCATAAGTAGACAGAGGCAGAGACATCTTTCTGTGTAAATTAGAATCTACCCCAATGGCCTGGAGTTTGCAAGTGTAACCATTTGGTTAATTGTTGCTGCTCTCTCAAAATCTCTAGGTTGCTGTACTACTCATGGATACCCAAGGTGCCTTTGATAGCCAATCCACTATCAAAGACTGTGCGACGGTTTTTGCTCTGAGCACCATGACGAGTTCTGTCCAGGTGAGAAGACCTGTGCTGGCCAACGATGGCAGCTGTAAAAAACCCTCTTGCTGGCTGTGCTTTGACACTTCACCTCTGTGTATCTTCTCCTATTTAAGCTTTCTCACTGTGTCTTGTTTTCAGTGTGGTATAGATGAGATTCTCTTTGGAATCAGGTTCTCTAAGGCCAAGTTGGATTGAGTGCTGACTAAAAAGGGAATCTCCAACATAGATGTTAAAAGTACCAACCACTTCTGTATGGCTGCATTACAGAAGCTTCTCAAGCAGTTAGACAATGAAGCTAAAGGTGAAATTACTGAACTGCCTAAACAGCAACTGCTGCTACTGTTAAATTTCTGACAATTATCTCTCATTATGTTCAAAACTTATAAGCTTAAGCCTTAATATTCCAAAAGTAACTGGTTTTGGGGCATATCAGGTGAGCTTGTTCTGACTAGCTGCAACACCCGATGTATTGGGAGTATAAAGAATATTATTAGTAGTTAAGATAAGCTCTGGAACCATCTTAATTGGTACCAGTGAAGCAGTGGTGAGCTGCCTGGAGAAGGTCAGTTTTTCCAAATTGGAAATCTTTAGGATATACTTGAAAGCAAATAAAGCTGGCAAAGCAAACAACTACTTATTTCCTTGTCTGAAGCTGGAGCGCTGCATCCTGCAGCACTTGGATTTGAGGATGAGAAATGGCCATGTCCTTCTCCAGCCTCTTCTGTCCCTCCAAATGGTAATTTGAAGGATTCTGTAGCCTAACTGTGTTCCATTAATTTGCTTCCTTGGAAGGAAGCTATCTGAAGTAGGACTGGAAAATGTAAATAGTGAACAGCAGTGTTGTCTCTAGCACTGTGTATGCAGTGATTATTTTCTTGAGATACTGTTTGACGCCTTTGTAGATGCAGACTTACGAATTACTAGTCCTTTCTAGAGGTGCTATGAAGTCTCAGGGTCTCTAAAAGACTACAGGAGTGTAATACAGTGTCTCTGGCTACATTGTAATCCCTCTAGCTGTCTCTTGCAGGTGTACAACTTGTCCCAGAACATTCAGGAGGATGATCTTCAACACTTGCAGGTAAATAGTGCATGCTTCTCTATTGACAGTCTTGAAAAGATTCTGTCACTTGTTGCTAGCCTAACTACAGTTTAGAGGAACTGACTCATAAACTTCATATACAAAATGTATATAAGGAACCTCATATACAAAATACTGAAGTTGATGATAATCAAGTTGAAGTTGATTGTAAAAGTAAAAGTTACAGGCATCAATACTATGGATGTAGTGAGGCTTCTGATCGCCATAGAATAGAAGTAAAAGTGGTATAGACTTCGAGTTTGGTTAAGCTATTTCTTTCTACAGTCGTGTTCCTGCAAGTAAGGTTCATGAAAACACCTTTATGAGAAGATTCCCATGCTGTCACTTTCATAAAACAGGAAAATAAATGATATTTTATAGCCACTTGCTACAGAAAGATGGAAGCTTGGGAGAAATGTTTTCTTTTTTTTTTTTTTTTAAACAAAGAAACTTTTGGCAGACTTTTATGTTCAGCTTAGTAGCTAATCCAGAAAAGAATTGTCCTCTCTGTACTCTGAGTTTCCATCCTCAAATGGAACATTGTGGCTACAGACCGCTGACTTCTGGCTTAACGTGAATGGTACAAGAGCCTTATCTGCTTAACTGTAAACTTGTAGCTTTAGAGGGAAGCTTGTGTGTTCACAAATGCCAGGATGGGATTGCCCAGGCCGTGACCTTGTCATGGCTTAAAACAGTTCTGTGTCTGTCCCGAGTGAAAGAGCTCCTGCCTGTGGTGCTGCAGAGGGCTGGCTGCCAGTCCTGGAAATAATGCACAACTTAAATGTAGTCTTGTGCTCTTCTCGGTTCTATCACTAGGGCAAAGAACCTCCAACATCCCATGCGAAACAAGAAAAGCCTTAGCTGATTGTTTGGAAAACTTCAGGTTTCATTGGTGGCTCTGGTCCTTTTGATAGTCTTGAGCCAATTTGACTATTACAGTCTATTATTTTACTGGGTATGAGTTGAGGAGGAAAAGAAAAGGGCAGCAGATATAAGTGATGAGAGGAGAGACCTGTGCATTTAAAGGTTGGGCACAAGTCTTGAGGTGAGGGAAGGAAATGAGTGGTTCTAAACTATTCTTAATCTTGGTTAGGTTTTGTCAAATAGCAGGGAAACGAATGGGATAAGGGAATATAGGATCTTGGGAACAAGCCAGTGTTGTATGGATAGTTGACCACTTCAGAGTTGCTTTATGCTCAGGGTGACAAGGACTTTTGGAGGTGTCACTGTAGTAAATTGGCCTTGTCTGTGCTCTGACACCCTTGTGACCAACACAGGGAAAACTTGACCTTTTAGCTGTGAATTTATTAGAGGTGCTGCTGGAGTTGGTCTAATGCAGAGGACTCATTGCCATGTCCTGAAGGGTGCTAATGAGCTGCTTCCATCCTACCCCCTGAGACCTGGGAGGGGGCTATCAAAGCCTGACAACCAACAGTACTGACCTGTGTCAAAATAGCCAGCACAGCTGCATCTTTGGTAGCATTCAAATGGAATGGCTTGTAATACAAAACTGTGGGTTTGTGTGTGTATCCTGACACACTTTTTTTTCCTTTCAGCTGTTTACAGAATACGGAAGACTAGCTATGGAAGAAATTTATCAAAAGCCCTTTCAGGTAACTATATATGTTAAATAGATGTTGGGTCCCACTCCAAGAACAGCCATACAGTGTCCATTAGCAGGCAGGATGCCTTGTTAGTAAATAACTAACTTCAGTGCCAACAGGGCACTTGTTCCATCAGCAGATCAAAAACCAAAGGCAGCTGTCCAGCTGCTATGTGACCAGGAAGCTGACTGGACAGTAGCTGTTGTGCACTTGTTTTTAGGCAAAAAAAGGTATTGTATCCGGAACCTTATAGGTAAACTTATAAGGGATTGGATGCCAGCCCCGGAGACAGTGACAAGACAGGGACGAGAGGAGTGTGTGTAAAATCATGAATGGTCAGAGGTGTGGCGTGTGGTTTACTGTATAAAAGTGTGCTGGAATCTGCAATAAATGGGGCATTGACTTAATCTCTATGAGACGGAGTCTTTGACTCTGGAAGCTCCCTCGCATCAAATAGATCCGAATGTGTAGGCAATAAGTTCAAAATAACTTGTGAAGAGAAATTATTTGGGCCAAAGCTAATATGTTCTTTAAAAGACTGGTTTTCCTTCCCTCTCATCACATCTTTTGGCAAGAACAGTGGAAAACTAAAAATGATCACATTTGGGGCAAGTATAGTGTAGCCTTTTTTGCCTAAACTATAAAGCAGAAAAAGAATGAAAGCATCAACTGTGGTGCTCTCCCAGAGGAGGGTGTTTGATGCTTCCTACTCATTTGTTAGTCTTTGTCATGTGGCTGTTCTCTGCTTGCAATGCATAGTTGGGTATAGATTGTACAGACACTAAGCAGTACCCTTGGGGAAGGCCCTGCTGCTTTGCTTCTTGGATTTTGCTTTTCCAAGCCTGGAAACTGCTGACATCTCCTAACTGCTAGATGAGAGAAGGGCCTGAGCCTTCTTCATTTAGTGGAGACAAACACGGAGATCCCTTCCCGATTGAATTATCCTTTGGTCCTTCTGATCCCATAAAAGTACTAGTAGCTGTTCCTTGTGGCTGACTTCCTGACTCCTGTCTGGAATGTTCAGCCTGCAAGCTTGAGATCTCCATGTTCTCATGATTGGCCCAGGCACGAGGCTGTCACCAAGCACCTCATCTGATGTAAGGGCAATATCAAGATTCATTTGATGTGCCCAGCTCATGGGAAGGATGATCCCTATCTGGGGAAGGCAAACCCATGTAATAAGCTTTTGTCTGAGGGGAAAGTGCCTTAAGAAATTTTCTGGGTTAATTTGTTTATTTTTTGTAACAAGTACTTGCATAACAGAAAAACAAGGGAGCTTCATTTAGACCTTAGATTTTTACTTTTCTGTTTGCAATAGTAACTTCTGTGGTATCCTCTCTGGTATTAGGAAGGATGCAAACCCTTCACCACTGTTCTTTTCCTGTACAGACATTAATGTTCTTAATTAGAGACTGGAGTTACCCTTACGAACATGCATATGGCTTGGAAGGAGGAAGAAAATTTCTAGAGAAGAGATTGCAGGTAAGTTATGAAATCCAGCCCCAGTGTGATTTTTCAAACTTAAGTGATTCCCTGGAGTCAAGATAGTGATGCACTTTGGGCTAACTTTTTGCACTAACACAGATACTCTCATGTTGGGCTTGTGTGTAGGGTTCTGAGATTTAGAACTCCAAATCTTTAGGGTCAGAAGTGAAAGCTTAAACCCACTTCTTTGCTTTTTTTTAATGCTAATATTTAGTACTGTTTGCAGTTCAACAAAACTACTAGTATTCATTTTTCTTTTTTTTAAGGTAAAGCAAAACCAGCATGAGGAGCTCCAGAACGTGAGGAAGCACATTCACTCCTGCTTCAGTAACCTTGGCTGTTTCCTTTTGCCACACCCTGGTCTCAAAGTTGCAACAAACCCAAACTTTGATGGGCGGCTGAATGGTAGGAAACTTTCCATTGTGTCTGGCTTGATGTAGATCACAGAATGTCTGGGTTTTTTAACAAAACAGAAGTTAAATAGTGAAGTGGCTGGGTACTGAAATGCTTAGTGGGGAAAAAGTGTAAGGCTAAAAGGTGAAAATGTAGAATCCTGGAACAGAGAGGAACGTTTCTTCCTCTGATTTAAAGGTAGAGCAATTGAGCACACACAAGAATGTTTCCTTCTTTCTAGCTATTGATAAACTGAGAACTTGAGTTGCATTTAAGACCTTAAATAAGGAGTCCAAAAATGAGAATTCGTAACAGTGAAGGCTTCCAATTTAAATAGTAAGCTTTTTCTGTAAGAACTAGCTACACCAAAGGTTGAAAATAGAGATCTTTTAGAAGCAAAGATTAAACATAGCCAACTGCAGAGTAAAAACCTGCAGTTTTTGCTCTTGCAGGATGACAGTCAGGATTCCTTCAATTACTGCTTGTCCCCATGACAGGGAAGATCGCATTGGAGTGGCAAAGGGTTTCCAAATAAATGTCTTCCAGGTGGTTAGATGTCCACCACATTTGTGCTGAGGACAGAGATATGTGAGATTATTCTGTAAATTTTTAGTGTAATTGATGAAATGCACTTGAAATACCAAGGACCAGGTAACCCTGTGTTCTCAGTCTCAATATAGGATTTTGAAAATGGTAGAACTTATTAAAACTGTAGTATGTATTTAAGCCTTTAAATTAAAAATGCAGTTATGAGTGTGATGCTATGGATTTTGAAGGGTCATGTATTATCAGTGCTCATTTAGGAAATAGAAGACCAAAGAGAACTAACCACTTTTTTTCTGAAACTGTTTCAATTTTACTAGATATAGATGAGGATTTTAAGAAGGAGCTGCGAAATTTGGTGCCATTACTGCTTGCCCCTGAAAACTTGGTAGAAAAAGAGATTAGTGGATCCAAGGTGACATGTAGAGATCTTGTAGAATACTTTAAGGTAAGCAAACTCCTACTAATTATTTTTTTAATGGCTTAAAAGAAAGTATTCCAATTATAGGTCATGTTGTTCCCAGAGAATACAAGGTATCTAGGCTGACAATCGCTGATAAGCTCAGTTTATTTTCACTTCATGGCTCTGACTTTCCAAAACTGGCACGCTGCTTCCTACCAGTATAACTCTAGCAAGCTGATATTGCCAAAAAAAACAACCTCAAACCCACACAATTTTGCCAAGTAGGCTAATAATACTTCAAATTCTATTAGATTGAGTGTTTTTTAAAAAAAAATAGAACTTGTTTATTTGGATATGTTAGTTCTTTAAAGTCAGTTCTTACCTAGATAGAACAGATAGAAATTTTAACACTGTATGTAGTGAACATTCTAGATCACATATTTTCTTTATTTAACATGCAAGAGAGATACTTTCTGAACACTTGCGTTTTCTGTGACCATCTGATGCAGCAAAATATTTGGGTATGATACTCGCAGCTGTTATCCTTCTGGTGTCCTGGTGACACCTGCAGAAATGCGATCACATAATCCCCAGATCACCAGGAACTGGTTTAGTGCATGTAGCTCTTCTCAGAATGGAGCGACTTAGACAGTTGGCTCCCCAGCAGAAAGCAGCACTTGTTCCTGAAGACATTAATCTTGCATCACTCCTTTGGAGCCAGGACAGAGCTGTGCTGACATCAGGGAAGCACTTATGTAAGTGAGGAATCGGAGACTGGAACTCTAACATCAGTAAAATAGCTTCATAAATGAAGCACATGAATTAGGAGGCAGAAGTCAGGGCAGCTCTGAGAAGCACAGGTTTGGCTCTTTGAAGCTTGTGTGTTCAGTCTCTTATTATATGCTTGCATACTACTCCTTTCTTCCCCTTCTTCCCCAATAAGATAGGATTCTGTACAGTGCAGGGAGTGGCTGCTCCCTAGTAGGAAGGAATGTGTGCCACCCCACACCTATGGAGAAGCTGCCTGAGCCGTGCTGCAGCTTGCTCTGTGCTGCAGGGTGCTATGGAAACACTGCAGTCACGTACCTAAAGAGGACTGCTCCCTTGTGACTGTGCATCTAAGGCTGAGATTGGGAAGGCCGAGCTGCAAACAGGAGGGCCTTTCCTCAGTGGAAATAGCTGCAGCTGTCGGGAGCGAGCCAAGGGAACAGTCCTTTATAACTCCATACATCTATGTAGGTTGTTCCACAAGCTAGAGCTGTGGCTATATGAGGACCTTAATGACCTTGTTTGCTTCTGCTCTGTGGGGGGGAAAAAAATCTCCAGGCGTGAGGCTTATAGGCAAGCAGGGAAAAAGCAGCAGCACAGAATGTGCCCAGCCCCTGGAGGGCTGCAGCCTGCCTTGCTGGGCCTGCTTGCACAGCCAGCCCAAAGGCCTCCTGCTTGCCCCCCTTACCTCCCAGCCTCATCTCTCCTAAGGACAAATTGCTCCAAGGCTGAGGCATGACCCATCTGAACCATGGAGTAGAGGACACGAGGGATGTATCCTGCTCCAGACTCTGGCAAAAGGGTCTGTGGGTGGCATGAGGACCCAGCAGAGCTGGCAGCCCAGCTCTGGCCTCGTCAGCAGTTGGATCCCCTTGCTCTCTGACCACCCTCCCCTTTGAAGTGTGCGAGGGAACAGGTGGAAGTGCTGCTCCTTCCAGCAGCAGGGGTTTGCACAGAGCCCTTCACAGAACATGGGTTGTCTTCTGCTGGGGGAAGATGTCCTGTCCAGCGGAGACAGTGGGATGTGTTTGAGGAAGCAGCTGGCCCCACACTCGAGTCTGCCCCTTCTTGAGAAAGCGGCTGCTCAGCTGGGCCCTGGGCTCCAGTGAATGGACTTGATTTGAGAGCTGGCAGCTTCTGCTACAGAGTGGAGGGAAGAGTCTGTCCAAGTAAAAACACATCCTAGGCAAGCCTGACAAGTCACTGGTGCTTGCGTGTTAACAGCACTCTGTCAGCAGCTGTTTGAAAAGAGCTGTGTTGATGCAGAGGTGAACCACGTGTTTCTAATATCCATTACTGTGTTCTTGTCCCTGTGCTTGGTTAAAGCGTGGGGAATCAGGGTTGCCTTCACACCAGGTTTCAGGAAAGTAAAGGGGTTAAAGCAATAGGGATGAGTGAATCCCAGCCCTTTATGTGTGGAGAAACTTGACCTCTTGAACAGTTAAAGCTATAGCAGAGAAATAATCTGTGGGCTTTATCTTTGTACTATTCCTCTCTTCTCCCTGCCCTCAATTCTAAATACTTAGGATATGTATTTTTCTCTTTTAGGCTTATATTAAAATCTATCAAGGAGAGGAGCTACCTCACCCCAAATCTATGCTACAGGTATGTATTTTCTTCCAAATAACCAGATAGAAGATAAATCCCTTGCAGTTAAAGCTGGTGGCTGCTGGGAGGCTCAAGTCCCTGCACACAGCTGTGCTTTCCTGCAGGAGCTGTGTTTTCCAAGCCACTGGAATACTATAGCCCGGGTACACATTGCTTCCTTCCCCAGGCCTCACCACCAAAATGCAGTGGTTATAGTTAGCTAGTGGTTGGCTTTTTTCAGCCGTTTCAAATTTTAAACATGTTTTTGATAACTTGCTATTTTTATCAGTATTTTCAGACCATACTCAGGACCTTTAGTTCAAGATCAAATGGAGCTGCAGATAAGAGGAGAAGCTTAGAGTAAAGCAGCTAATGCCACTGTTCCAGCATGGGGCTTGTTGTGGTGCTGGTGGGTTTGGCAGATTGGATACTGAGACTTCCTTTTCTGAATCCAAAGAGGATGAAATCGGCTTTAGAGCAATGTGAGCTCAAAGCAATTGCACGAGGCTCCGTGTCGAGCGCCTCAGTTGCTTGGAATGACAGGCTTTGGTCCAGATGCAGGGGTTGGGGCTGGTTTTAATCACTCTGTTTTTAACCACTTCCGAGTGTGGTGGGTTCTGGTTGTTGTTTGCAGAGTGACTTCTGTCAGTTCATTAAGAACTGAGTCTGCTCTATCGTGTCCCTCAAAGAACCAGTTCTTTAGGCTCTGGGGGAGTTCACAAGGCTTGACCCAGTGAAACAAAGGCTGTTGTTGTTTCCTCTGGGTGCTACAAATGTGGCTGTGAGATGACATCCTGCAGTGCTGGCTAGCTTAACTGGCCCTCACATAGACCCAGATTAAAGGTAGCTTTGAATTCATGCAAATTCTGCCCCCAAACACTGCCTCCATACACACTACAGAAGTAATAGCACCTTCCCTGCTGCTTTCCTCCCAAGTGGTGGTGTATCAGGATTAATACTTACATAGCTGAGAGCTCCTTATTTGGGTCTTGAGCAGCACATTCACAAGGGATTACTCATGATGAAAAGGCCTTGTAAAACACTTGGGAGTTTCAATCTACAGCTGCCCAGCTAGAGAAAATGCCCTCCTGCCTCTGTTCTAGTGCATATCAGTGATGTTAGTGGGTTCACATGGGGGATTTGGGGCAGTTTGAAGCTTTGCAGGCTGTGGGGGCCCCGAGCAGAGTAACCACAGCCATGTAAGCAGCCAGTGATGCTTTAACCATAGGTGGTGCTCAATGTTTTCCAGGCAACAGCTGAAGCCAACAATCTTGCTGCCGTGGCAGGAGCAAAAGACCTGTACAGCAAAGGCATGGAGCAGGTATGGCCACTATGTGCACTGCCTGCGTGCAAATACTCAGTTTTCACCTCATGTCGAGTGTTGGTTGTGACATGTTAGTGCAGAAAAGGAGCCCAGCATAAGGAGTTTTGATGCGGGAAAAGTAGGATTCCTTGGGATGGAAAACGGAGAGAAGGGATCGGGTGGAAGTGTCTGTAAGACAAGTAACTGCCTCCTAGAACCCCTTGCTGCTGCTCACTGACCTCTGAAAGCCCCATAGTGTGGAATGGGCACGTAGAGGCATTTTGTGAGCATGCAGGGCCATGCAGGGGGTAGAACTTAGAGCTCTGTGGCAAGAACAGGCTGAGAGAACTTGCTGCCAGCTTAGCTCCCCATGGCTGCACTGGTGCACTGAGGTTCAGAGCCCTTGGAGAAGCTTCAGAGAAGGATTTTTCCCTTTTGGAGATCAGGCTGAGCACTAATGCTGGTGTTAAACCACCTGGCTTCTGTTAACAGCCTGTTTGGAGAAAGCTGAGGAATTCCAGCACACTCTTCCATTTTGGAAAGCCCTCTGAAATAGTAAATGGCTTGTTTATAACAAATGGCAAGTCTGCTTTCCAACCTGGAATCTTTACTGGCTTTGAGGCTAGGTAGTTGTAGGACTCCTTGCTTGGGGCAAAGTATAAACAAGAAAAGATGTTCTCTTAACCAGACTTGTTTCCATAGTAATGTGCTTTAGTGCTGTATATTTTTATATCGTCACTGCAGAGATAAACACCAATGTCCTAAATGAGGTTTTATCCAGACTTTGCAGATGTTCTTTAATGTCACACACCTGAAATCCCTGGTGCTAGGAAAAGAAATCAGGGTGAATTTCTTGGCTCTGGCCCTCAGGTTTGCGGCGGGGACAAGCCCTACATCGCCCCGTCGGACCTGGAGCGGAAGCACCAGGATTTCCGGGAGTCGGCCGTGCGGCACTTCTGCTCCGTGAAGAAGATGGGAGGGGAGGAATTCTGCCGGCGCTACCAGGACCAGCTCGAGATGGAAATCGATGAGATCTATGCAAACTTTGTGAAGCACAACGATGGCAAAAACCTCTTCTACGCTGCTCGCACCCCTGCCACTCTCTTTGCAGTCATGTTTGCCATGTATATATCCTCAGGACTGACTGGGTTCCTGGGCATGAACTCCATAGCCACCCTGTGTAACCTCATAATGGGGATGGCTCTTATATCCCTCTGTACCTGGGCATACGTTAAGTACTCTGGGGAATTCAGAGAAGTTGGAACAGCCATTGATCAAATTGCTGAAGCTATATGGGAACAGGTTGGTATCCATTTCATGTAAACTCTTCCTTTCTTGAGTAAGCATGTCAATTACTGTTAGTGCTGTGAGTGAAAAGCTGGTCTGGATCGAATGGACAATGAGAGATTTGCTGAAAGTAAAATCAGCTCTGAGGTGTGAGCACCAGGTTCAGCAAGGGATGCCCACACAGGGAGGATTAGATCAGCTTAGGATGTTGTAAACAACAACTATCTAAGCACTGGTTGAGGGCTTTAAGAGTGAAGGGGCTCATTAATAAGCTTTCTACATTTCAGAGCAAAATGATGCTGCTACAGGTAAGTTCCGAGTGCCATGCTTGTGTTGTGGATGTGGTGGGTGAGGTATTCCAGGTGGTGGGAGCAACGTGCAGGACAGTGGTGCTCACCTCGTGGTGAGGCACTGAAGGGCTAATGGAGAAGAGAAGCAGCTGGTGGATGAGCAGGCTTGGATAGAGCAGGATGTGCAGCAGGTCCCTCCCTTGGGAAGGGCTTGGGTGCTGTGTGAGCCTCCGAGCAGCACAGTTGGGGCAGCTGCTGCTGCAGGAATCCTGGCTAGACCAGCAGAACACGAGAGCTGAGGGGAACAACAGCAGCGCAGGGCTTGTCTGGGCAGAGATTGGATTGTGCTGCCACATCCAACGGCAGCTGTGCAGGAACCCCCAGCCCTGGAGGAGAACTTCTGGTCGGCTCCTGCTTGGAGTTTTGTGGAGCATCCCTGTCAGAGCCGGCTGCCAGCAGGGTGACACACAGGGCTGCTCCTGGGAAAGGGCTCTCCAAGCTCCATGGGGAGAGCGAGCGCTCCGGCTGCAGCCGCCCAAGGACACGGAGCTCAGGAGAGGAGCCAGCGCCTTGGGGGCCTGGAGGGGCTGCCTGGTCTCAGGGGCTGAAACCTCCTCGGCTCAGTTTCACATCACAGATATGTGCAAAGCAGCTGCACATCCTGAGCCCGGTTGTTCTCATGCAGACTCTAATTTCACACGTTCTTGCTATTTTTCTGAATCTCTCCCTTTCTCTTCCCTCCTTGCTTCAGAGGAATCCCAGGAAGGTGAGAAGTTGCTGGCAGTCAGTTAATTTTTTTCCTTATCATTTACTTTTTCCGCCACGCTCCGAGCGCCGCTGTTCCTAACGGCTCCCTTCCTGTCGTAGGTGTTTTCCAAACTCTTTGAAGTTCTTAGACGCCGGACGCTTCGCCACGCGCTTACGTCAGTGCCGCGGCAACGACTCCCGTCCAACAATAACAAGAAGAAAAACTAGCCAGTATTTTTACCTTTCTTTCTGTATCTGAAGTGTTGACACTTATACATATAGGACAATAAGCTGGACCGTCTGGGCCGGTCTGCATAAATGCTGTAACCATAGCAGCCTGATGCTGCATAGAGGGTATGGAATTGCACCTCCATCTTCCAGGAACTGTAAACCGGTTTGAGTTCAGTGGAATAGTGCTGTATAGGAGGGAAGTCACTCGTGTCACGACGTGCGCCGGATCCCTATCATTCCAGTAGCAGCCAACCTCATTTCTCTTGAGTTCATCCCGCCCGTTTGTGTCGACATTCCTCATTTTTAATTTTCTCCCGTCTCGTGTCTCTGTGTTGTCGCGTTGTGTTTTCCCGGGTCACCTCATGGTTTCGTTTCTTTGCCCGTGTCTCCCCCCGCAGGTGTTGAAGCCCATGAGCGATAACTTGATGGAGGATCACGTGAGGCAGTCAGTCAAAAACTCCCTCCAGGCCGGTCTCACGGAGCAGGCGGCCCCGCGCGCCCGGCTAAAGACAGACTGACGCTTCGCCGCCCTCCCGCCCAGCCCTGCTTGCTGTACATGAGAACTCAATAAACGTGAACGAATAAACCAAAGTTTACAATCAGCTCGAGACGTAGTTTAGTGCGGCCGGCGCTGCAGGACACACTGGAGGCTGCTGCTGGGGAAGGGCCCTCCCTGTGGAAGCGCAGGCCGGGTGCCCGGTGTGTGTTGGGGGGCGGGGAGGCCTTTTCCCTCTTGGCTCTGGTTTCCTGGCCTCTCGGGGAGGTGGTTTGGGAAGTTGGGATCTGGGAGCTGCTCCGCTGTCCCCTTCCCGCGCGGCCTCGGCAGCCCCCGCAGCGCAGCCGGCGCCCGCTGCTCCGCTGCCTTCACCGTGTTGCCCAAGTGCATGAGGCGCTTCCTCCCGTGCCCGGTGCCGGAGCGTTCGCTGTCCCACCCGGAGCGCGCAGATCCCCCGGATCCGGCCCCAGGGAGCCGCGCGTCCCACCGGAGCGCTCCCTTCCGCAGCTCAGCCTTCGTGTATATAATGCCATTAATTCTACTGGGGGAGAAATTCCATCCAAAATCGTTGCCTACAGCTACCGAGCAATGAGTTAGGATTGTCTGTACAGTGTGTTTAGTTTTTATTTTTTAAGAAATCACAGATAGGGCATGTATATGACATATAAATATATAAATACGATTTTGTATCAAAGTTTTGTAGTCTATGGCAAAACCTGGTTCCGTGGTAGCTAAGTGCAGTCCCTGTAAAGGAATGTTTGTGGCTCATGTACATGTGTGAATGCATCAACGATTTGAAGTTTTTGATATATTTGTGATATTTACCTGCCTTGAGCACTGCAATCTCTCACCCCCCTTGGGAAGAATAATAAAATCAACGGGAATGTTTGTTGTGAAACTCTTGTCCTCTGTTGCATTTTAAAGTTATTTCCTGTAATTTATTTTCAGTACATGATTAAAATTGGTTGTGTATATATGAAATGAAATTTGTGCTTATTTTTAAAAGATGCTCACCTGTGTATTCTCCTACCTAAACTATGTCAAATACTTATCTTGGAAGTTATATGAGCAAATTGTCTATTGTAGTTTATGGCTTTCTCTTGGAGCTGATGCTTGTCCTTAAGAGGGCGTCTGTCCCACCCGCTTCCCCTCCCTGCTCTCCTTGAGGCTGCTGCCCTCCAACATGGGTCCGAAACCGGCTCCAGGCTCCAACCCTTCTTCACTCTCACCTAAACTGGTACCAGCTGAGGTGTTTTTACATGTATTGGGGTTTCAGGGTGCTTAAACATTGAAGTGTTGTGGTTTCTGCTGGAAATAACCGTCTGCAGCTCGCTGGGGTTTGTGTTCCTAGGAATGCGAGTCCAGAACTAGGAGCGTGATCCGTCTCCCTGCTCTAGGCGGAGGCAGCAGCGGCGCCTGCTGCTCTCGGGCCCCCTCGGGACCTGCCCGTCCTTGGGCACAGCGGGCCCAGCTCCGCGTGGATGATGCTGAAGGTGGGGTAGAAATGTTGCATTTTGTGGTATCTTTGCTCAAAACTGTACAGATTAAATACTGTTACTTAAACAACAGACTGGTTTTGGTGCTCAGTCTCTTTTCCTCAGTGCAAGGGCCAAGGGGCAGTTGCCTGCGTTTGCCTGGTGCCTTTGGGGAGAAGGGAAGAGGAGGAATTAACCTGGCCAAGAGCAAAACGCAGGGTTGGGATGGGGGGCTCTGCAGATCCTTTGGGCAGGGAGCAGGTGGGAGGATTCCTACCTGGGAAGAGCAGAGCACAGAACTGTGGGCCCTTCCAGGGAGGAAGGGGAAGCTGCAGGGAAAGCAGGGAATGGCCAAGGTTTTTTCCAATAGTTCTATTCGACCTCAGCCTCTATCCTACCCTATTGGCAGGTGCTGTGAGCTTTAAGCAACCAGGCACCAGTTACGGTAATTTTTTTTTTTTAATTGAAAAACATGGGCAAGTAAAAGACATTATTTACACACGTTCCAATCTGCACCTCTCGGAAAGAACATAAAAACAGGGACCAAAACCATGGGGAGGCTTCAACATAATTATGAGCGGTAAAAAACGATGCGCTGGCAGCTCCGTCACACCCAGGACGTTCAGATAAGATCAGCAACTGCAAGGAGAGAATGAGAGCGAGTGACTTGGTGCCGGGAGCCCGAGCCCCCGGCGGGCGCCGCGCGGCGCACGGTGCCGTTTGCGACACCCGTTCGCCCGCGCTCACCGTTCATGGGCATCTCGTCGATCTGGGTCGAGTAGTACTGCTCGATGTCCCGCAGGATGCGGATGTCATCGTTCTTCACAAAGTTGATGGCCACCCCTTTGCGGCCGTAGCGGCCCGAGCGGCCGATTCTGTGGGATGGGAGGAAAGGGAGGAGGGAGCCCGGCTTGGGAAGGGAATCCGGGAGGGAATCCAAGCAGGGCGCCCTGCACGGCCGCTGTCCCTACCTGTGGATGTAGAGCTCTCTGTTGTTGGGCAGGTCGTAGTTGATGATCAGAGACACCTGTGGCACATCCAGGCCCCGGGCCCAAACGTCTGTTGAAATGAGGACTCGGCTGCCGGGAGGAGAGGACGGTCAGGGCGGTGCCACCCCGGGGCAAGTGTGGGAGCCCCCGACCCACATTGGCAGCTGCTGCCCCCCCGGCACCTGCCCCAGCACCGGGGCTGCCCCACAGCGACGCATCGGCCGCCAGGGAAGGCGACAGGGTGAAGCAGAGCTCGACTTTCAGGATGAACACAACACCAGGAGCTTAAGAAGTGGGAAATGGTGCCTCCAAATTTCTGTTTTTTAAACACAGGAATTCCACTCTTTTCAACAGAACACCTGTGGCTTTAAGTAGAACTATCTCTTGGAATCTCTCCCCAACTCTGAGCCAGCCTAAGGGGACAGATGGGAATCAGAGCTCCTCTTATTTATGATAAACAAGGAGCAAGGCCATAAAAGCAGAGCGGGGCCAAGTGCTTCTGAGTGCTGTTCTGCGGGTGTAAGGGGCAGCGCTGCTCGGGGCACTCACTCACCTCGCGCCCGATCTGAACTCCTTCATGATGGACTCGCGCTCCTTCTGCGGCATGTCCCCGTGCATGGAGGACACGGTGAAGTTGGCCTCGCGCATCTTCTCCGTGAGCCAGTCTACCTGTGGAGAGCCCCGCAGCCCCGTCAGCCACGGGCTCCTCGCAGCAACACGGGCCGGGCAAGCTGGCCGCGGGAATGCACACGCGGATGCCGGGAAAGACATGCGCTCCGGGCACGAGGGATAACAATGGGAGTAACGGGAAGGGTCGAGCCCTGGTCCTGCCATCCAGGCCAAGCCCATCACTGTTCAAGGGGAAACACTGAGCTCGCCCGCTTCTGATGTGGAAAGAATTAACAGGAAGTGGAGTTTTGCTTCATGGATTATAAGTAATCAGAAAAACGAGCGCATTCTTAACTGATCAGCCCCACTTTGAGGAGGCAGCTCTGAATGGACATTTCCCTGGGTGCCCCCCCAAGTTCCTGCGCCCTACCTTCCTCTTGGTGTTGCAGAAGATGACGGCCTGGGTGATGGTGAGCGTGTCGTAGAGGTCGCACAGCGTGTCGAACTTCCACTCCTCCCGCTCCACGGCCACGAAGAACTGCTTGATTCCCTCCAGGGTCAGCTCATCGCTGCAGGAAGAGCCACGAGCCACAGTGTTAAATGCAGCTAAAATACCCCGAGCCCCGTGTGCCGGGGAGCAGGCACGAGGCCACGCGGTTCTGCAGAGCCCCCTCCTACAGGAGGGCTCCTCTAGGGAAGGACTCAGATGTGACGCATGTGACAGGGCTGAACTCGGGCACCCGGTCTGATCTGGACACTTCTCCCACTCAAAACACTGGACAAGACTGAGCACAGGCAACAGGGGCAACGTTGGGGACAGCAGCGCTTCCAGCCCGGCCAGCTGGGCGCTCCTCAGACTTGTGCCACAGATCAAACCAATCAGGCCTTCAAAAACCCTCTGGAGGTGGAGCAGGGCAGTCGGGATAGGTGTTAAGGATGGAATTCCAGAAGAAGAGACTGATAAACATGGGGAAGACAGGGAGAGGGGCAGGCTGAGCAACGCTGGGCAGAACTGGAGAAGGACAAAGCAAGGGGCAAGTTGGCCCCAGCTGGGAAACAGCCCCGGGTGGATGTCAGCAAGTGCCTAGGGCAGCTGCAATAGAGGGGGGACTTTGCACGTTCAGCTCAATAAAGGTCCTGATGTGGCCCCAGGCTGGAGCAGCCTGACGAGCTCCTGCTCTGGGCAAGGCCCCCTCACCGTTTCACCAGGATGCGGATGGGATCTGTCATGAATTTGCTGGTCATCTCCAGGATCTCGTGCGGCAACGTGGCGCTGATGAGAACCACCTGCGTGGCGGGAGGCAGGTATCTGTACACGTCGTAGATCTGCTCCTTGAAGCCTGCAAGAGCCAATGAAGGAGAGCAGAGATGTCAGCACATCCTTCTCCTGCTCATCTGATTCTTCCACGTTTTGCTCTGGAATTCCGCAGCGGCCCTTTCATGGCACAGAGCCAATAAGCAGGGAATTGGGAAGTGTCGCCCATTGCTCCTCTCTCCCCAGACCCACCAGGACTTGGATGTTTCTGCTCAACAATGTGTAACCACTAAGGACATTCCAACTAAACCACATCAGACACTTCAACAGCTTAAATGTTACAGCCTGCAACAGAACTACAATCACACAACTACAGCACTGAATCCCCAAAAGGTGGGAAGGGAAGTGCTAGGAGGAGAGAGAGAGAGAGAGAGAGAGACTTTACCTTTATTAAGCATTTCATCTGCTTCATCCAGAACGAGCATTTTGATGGCTCTGGTCCTTAAGCTTCGGCGGCGAATCATATCTGTAAGATTTCACTTTGTGAATGGAAATCCCAGCAGCCTGGGCTGCTCCCACGTGCACCAGGATCCCAGGGGGAAGGAGCCTCTTCCTTGGAGGCAGCACCGTGGGCTCGGAGGCGAGCGCCGCCCTCCCACTAACACCAACCACCCCCATCCTCACACAGGCACAGCACAGAGCAGCCTGCTTAAACCTGGCTTAAACAACCACAGCGTTTGCCAGTACAGAAAATACAGACCTAACCTAAGACAGTCAAAGAGACCCAGCCCTCATCTCCTCTGCAACTCTGAAATATCTTGGGGTTTTTATATTTTCTCCTTATAATATTCTTTCCTGTGCTGGCCTGTAAATACCCCTTTGAGCACTGACAAAGTGAAGGAGAAACTGAGAAAATCCCAATACTGAGCGATTCCTCCCTAGCCTCTTGCAGCTATGCCCACGATAAGTGGACACGGTGTTCTACCTGAGCCTCCCTTACCTCCCCCTTGTGCCCAGATAAAGCCAGTTTTTACAGCGGTTCAACCCCAGAGCAGTGAGTTGTGTGGCAGCCCCAAGGCAGGGCGCGCGCGGGGCGCCTACCGAAGACGCGTCCCGGCGTGCCGGCCACCACGTGCTGCCCGTAGTCCAGCTTGCGGATGTCCTCGCCCACGTTGGTGCCGCCGATGCACGCGTGGCACTGCACGTTCATGTAGTCGCCCAGCGCCAGCAGGCCCTGGGGGGACACGAGCCCGGCTTCGACCCGGCACCGCGCCATCCGCCCGGCCACCGAGCGCATCCGCACGAGCAGGAGAAATAGGGACCCTCCATGGGATACCCACATGTCCTCAGAGTTATTCCCATGCTGGGAGATGGGAAAGGAGAGGCCTCCCTCTAGTGGAGGCTCCTGTTCGGCCAGGAGGGGCTGGAGACTGAGCCCAGGTCTCAGGGGTGCTTTACAAAGCCCAGATCCAAGTTACTTTAAAGGCTCCTACCTTCTGAATCTGCACAGCCAGCTCCCGAGTTGGAGCCAGGATCAGCGCCTGGGTCTCGCGAACCTGATTACAACACATTAATTATTGTAATAACAATAATTATTATATAATAATCTATATAACGCAGATCCCACAGCCCTCCCGGGGATCCCATTTGGGGCTTAACTGCAGAGTTCTGCACTACACCCACCACGTGCAAGGGTCATTTCACCTAGAAAGCTGCTTCCACACGAGGGATTTACCCAGCAATGGTCTCTGGGGTAAGGCACTTTGGACAAGCAGCCCCCAATGCAGTTCTTTAATTTCACCATTAATGTTCTAACCTCATTTCTGAGAACGTATATAAAAATTGTGTGATTTTATTTCTCACAAAATAGAAAGGCAGGTTCAAATGACTTCAATGAAAAGTTCCACGTTTTCAAGCCAGACAAAAGCTTTCCATTGTTCAAGGATTCACAGACAATGTTTTGAAGCATTGTGCTTGGAAAATACAAGTGCCTTACAGAAATGAGGTAAAAAGCTGATCTTTCCACTCAGAACACGGAGCTTGTATTTCAGGTACCCAGGCAACACCAAGTAAACGACAATCCAAGCTTAATTTAAGGGACCATCAGCCCACAGAAACTCATGCTTACGTGCTCACAAGCATCTATATATGCAAGCTGTACTTCAAAAGCATTTGGGTGAACAAATTACTCCCGATTAGAATAAAAATGAACATTTCTCAGCCAAAAATCTAGATTTGATCTGAGGAACACGGACAGGTTAATGGTGTTAGGACTGTTTGAAGACAGCTATCTGTTAGAAGATTAACTCAGCCCTCTAATGCTGTCGCTAGAGGCATCTGGAAAAGGTTGCTGTTAGAAGGGAGCTCTATAATTTTAAGGTTTTACCTGAATTTTTTATTCTGTCAGGGTGAGCATAACAGTTAAATCCTTACAAAAACAGAGCCCGATGAAAATTTCAGTCAGATTTTGGCCCTGCGGGTCCCTGCCCATAATAAAGATGCTGTGAAATCACCTGTATGTCCAGGCACTGCAGGACAGAGATGGAGAACGTTGCTGTCTTCCCTGTTCCAGACTGTGATCTGAGAAAGAGAGGTTTGGTAAATACAGGGTTCTTTTGTTTGTTTGTGGGGTTTTTTCCCTAAAAAGCCACTACAGGCAATTCAATGGATGATCTTCCACCTCCTTGCCCAAAGGCAACTTTTGTCTCTGTCACTACTGCTCACAAAACATTTCAGGACGTTTTACTAATAGAAACTTGTTTAGTGACAGAGATATCTTTAAGAAAGGTCAGCTCAGTGGAGAACACTCTGCCTCAGGGTCCCCAGCACCCACCAGCAGCCACATTTCAACCATCTCCATTCTCCTTGCAGGGTTTTTTGTCTTTGAAGGTGCAATTGTCGACATACTAATACAATCCACAAAGCCATGAATTTCCACTGCTGACCTACAAAGGGAATCTTTTTCCACCTCGTCTGCATGCCCTTTGTCTCTAGGGACAAAACTTGCTTCCTTTCCCTCGATGGAGACCGCAGGTGTCTCTGTCATTCCCTAGTTTTGCTGGAAAACGCTCCCAGGAGCACCGGAATCCCTGTGATTTCCAATGCAGGGCATCTTGGCTGAATATGACCCACCTTGAACGTGGTCCTTGTACCTGCTGCCCCTTGGGCATCCGCTGCCCTCGCATCCTTCGCTCCCACCGTGGTTCCGGGGGCTCAGAAACACTCCGGGCTCCCTGACCCCTGGCCCGGGGCAGCAGCCGCGCAGAGCTGCCTTTTCCCAGCGTTTCTCCTTTTTTGGCGTTCTTTTTTTAAGTGTAAAAACACAAAAAAAACCAACCTCCCTGGACTCTGAGCTTTTCCAGGCTCGCGCCACTTACTGTGCGATCACGTCCCGCCCTTTGATGATCTGCTTGATGGCCCGTTGCTGGATGGCCGACGGCTTCTCGAAACCTGCGGGCGAGACGGCACCGGGATGAGCACCGGGGTCGGGATCAGCACCGGGATCGGGATTAGAACCGGCGACGAGCGCGCCAGGCCCCGCCCCCTCCTGCAAGCCCCGCCCCCCTCCT